>CM076586.1:6232500-6657500 GCA_038430175.1 Ficus hirta
ATATATATAGGTTGAACTTTTTTTGGTTTTCAACCTAGAAGTCAATTATTAAGGTTTACTTTTTTTTTTATTAACTTTAATGCAATGGCTTAAATTGATCCACATGGCATACTCCTTTTTTGACATCTTACACATTAATTTGATAGCTTCATTAGGAATACACAATAAGCCTTTTTTTGTTCTTTACTTATCACAAAAGGACAAATTATTTACTATTCCATACTTTTTTTTAAAATAAATACTTTCAAGTCTCAACTTCGTTGTAATATGTTTGTTGTTCTATTTTAATTTCTCATAATATTACTTATAGAGAATTCTATGTATTTTACTTATGAGATTGTAAATAACTATTAATATATTTACTCATATACTTTCATAGAAAAATGATTTTTAATATCGAGACATTGCTATTAACTTATTACACTCAATTTCAAGTATTTTCTTTAGACAAAAAAATGAAAAAAAAAAAATATATATATATATATATATATATTTCAAATGGAGGCACGTCCGTCATACTAGTAATATAGAGAAAGGGCAATATAGCAGATTGGAGCGCACTATTTTTCTGCTAATTAATAGAGGTTAAGACTCAAAAAAAATATATTCACTTTTTTGTGAGCCAATTATGTCTAACAGTATTATATATATTTTTTAAACAAGTCACGGTTGTATATTTGCATTAACGGAAACATAAATTTTTTTCAGTGATGACACAGAAAAACATTAGATAATTTTTCATTAAACTGGCACATGGTTATTCAATTTATTTATTAATTGGCGATATATTTATAGTTTTTCAAAATCTGAATAGGGGTAGAAAATCTAATTTTATGATTGAATAGGGTATCCCAAATATGTGTAGAATTCTAGGGACTAAAAATTAAATTGCCCCCACTCAATTAGAAGCCACTGTATACTTGTACCAATGCAACTATTTCTAGCATAATTGTTCAAATTAGTATTTGTGGATTCTGCAAATTAGTATCAAGTATTTTGTAACTATTCCTCCCGTGCCAGTATGTGAGAAACTAATGATCTTTAAGAGCAAAATAATTAATGTTAAATTGGCTTTATCTTGGATTTATTCTGCTGTCATATCTAATATTTCTTAAGCGATGGTTGTATGTAAAACTATGCTTCTGACTTAACCATTCTTAGCAGGTTCAAGTGAAAAGGTCGAGTTTCAGAGGCTCCAAAATTATTCAGGTCAATTGGATTTCTCCATATCTGAATCGGATCTAAATTAATACTAATGGTATAGCCAATGGCGCTCCTAGGTCTGCTAGTTGTGGTAGAATTTTTACAACCCAACAAGGATTTCTTGAAGGTTGTTTCGCCTATCCTCTTGGGATTCTTTATGCTTTTGAGACAAAATAATTGGTGTCATTCATCTTGTACTTCATGCTAAAATATATGGTTTGAATCATCTTTAGTTCGAATGCAACTCGAGTTGTGTCGTTAATCTACTATCTTTCTGCACTCTTAATATGCCTTGGAAATTCAAGGCCAAATGGTCCCTTATTTTGGAGTATCTTAATAGCATCACTTTTTCAGTATTGCATGTTAATCGTGAAGAAAATTATGTTGCTGATAAATTATCTCACGTGATTCAAGCTTTTTCGGATTATTGGTGGTAGTCATCCTTGAACTTCTGCCCTCAATTGGTAGGAATGACATTATGAGACTTCCAAATTATAGATATTTCTCTCCCTAGAAGGGATTGTTTATGCACTCTTTCAACCTTTTTCTTGGTTTTCCCACTGAAAGAGGGTTTTATTGGGGCTTTTCCCAATTTATTGGGAAAGTAAATACTCAGTTACTTTCTTTGTGAAATATTTTTCCAACTCTTGATGGGTTTGTCTTTTTTCCTATTTTGGTTTTTATTTCTTCTTGCTTGCGTGCAATTGGTTTTTTGGCACCTATGTGTGTTCCATTTTTTTAAGTTTGCATTTGTAAAATCCTTCTCTTTTTTTTTTCCCTTATTTTAATAAATTAGAGTGAGGAACTCGGTAAAGGATAAGTGGTTAAGGGGTGCAAACCTATAATTGGGATGTCTTCAATCACTCTGATGATAGTTGTTTCTTCTCATCATTAAAATAAAAATAAATAAATAAATAAATAATTCTTGCAGTTAAATGTTGGCACTCTCTTTTATGACTGTCGGGTCACAAACTTTTTTTATGCATTAGAGTAATTGGCCCAAATAGTTATTGAATTCTTTCAAAGGTGATGATTTGGTTCCTGCTCTTTTTTATTGGCCGAGATGACCCTAAACTCTTTGGTTCTTTTTATCCAAAACTGTTAAATTTCTAACGGAATCTTACATAAGTCATAATTTTGTAGTGAAAAGACCAAAATACACCTTGATTTTCTATTTTCTTACTCATTTGCCTTCTCCCTCATTTTTTTCTTTCTTTTTTTTCCCCCTAAACCACAAAACAAAACAAAACAAAATCCAGCCCCAGCCCGAGCCTGAGCTGCCCTCCCCCCCCCCCCCCTTCCCTCCCTCCCTAGCCCCTTATTCGCCGTTGCAGAGCCTGAGCCACCCTTCCCCTCGCCATCACTGAGCTCTGCCCCAACCCCCATCCATCAAACTTAAAACCCAGCCCAAGCCCCCCATCTCACAAAACTCAAAACCCAGCTCGAGCCCCCCCTTCCTTCACCGTCGCTAAGCCCTCTCCCCCCCCTCCCCCCCCCCCCCCCATCCCTAACCGTTGTCGTCGAACACAAGTGCCTACCGCCCCCCCCCCCCCCCCCCCCCCACACCACCACCGCCACCGAGAACACAAGGACCATCCCCTACCAACGGGTTCAAAACCTAGCCCCAACCCCAGCCCCCCTTCCTACAAAACTCAAAACCCAGCTCGAGTACCCCCTTCCTTCACCGTCGTCGAGCCCTTCCCCTCTCTCCCTGCACCGTTGCTGCCTAACACAAGCGCCTCCACCCCCCCCCCCTACCACCACCACTGCTACCAACGAACACAAGTACCACCCCCCACTGAACGGGTTCAAAACCCAGCCCCAACCCCAATCCCAAACCAAGCCACCCTTCCCACAGAACTCAAAACCCAGCGTGAGCCCCCTTTCCGTCACCGTCGCTGAGCCTTCCCCCCTATCGTTGTTGCTGAACACAAGCACCTCCCCCCCACCCCAACCACCTCCGCCACTGTCAAACATAAGTACCACCCTCCGCCGAATCAAAATCCAGATCCCCCCAAAACGAACTCAAACCGAGATCTCTCCTCTTTCTCTCTCTCTCTCTCTCCCTCCCCCGCTGCCGCTAAACTGAAGCCCCCCATGTCCGATGCCACCTTGCCAAAGCCCGTTCTCCGGGTTTTTTGGATCTGGGTTTCGGTTTTTGTTGCTAACATCTAAGGAAGGAAATGAAACGAAAGAGAGAGGAGAGATAAATTTAAATTTTTAAATGATTTTTTTTTTTTGTTAAGTTAATTGTTATTAAATTACAAAAATACCCTTTTAGATTTGATCACATGCATTGCACATACAAGATTTCGTTAGAAATTTAACAGTTTTGAACAAAAAAGACCATAACGGCTAAAAAGTAAGAGCTTAGGGTCATTTCGGCCAAAAAAAAAAAAGGGACCAAACCGTCACCTTTAAAAGAGTTTAGGGGCTATTTGGGCCAATTACTCTATGCATTATTATAACAACTAGTGATCCCATTGTGACTTTTTTCAGTCATACTAATTATCTTTTGCATCAACATTTCACATAATTTTACATATCGTTACAAGTCACTCAACTAGTTTTTACAAGTAATTTATCATAAAATTATAACTGCTGGATCTATCTAGGCGCCGGACATGAGACATTCTTATATATGTGTGTGTATCAAACTTTTGATTTGATCCAATATGTCAAAGTCGCCTCTGATTTTAATTTCCGAAGTTGTTAATTGTTAAATAACTTAATCTTTTGAGGACGATAAATTACTTATAAGTTCGCTAATGATAAAACATGTGTCATACATGTTAAATTGGATTAAAATTATTATTTATTATTATGTTATATTTATTATTACGGATTGAATAATCTTTTATTTGTTTTTTACAAGTCTCTATAAATCGTATTTTCTGATGTATTTTTTATTAAGCAGTTTAATGGCAAACCCTACTTTTATTTTGCTCCCAATATAGTTGTTAGAATCACATGATATACTAGTCTGATTTTGCAAATGATAATAATGGGTTTGGACCCTAGCCTATGTTAGGCGTGAGTGAGGATGTTAAATTGTATATTTTTCCCACATCACTAAATTACGGGACGACCGTGGTATTCAAATGTGAAATGGGCTCCCTTTCCCATTAAGCTAGCTTTTGTGAATGAGTTCTACTCAAACCCATTTAAGGAGTATCATGTCATGGCTCCTACTACTTGTGAAATAGTTTCATTATGTTGGTTGCTTGCAGATATAGGTATTTTTCTTCATCATCCAACTCCATTATATTGTGACAGTAAGAGTGCTAGCTGGATTACGCACACTTCAGTTTTTTAGAGCAAACCAAACATATTAAAATTGGTTGTCATTTTATTTGGCATCACTATCAAGCTGGCACTCTTACATTCCCATTTGTCCCTTTTTCCATGTAGATTGCCGATTTGTTTACAAAGTCGCACTCTAATTCACGTTTCCATTTTCTTTTGGGCAAACTCTCGATACTATCTATAGTCATATCGTGAGTTTCAGGGAATGTTGAATTAGATTATAGTTATTATTAATTATTTTGTTATTTTTATGTAAGGGTATAATAGTTTTTTAATTGTTTTCTACAAGTCTATATAAAATCTTATTTTCTAATGTATTTTTGATTAAACCATGGAAAACCCTAGTTTTGTTTTGCTTCTAATATAATTGTTAGAATTCACACTACATATAGTACATATATTCTGGAAAAAATGCAGTGAAGTAAACAGATCAATTATATCGGATAAAGCAGGTAGTGTAATTTGGCCAAAAAAAGGACCACCAATATGCCATCTTGTTTGCCTGCCCATATCTTACATTCCCAAAGAAAACAAATTATTAAGGATAACTTATTGGGTAAAACAGGGTACTTAAAAAAAAAAAAAAAAAAAAAAAAAAAAGAGAGAAAAAAAGCAGCACATCTTTTTCATGGGTACAAATATATATATATATATATATATATATAATAACTTAAACATAGGTCGACAGATCATTGCTTCCACGATTAATATTGCATTACTTGAAGGGAAGGGCTCTGATGACAACTTGATGGTACAAAGCTGCGAGAGCGGCTCCGATGAAAGGTCCCACCCAGAAAATCCACTGCACGCAAATCGTTTAATTGAACGACAAATTAATATAATTAACAAACTTACGTAGAGCCCCGCAGTGGGTGAAGGGAGTTCAGGGTATTAGGTTTAAGGTTTAAAATCTACGAAGTTTTCCTTTTGGAATTTTAGTAATCTGATAGAATACCCCCGGCGATTGGCAATAGTGACGGGCAGCATTATTATTATTATTATTATTATTTGTTGAAAATGAAAAATAATTTGGTAGATTACAGTAACTCATCCAGTGGAATACAAGTAATATTCTTCAAAAATATAAAACATATTTCAGTAGATTACCTAAAGTAATTTACCAGATTATTGTTGGTAACCGAGCAGGAGACGTCTGACAACTTTATACTTAAATTTTTTTTATTTTTTATTTTTTATTTTTATTTTTTTATTTTTTTTAGTTTGGTAGATTACCAAAAGTAACTAGAATACTCTCAGGCGATCGGTAAGTGAAATCTAATACCACAGAACCAAAAAAAAAAAAAAAAAAAATTCCGAAGATATGTGAAGGGGTTTCATAATAATAAATATAAGGCAAAGAGGACACAAAAGCTTACATGGTCGTCCCAGGATTGCTGTTTGTTGTATATGATAGCAGCCCCAAGACTCCTTGCTGGGTTGATACCAGTCCCTGTGATAGGAATGGTGGCCAAGTGAACTAGGAACACTGCGAATCCAATCGGTAGCGGCGCCAGAATCTGGAATATGTCCAATTTCAATTGCATCAAGACCAAAAAAATTATAAAAGAAAATTATGCTTATTCATCCTCCGGCAGATGTTACAAGGTCAAATCCTGCTAATAGATTTTAAGCAGAGTAATTATGAGATATTTTACTTACAGGAACGTGGGAATCGCGGGCGCTGCGCTTAGCATCAGTGGCGGAGAAGACAGTGTAGACAAGCACGAAGGTACCCACAATCTCGGCACCAAGGCCGTCTCCTGTGGAATATCCGACAGCAACGGTGTTAGCACCGCCGCCGTGTGCCTGGTACTGAGTCTTCTGGAAGGCCTTCACCACCCCTGCGCCGCAGATGGCTCCCAAACACTGCATTATCATGTAGAACACCGCTCTCGTCAGCGACAACTTCCTTGCCAGCAACAACCCGAAAGTCACCGCCGGGTTAATGTGACCCCCTGCGCATAAACCACAACAGAAGTAAACTACTGGACTACTGATAACTAAAGAAAGACAGAGCTATAAAATCACTTCCTGGCAATATTTTTACCTGAAATACCGGCAGTACAATAGACAAGAGCGAAAATCATTCCACCGAAAGCCCACGCAATGCCTTGGATTCCGACAGTGGAGCATTTGGAGGGCGATTTTACCACCCCCATTACTGTCAAGACCGTGATGTAAAGGAACAAGAAGGTGGCCACGAACTCGGCTATGCCAGCCCGGTAAAACGACCACGACGAGAGCTCCCCGGGCTCAAACAGAGGCGCTGGAGGAGGCTCCGAGTAGTCCTTGACATCTTGGCTCTGAGCTGCTGTGCCAATGGGCTGTCTCTCCCCAAATCTGTTCACTCCCAATCTAACATCTTCTTCTTTTCCCTCCATTATTTTTCTCACCTAATGCTCTCGTTAATATTATTCTGATTCAGGGTTTTTGAGAGATCGTAGAGAATGGAGAGATAGTGAATTTAGTTGAAAAGTAAGGCTTGTCTGTGTTATGTTGAAACAAGTGAGCAAGTTGGGGTATTTGTAGCGTGGGGTTTGGGACAAAGGTTTGGGAGTTAACATGAAAATTGTCCTTTTTTTTCTTTTTTTTTTTTTTAATTTTTGTTCATAAATCGTCATCACTTTTTGCAGAAGAGAATAATGAAATGTGAATTATTCTAGACACACCACCGACCTTCCATTCAGGCCTCAGAAAACTAGTTCTTTTTTTAGGCAAAAGAGGATGTCCTTGTCTTTGCTCACTTGTATGGCTAGCATAAGTAACTCTTTTTTCCTTCACATGTATATATGCATATATACAAATATGTATATATGTGTGTGTTTACTCTTTTGCTTTTACTTGACTTTTTTGAAAGTTACCGTAACGTACAATCAAAGTTTGTTGGATTTTTTCAAGGAATTAATGGGAAAAATGATGGATGTATGAGTATTCTAATGGTTTGATTTGATGCAACTGTGGCATTCCCTAATGCCTCGCGTGATATACGTAGTGGAGTACGCACATTTTGCCTGTGTATAATATTATATGCAAAGTACTTTCTACAGGCAAAAGGAAAAATGTTATATTTATGCTGTCTTGAAAAAAAAAAAAAAAAAAAAAGGAGTTTGAATGAAGGGCTTGTTTCAAATTGAAAAAATGGTCAAAACCGTATTTAATGGTGAGATTACAGACCAATATATCGAAAGTTTACATTTCGGATCAAAGGTTAGTTTATCATTTGAGGCAGATGATGATATGGGTCAATTAACTTTGGTTTTTAAAAAATAACTTGCAATTAAAAAATGGGGATATAATATATTTCTCCAAGTCTATAACCAATGTAAAGATGTTATTTTTAGTTTTAGAATAATCATATTTATTTCAAATATATATTTACCTTATTGCCTTGTAGCTGTACTTAGCAAGAGAATCTTTTTACAAAAAAGAAACAGCATACCTAACCTCAATACCTCACTATCCAATAAACCATAGGTCAAGAAGGTATGTTTCCAAGAGAAGCATGTCTGTTATTCATAATTATGATATGAAGAACTGGATAAACTTTTTTACGTAGTGGAATTTCGATCAAATTAAGATAATGAATAAATAGGGTAGGATAAAGAAATGCTAGTTTGGTGTATTGCTTTAACCACTATTTTGTCCTGGGACCGTTCACAGTCGAGTGAGGGCTTTCATAACCCGTGAACTTCTTTATATTTTTGTTTATCTTTAAAAATTTTACGTTTTTCTTATTTTGCACTTATTAAAAATTGATTATTCTTAATATATATATATATGTCTCTTAAAAATTTTATTATTTAATAGACATATCTATTGAAATAATAAACTAACTTTCGTAACTGATTATATCTTAGATTATTTGTGCCAAAGATAATTAATGATAATAATCCATAATGATTGTGGATGAGTTTGCATCCAAGCACTAGAAGTGAAATATTTCAGTTATTATTATTGTGGTTATTATATATATCGTCATCATTATAATTATTCATTTCCATATTGAGCCGACTGAAATGGAACCCACCTACGGAAAGCATTTTGGGCTGTGCCTAACACACTATATAAATATATATATATATATATATATATATATATATGTATCAGGCTCTCAGCCATACAATAGGAGGCGGCAAAACGACAACCATTCGTTCGCAAGCCATGAAGACCGACCATTGCCGTCCTCAGCTGAGTTTGTTTGACACGTGTCTTATAGTACTACTAAAAACACCATCAATGTTTGGCCAATAATAATTTATATAGGAAAAAATAAATAGTATTTTTGCTGAACTAATTAATTCAGTTTTATATGTTTGAAACAGAGAACATGCACTATTTCACTCTTAGAGTCGTTTGGTATGAGAGAACAGTGAAAGGAAAGAGAGAGATGGAGTGATTAGTAGAATGATTTTGATGTTTATGAGAAAATAGGAAGAAAAAAATTAAAGAAGGGACCCGAAATCTTTTTTAAAAAAAACCCCAATTTTTTATCTCTCTTTAATTGGAGAGATTGTTAGACTAATTGTATGCCAAACATCATTATAAGAGAGAGAATTTCTCATTACTTACTCATTTTTCTCACGTAAATGAACTACCACTTCATCCTTTCTATATTTTTCTCTTATTCCTACCAAACATGCCCTTAAACTGATGGCTTTACTTCCCCTCTCAATGCGAACTATTGCGTATTATTTCATGATGGTTTTCAGATTTGGTCTGTGATGTACTTTTATCTTTGAGATTACATGATGGTATTTCACAAAAATATTGTGTAAAACATGTCATGTTTTCCTCCTTCTATAATAGGATGCTAGCCTAGTGGATTAGGATCAAGGATTGAAATATTGACATTTCCACCGACATTTGTGTGGAAATTTCCGTATTTTGAAAGTACCGACAAAGAAATAGGGGTGTCGTTTCTTTCCTGCAGAATATCTGTAAAATTTCTATACAAAATTCTATAAGAATCAATAATTTACGGAAATAACGAGTTATTTCCATGAAAAATATCAACAAAATATTCGTAAAATATCAATCTTAATATTATTTTAATTTATCTTTTAATATAATAAGGTTCATGATTTTTTAATTTAACGCAAAATTTTTTTTATAAATGAATAGATAGTTAGTAGAAATTGAGAGACATATAGATGACTTGTCCAAAATTATATTAAAAAAAAGCTCAAATGTCATATATGTTTTCTTACCATATGTGAAACAATGAATAAAATGTACCTATATTATGTTATCTTTCAATGATTTTACTTAATTAGTGAAATATAATAAACTTATCATTATATTATAGTCCATTCTTATCATGCAAATTTATGATATACCTAATATTTAATTGAGAGTTTCATTTAATTTACATATTATTAATTATTCTAGAATTTGAAAAAGTTCTATTATAAAATTCTAGTATTTTAAAATGAATTTTTGTATTTTATGTCAATTTCCATCGATATCAATAGTTCCGTCAATGTTTCCATAAAATTTAAGTACTGATATTGAAATATCAATATTTTTATCCTTGATTAGGATATATAGTGAGCCATCTTTTGGGATGAATTTTACACAAGCCCATTCAATAATTCACTCTAATCAATAAATTATTGTGGTTAATGTCCACAAATCATATGATGTTTTGACTTTATTTTGATTTAAATAAATAAATCTTTTATTTCAAAATACTACTATGTGCGTGTATGTTTGATAATTAATAAATATCATAAAATTTCATGATTATAAATATGACCTTAAATATTGTATACAAATGTTATATAGGATAGGAGAATTATTAAGGATAATAATAAAAAATTTTGGTTGGATCTTTAATTAATTATTACTAGCACACTTAACCTCCATTTTGAATGAGACAATTATATTCAGATTATTGTTGAGGTGTGATCAGCATAAAAGAATTAAATATGTTAGTGTGATTATATATGATAGAAACACAATTACTTTAAATATATGATAATCTTCGTTAGTATAAATCAAATATCAAATTTGATCAACGATGATCATATATAGAACATTTTTAATTTTAAGTTGTTAACATACTCTTCTTTATGGTGTTTTGTCTTTTGAATTACTCAATACAGATTCATAAGATGTTGAATCTTATTCCTGGTATCTTCAACACATAACAAAGTAAATAATTAGAAATGTTAATTTAATAAAATGAAATTCACTCCTTCAATATGATGTAGATGGACATTTCACTTAAGTGTTGATTGGAAATATGAATAATAAGAGCACTCGTTTATGATAAGATCATAAATATATTATTCATTAGAAATAAATTAGTAACTATTCAATAATAATTTTAAAGTAAATTACCATTGATATCTACCAGCTGACCTTTATGATCGGTTGGGGTAAATTTGATATGATACATTAAGTTTACCTATAATTTATTACAGTTGAAAAACTGAAGTTACAATAGATGAAGCAATAATCTTGTGCGCTTTTTAAGGAGGCAATCATTCAATCATCCTTAACAAGTGGAAACAACCTCACAAATGCACAGGTTCGGAATTTTGCCCCTCCTTTTTAGTTTTTCGTTTTGATTTTTTTTTTAAACTTTATGATAAAATGACTTAAATACCCTCTCTTTCCCTGTCTCCATCCTTCTCTTAGATTTTTGTTTTCTTTTTTTGTACATTTCGCGTCATCTGGCAAAGGGTATCTGATATTGGATCTGGATGTGGTTTGCAGATCGGATGAATTTTTGTATTCCGATGAATTATTCTTTGTATTCTGGTGAATTAAGTTTTGTATTTTGCCAAATTATTATTATATTATTTTTCCAAATCTGTTCTCCCTCCCTCCCTCCCTCGCTCCCTGCACCCACTTTGGTGCTATTCTGGTTGTTTTTTATAGCATAAATTTAGCTTGACAACTTGATTTATCAGATTTTTTTTTAGTATATTCCAGGTCTTTCGGCAAGGAGTACCTGATATCTGATCTAGACGTAGTTTGTATATCGGATGATTTTTTTTGTACAATTTAGTCAATGAATTTATACAATCCGATGAGTCATTTTTTGTCTTCTTGCTAATTAAGTTTTGTGTTTTGACAAAATTTGTTTTTCCAAGTCTCTTTGTATGAGTCTGTGGTCAATTTGTAAATTTGTGTTATTTTTTCATGCTGATATATTTATATCATAATTTGTCTTTTGGTTAAATATTTTTGTTTTTAGAATGAAAAGCAATCTATTAGATTATAAAAGTAATCTTTTCATAATCTACTAGATTACTCTCCAATGGCTAAATTCAAAGATGACAGATCACTTTATGTTGAAAATGAATAAAAAAAATTCTGGTAGATTACCCAAAGTAATCTACTAGAATAATCTCTGGTGATTGGAGACTTGTGCCAGCGATCAGATACCACTTGTGGCCCGTGTTGATGATGGAGACATTCTGTAGATTACCACTAATTACCTTTTTGGCCGGCTTGAAGTAATTATGGAAAGACAAATTATATTGACTTTTAACTTATCTTATGGAAGGTTAAAAATCTTGAAGCCAATAATCATTAGTTAATACTCTATGAGGGACAATTCTCCAAATTACATAATTAGGCTACATGTCATAATTTTTGAATGTGGATTGATTGTTACTACAACATAAAAACTATTGCAGAAAATGCCATAAAGATGATTTCATAAGTTAAATTAAATTTTTTTATTGATTTCCTCTCACCCCTCTCTCTCGACAGAGCCCAAACCCACACACACACACTATCTCTCTTCACTCTCTTTCTCCTCACCCTCTCTCTCTCATTTCTCTTTCCCTAAATCCTTTCTTGTGCTCCAAACAAGCACGATTCATCTAGATCAGGTCTGACTCCGCTCACCAACCACCGCTACAGCCCTTTCCCAAACACCGATGTTAATCTTTCTTGATCTCCGGCAAGGAGCTTAAGTCTTGTGACTTCATCCTCCGGTGCAGCGCTGACGAGATCGACCTATACAAGCAGAACTCGATATTCATGGTGGTGGCATTCCTGCAGCGAGATCCGATGAAGATTCGGACAGTGTTGGAGAACACGGACACGTTGTTGTGCGCTCGCGAGCCTTGGCCGCATGGAGGAGATATCGAATCTGTTGGTAAAAAATTTGGATCCAAAACCACCCCTAGGATTCAAACAATAGAAATATCAACAATTAATAGAGAAATAAATGAGAAAATAACCACAATCACCACAACACAAGAATTTACGTGGAAAACACCAAAACAAGAGAAAAAGCCACGACCACAATTAAATGAAAAATTTGGATCCCAACAGAATCTACTTTGCTGGCAAGTCTTGGCTGCATGGAGGAGAAGAGATCTCCTTCACCAGCGAGCTATGGCCAGGTAGAGTCTCCTTCGTGTGGAGATCAAAGCTTGGATCCGAACATCGTTTTTTTTTTTTTTTTTTTTTGGATTTGTCAATTCTGATTCAGTTTATGTGGTAATAGTTAATATTTTTTTTGGACTTGTAATGAAATCTTGTGGATTTGATGTATTGGGCAGTTAGTAAGTTGGTAGAGGGCGTTTTCCGGTATGAAATCTAGAAATCCAATGGTTATCGGTCGGTAACCAAGTGGTAATTAGTTAGTAACCAACTGGTAACCCACCGGCGGAGATGGTTACCAATTGGTAACTAACTTATAATCTACCGACAACCATAACCCACCGGTTAAGATAACCAATTGCTAACCCACCAGCGGCGGTAGATACCGGTTGGTAACCAATTGGTAACTTGCTGGTGACGATGGTTACCAGTCGGTAACCCGCCAGCAAAAGTAACCAATTGATAACTAGTGGATAACCAACTGATTACCTACCGATGGCAGTATGTAGCAGTTGATAACCCCCCGGCAAAAGTAACCAACTGGTAACCCGCGGCGGGATCATCGATTCTAACTAGTAACTATAATTGCTATTTTTAAATAGGTAAATAAATAAGTTTTTATGATGTCATGTTATGAAATTTCTTGTAAGAATTTTTTTTTTTTTTTTTTTGTGTGGTAAAAAATCAATTAAAGGCATGATTTTGTGCCATTTCTTTAAAGTTTTCAATTACCAATCACCGTTTCATGCTAAATAGGTAGCCCATTGTCATTTCAGTTGGGCTTGAATAATAAAAAATGAAACATACCGGGCCGAACCTTGTTGAAATTGTTTATGCTACCCCATTTTCAGGGACATGGTTTCATAGTTAATGCACAGTATTGTCCAAGTATTACTTTGGAACTTAAGAGGCGAGAGGTAACGGAGTTGAGAAAAAGCATGTGCTATACAAATGTGTTATCGTATTTTTAGCTTGTATTCTTTTTTTTTTTTTTTTTTCTCTTTCTTTCTTTCTTTTTTTTTTCTTTTCTATGTCTTTTTTTTTTAATTTAGAGAACCAAGTAATTTTTATGGAGTTAGATTTAAGATCCATTTGGATCGTATGTTTGTTTTTGAAATGAAAATTTTACTTGTTTGAAAATAGAAAGTTATTTGATTTTGGAAAATGAAACGGTGTTAGCATGTATAAAAAAAAATAAAAATAAAAATAAAAATTTATCTCTTAAAAATAAAACAAGTCTAAGATTTGTTTGGATATCAACTTGGAAAGTCCTCTCATTTTCAAGATGAAAAGAAATGATATTTGGAGTAGTCCGTTATGCAAAGATTTCAAAACAATTCTAAAAGATTCCAAAAGAGTACTGTATAGAGAAAGTTTAAAAATGAAGTGGTCACCATTTTTCAAGATGAGAGGAAAAAGTAGCCCAAACACTCTTTTACTAATTTGTTCACCCATTTTGCATAAAGAGCAAATTGTGGAAATAGCTCATTCAGTGTACATGTTTGGAATTTTTGCCTCACTTAGTTACTGGTCCGGATTTTTCTTTATTGGTAATTTTTTATTTGACATTATAAGAGGACAAAGTCCTTAAGCCATTATAGATAAGGCAATATTCTAAAGGAGTACTCTATTTAAATCATCCCTTATAAACCTCTTTTGTAAATAGATACTCCATCCAAACAAGTTATTAGATTTATTACTAAACAATAGTTGCAGTAACAACTTGTGCTGTTGTTAGCAATATATTTATTTGTTTATTTATTTATTTATTTATTTGATGCTAGTCGTAGTCGGACAGCCATGGTTATCTGGAATTTATGCTACTGCACAGCCGAAATTGGCAAATTGCATAATAAAATTTCATCCCATGTTCAGAATACTAGCTCTTTGTACTTATCCTTAACCTGCACGTAGGTTTAGTCCAATGACGTTATATTTCACATGATTAATGCCAAAAACAAGTCTACGAGTGGACGCCCAAAACCCTAGGTTTCCATTCAAAATGTATCAATTAATAAAAGGGACAAAGACAAAGTGGATGAAGCTTGTAAGTATACTTTCATTTATATAGTATATCTAAAAAGAATATTCGCCAACTGTAGGTAACTCATATATAGTCGTTTTCAGTCTAACCACAACATAGTTGAACTACAAAACAACTCTATATTTACCTGTATACACACACACACACACACACATATATATATATATATATATATATATTCTTACATTAAAGGGGTACTAGGCTATATGTGCTTTTTTCTTTCTGTTGTCTAGTCACTAGCAAGCACTTCTTTCCGAGGCTATAAATTCCAAGAAACTCTGAAAATTCGTTGTGGAAGATTTGACGAGCAATTGGACAATGCAAGAGATATGGGAAAATTTTGATGTGGAATCCACCATATATGCAACTTTCCTCTTGACTTTAGTTTGGAATCTTTCTTCCTTTTTTTTTTTTTTTTTTTGGCTCTCCACTTTCAAATATTCAAGGAGGTGATCCGTGTGGTTTTCTTGATGTCTGCCACAAGCTGTCCAATCTATAACGCAATATAAAAGGAGGCAAATGATAGTGGAAAGACAATTTGAAATTAAAGCTTGCAATTAATTAGGGAAATGCACTTCAAAATATCTTTAGTTCTTTTTCTTCTTCTTTTTCTTTTTTTTTTTTGGGGGGGGGGGGGGGGGGGGGGGGTAAATTATCTTAACTTTAATTCATTCCTTTGATATGAACAATAATTGATATTATTATGTGCTCTGAGATGTGCATTTGTTAAATGTATCTTTAGTGGAGAGACAAAATCATTAACATAGTTTGGAAGGAAACGGCAAGTTTTATAAATTATTAAAAAGAAAACGAGAGGAAACAAGAAGAATAGCATACACAAAGGGGAAAAAAATAAAACAGTAAGAGGAATTATCACGTTATATGTTACATATAATGGAGAAGGTGTCTTGGTGACTTTGTATTTGTTAGCAAAATATGATATGACGATGAACGGAAATTAGAAATTCAAAAATTAGAAAACAGAAAATCGTTAGTAACCGAAAATAACTGGATACAAATGTGGACGAGAAGCTAAGATCTATGTACGCACAATTTTCTTAAAATAGATTCGCCCCTTCACTGTTGGTATCGGAGAATTGAATGAATGTCTATTTCTCATGATACAATGACTGCAAGTAGTGTTCATGAACCTACTTCCAGTGAAGTGAAAATGTGCCCAAACTCTACTTCACTGAAACTCCTAGACGCACTGGAGGGAATAAAATTATGAAAGAAACACAGATTGTTTTTGTGTGTCTAGAAGAGAATAAGAAGATCCCTTTACAAGGCCCAGGAGGAGTGATGGCCATAAATTTGAAATAAATTCGAAAATAGCTGTTGGAGACAATTATGATTGAATTCCCTGTAGCTGGAATTCAATTAAGAATTATTCCCGTTAATCCATAACAGTTTTTGAAGCTTAAAAGTTAGCCATGGTAAACTTTATGTATTAAGAGCAGTTAATATCTAATTAACTAGAGATTTATATTTAAAAAAAAAACATATAGCAAAACCAACCAGTGCGGGATAGGCAATTTGGTGCGACATTTGTGCGCACACAAATCTTTTGGTTGTGGCTTCCATCACTTTCCCATGTGCAACTAGTGTGTTTGTAATTGCTACATTCCAACTTTTCCAACTTTATAGATGCACTTTAAGACTCAATTTCTCATTCACCTGTTAATCATTTTGAGCATATAAATATACCATTCCTTCCTCCTCATATATTCTATGATACACCGATTGTCTATATATGTGATTTTTCATGTATTGTATTATACTTTATAAACGGAACTTGTACATTGCACAATTAATTACAAGAAAATATATTTTTCTCAGTTGCCATCAGCATTTCTTACTTCACCTTTTAGTCCAAGACAAACCCTAGTCACCACCGGCAATAAACTTTCCAAATCCAGTCAATTTTCAAAATACTTCACCCTTTAGTGCAAGACAAACCCTAGTCGCTACCGGCAAGAAACGTTCAAAATCCAGTCAATTTTTCAAAATACAGGGTTGACACTTAGACTCCATTTGGTTGGAGGGATGGAGAAAAGGAAAAAAGGAGAGGATATTAACTCTTCTTTGTGTTATTCGATAAGATTAAAAGGAGAGAAGACAAGTCTCCATAACTTTGTTTGGTATCAAAAAGTGAAGTGGGAGGATGAATGGTTTTTTAATTGTAAATTACTATATTATCCTTATTGACTACTTGTAAATTTTTTCAATATATTTCTTCAAATACCATTTTATACATACACAGCCCACATGGTAAAAACATGAAATTAGGAATGAAAAAAAAAAAAGGAAAAGGAAAAAAAAAACTTTTGTCTACAATTTTTAACATATGTTATAACTAAATGTAACCAGGAGTAGGAGAAAAAGTGTTTAGCTTCTGGGTTTTTTTATTATTCAGTTTAATAAAGAGAAAAAGAGAAAAGAAAAAAGAGAGAGTAGATGTTGGAGGGTTGGAGGGTAAAATGGAGTTTTTCCCGCCCAAAGTTCCCTCCAGCTTTTTGCTTCCCTCCTGATCCTTCCACGAGAGGATGGATGCACAATGGTGGGCCCGGGAGGAGAGCTCTTCCCGTCCCATCTCCTTCCAACCAAACAAGTGATTCAACTCTTCCCTCCACTCCTCTCCATCCATCCACCAATCCCTCCAATCAAACACACTCTTAGTCCACCGGAGTTGATGCCGCGATGGTTAACGGGCGCCCAGGTTAAGTCAATCTCGACTACATTTTCAGTTAAATCAAATGGTAAAATTTTTGACCTATGGCATAGAAAACTTGGTCATCCAGCGAGTCTTGTAGTTAAAAAGGTATTGAAAAGTTGTAATACAAAAATTTTGAAGTAATGAAAGTTCAAATTCTCTCTTCATGCCAAATGGGCAAAAGTCATCAATTACCATTTCTAACTTCTCTACTACTACTGTTTATACAGAACCTTTTCATTTAATCTACTCAGATGTTTGGGGTCCATCTTTTGTGACTTCTACAAATGGGTTTGAAATTTTTATTAGCTTTGTCGATGCTCATTTTCGTCACATAAGAGTGTTAACCGGACTCAACAACGTGACGATGTTCCATACCGAGCACTTTTCTTAGGTGTAGCACACGTCATAAAGGGATATAAATGTCTTGCTCCCAATGGACGAATTTACATCTCTTGCCATGTTACCCTTGATGGACATATAGCTTTCCCTTTGCCACAAAACACACCACAACACAAATAAGTCCTTCATTTTCATACACAGCTACGAATCTTCCATGTACAATCACACCACCTTCACGAGCCCAGACCAAATTCAAAAGGAAAATACTAGGCCTACCGCATCTTCCGTTCATGATCAAGTTGCTTGTTCAAGTGATTTAGTACCACTGCAAAATGATGTTTATGTACCTACATCAAACAACGACGGATTTGCATTTGAGCAGATGATTGTTTCCTCAAATCAAAGTTGTGGTTGTCCCACTAATGCTTCCTTGCAGGTTGAAACAAAATAGAACTAATACAGGTGGCTTGAACATGAATCAAGCAATTCCACGGACTACGAGATCGAAGGCGGGCATTTCCAAACCAAAGGTGTTCACTGTGACTAATTTAGAGAACACATAACCGTCTAATGTGACTGAGGCATTGCAAAGCATAGTGTGGAAGGAATCCATGGTAAATGAGTATGAACCTCTAATCAGGAATCAAACTTGTTGCTTAGTACCTGCTCCTAAGGATTGTAAAATTGTAGGGTGTAAGTGGGTCTTCAAAATCAAAAGGAATTCAGATGGTTCGATATCATGTTACGAAGTAAGGATAGTAGCAACGGGCTACAATCAAATAGTAGGATCTGAATTCATAGGAACGTTCAGTCTTGTAGTGAAACCTATCAAGATAAGAACCATTGTGATGATAGCTTTGACAAGAGGATAGATGATTTGACAACTTAATGTCAACAATGCATTTTCTAAATGGCATTCTTCAAGAAAACATATACATGGAGCAGCCTATGGGATTTGAAAAGTATGATGGTAACAATCCAAGACAAGGTATTTCAAAAAATAATAATAATAATATTAAAAAAAAGAAAAAAAAAAAAAGACAAGGCTCTTTAGTGGTTGAAACATGCGTAACGAGCGTGATTTGAATCAAAATGTCATAAACATATTTAATTTATTATATCTTAGTCGACATAAGTTGACTCAAATGTCAAAAACATATTTAACATATTATATCTTAGTTGACATAAATCCTGACACTTTCTTCTCTAGTGATAGAAATTGGAGCATGTAAAAAATGCTGAAAAATGGCTTACAAAAACCGTTTTAATTACTATTCATTTTGAGGTATGAATTTAAGCGGGACCTACTTTATATTAGTATCGGTTTAATGATTCATATCCTCCTCTGTGAGGAGATAGAAATCGAATATTTAAAAGCTCAAAATAATAAGCGGGTGAATAAGAAATTGATTCTTAAAAATGTACCCATGAAGTTGAAAAATTAGGAAAAGGAAATGGAAAACTCTTGTCCCAAATGGGAAAGAGATGAAAGCTCCACTGGGTTTATTAGGAATTGCACATTTTTTCATTGGTAAACAATTAAGCATAGAGGCTCTCTTATGCGTGCAGGGGAGGTGCAAATCCTCGACCAAAAACTCTTTTTAAAACCAAAGGATTTGTGTGTGAGTGCGCGTCCAGCGTGTACAAATGTCGCACTAAATTACCAACTCCGTGCGGAATTCGTTTTGCTACATGGTTTAATTTTTTTTCCAACTTATATATGTAATTAACTGCTGTTAACACGTGGAGGTTACTGCTACTAACCTTTAAGCCTCATAAAATGTTTTGAATTAATGGGAATAAATCCATGATTAATTTCAGAAGCTGAAAAGCCTTGGAATTTGATCCGTTTTTCTGAAAAAATTATCTCAGAATTATTTTTCTAATTTATGGCCACTGCTTCCTCTAAGCCTATAAAAGGCTGTATCCATTTCATTATCAGACACAAGGAAAAAAGCTTTATTTCTATTTTAGTATCCTCCACTGCTTCCTAGTGTCTTAGGTTTCACGTCTGATGAAGATCAGATATAGTCCAGTTCGCTGTGAGCAGGTTCCAAGTGCGGGTTCACTGCTTATAATGATTGTAGCCTGTGAGACAGACAAACATTGAAACCTCGAGCACTTACAGTGAGGGGACGGATCTGTTTTCATGAAACCGTGTGGAGCACAAGACTCGGCTTTCCATTCTTGTATTTGTCTTAAGTTTATGTGTTGCTACATATTTCGTTTGTGTTACAGATTCGGTTATATCTATTATTTACACATCTGTTTAACTTCAATATTTGTTTGTTGTCCTATTTCACTTTTTCTTTTTTCTTTTTTTTCCAACAAAAAATCCCCGCCCCAAAGAAATTATTTTCAATTCAACATTAATATTCCAGATGGACTGAAGTTTGTCCTTGAGTTCAGGGACTTCCCAGGGGTGTTCTCTCTTAGAAAGAAAAATACGACCAATAAAAGTCATCTTGCACTGAACCACATGCTTTTTATAAACCAATTATGAAGTATGGATTGTCATAAACTCTCCTTCTTACATGGGTTTAGAAGAATTAGGTAGATCAAAGAAAAGATCATGCTTATGTGGAAGAGCCGACCAATAAGACTTTTATTGGTTGCCTTTAGTTAGGAAGGGTTAGTAATTTGTTTTCTTACCCAATAAAATAGTAGCATAACACTTGCCTCAAGTATTACCCTCCAAAATATGAAGCGGATCGGCTATGGGAATTGATGGAGGAAACGTTCCCATAATATGAGGCACAATCACAGTGGCAAACAGATCAGCAGGAACTGGTAGTAGCAGAAATAATCCTAGAGAAAATAACCCTAAAAAATATGCAGCAATGTTAGAAACAATGGCAGAAGGACTAACTACGTCACAGGACGACTCCAACTGAGGTAAAGCCGATGGATATTTGGTTGGCATCATCATGGGCATAGCTGCAAGAGATCTGATCATCGGTAGTGAGCCCGTCCGAAAAAATTATGATTTCCCATCTCTAATGAAGCCAGGACGGCATAGGTGTGACCTAACGGCGGTGAGGTTTGGTGGGTCAATAGCTAGATCGCGGCTTAACGGCAGTGGTAATCTAACAGTAGGTGGAGGCAGCCCAAAGGCCCTAAGATGCTGCGCAAAACCCTAATAGAGGGTTAAAATTTTTGCCAAGTTAGTATTTTTCTGCATGGTATATATTCAATCTTACTAACATTATGATAATTAAAACATAGAAAACATGAAAAACTATCAGTTATCTTTAGTGATAAAACTTAAATATATGTACTCAAATTTTAAAAGTTAGTGGTTGCATAAATAACCTAATATTAATTTTACACCTTACTCCAGTACAAGGTGTAGAATTTGAATCCCTGTTACCCTCAAGTTAAAAAAAAAATAATACAGAAAAATTAGAGAGATATTCAATATTATATCAAAGGAGATATAGTTTGAATGAATGCTAAATTATGGCTAGATTGTGTAATTAGTACAAGTCTCAAGTGCTCTCACAGAAAGTAGGTTTTTTTTTTATTTTGTTTTTATTTTTTCTGGGCCTTTCGGCCGAACTAGAATGATCTATATGAGCCCCTTCATAGTCGTCTTCTTTTTCTTTCAATGTTTTATTTTCCTTTTTTTTCTTTTTGGTTGCCATTTCTTTTTAATTTGTACACGGTTGGATTCTTTTAGCTCATGTATTTATCATTAAAAAAAAATACAAGAAATATATGCACCATACTTGTAAAGTGAATATCATAATTTGAAAATTGTGCTAGTACCTAGTTTTACATGAGTAGCTAAAATTTAGTCATTAACTAACAAAAGAAAATTATTTTTCACTCCAACAAGGTGTCTTTCAGATTTTGACTTTTTTGCATCCACTAAAAATAGGTCTATACATCTTTTTATACATGGGAGACCCTTACCCTACGTACGTGCCCAACTCCAAGTGAATGCTAAACATTTCTAAGACGCGTTATTCATTTGGTGTGGTTAAACCAATTCTCAGTACAAGGTCACATGAAATGATTCAAGAGCGCGTGGACGTGGCGGCACGTGATTGGACAAAGAGGCGGAGCCCGCAGACGACTCTAGGGTTTTGTTAAGAGAGATGTTTTTTATAGGGGCAGCTGTCTATTGTCTTAGGAAGGGGAGCACGTGACTAGCACGAGGGTCCCCCCTCGAATGTCTGTCTTCGATCCCTCCAAATAATTAATATATGAATCCCCCTCTCCCATCTCGCTCTCTCTCTCTCTTGTACCATCATCAGTTCATCAGCCAATATTGAATGCAATTGACAAGTTAGCAGTGATATGTTTGAATTGAATCCTTTGATCCCCTTTTTGCCCCTTTAAAATACACAAAACTACAATTAAATAATTAATTATAAAAATAATGGTATTAAATCATCAACCATAGAATCACCTTAATCCTTGTAAAAGAAAATTTACCGGCCACTACGTAATAACCTTCTCTATAAATATGAAAAACCTGAAAATCCATCGACTCAAATAACTAAAAGATTCAATGACCAACATGCTTTTCTAAGTTTCCAAAGCGCACACTTATTGGGGGTACGAAAAAGCAAAACAACGTAGGTAGAATCACACTCAAATTAAAGAGTCTATTTGGGATAAACATCCAAATGTAAACATTTGAATGGAAAATTTTAAACATAAACATTTAAACTATCATCCGAATTGGTATTTGGATTTTAACATTCGAAAAGAAAATTTGAATTGAAACATTTAAATATGCATTTTGAAGTAGCAATCTAAAAAGCCATAAAATGTATAAGAAAATGACATATGACATGATTTATTATTATTTTTTTAAAATCAATGTAGAATATCTATTAGAAGGGAAGTAAATTTTGAGGGAGAGACTTTTTGCAATTTAAAAATAAAAACCCAAATGACATTTGGATGCTCCATTTTTAAATATTTTTAACAAACACATATTTAAAACGGAATTCTCCAAACGCTCTCAGATAGTTGCGCCAAACAGTAGCAAAGTTTTTCCCAAACTTGATTGTGAGCAAACTCAATTGCATGACTGACTCCAAGCAACTCCACTTCAAATGAATAGTAAACGATTTCGATTGGATAGCTAATAGGGTAACTAAGAATACTAATTCAAATGCCAAACTACTACTACTACTACTATTATTGCTGCTGCTGCTGCTGCGATTATTATTATTGTATAGAAATTTTCATATTGGTACCCTTTCTCCTTTATGTTTCAGATTAAACATATATATCTTACATTATTACGAAATTGCAACAATTCATTCACAACAACATTTTTTTTTTCACTTATATTTTGCTTCGGGATATTCGCAGCGTTAAGTATTGTACTCTAAACGCCATATTAAATATACTTGAGGTTGTCATCACAAATTAAAACTGCATGGTACCAAATTTAATATTTTTTCAATTAAAAGATACTGGGAATAAAAAATTTACACAGGATACAATATTACTAATTGTCTTAAATAAAGAAGTATATATATATATATATATATATATATATATATATATAGAGTGGACTCCTATTGTACTTATCAGCTGATTTAAAATGTAATATTTTTTAGTGATATTTGTCTCTAACATCAATATATGAATAGTATCATATGATAAGATTTTAAATGAGAAGTTACATAATAAATCAACTTGCAAACACAATATTACTAATTGTCATAAATAAAGATATATACATATACTAGTTATAAGTGCGTGCTTCACACGCGTGGATTTAGTTTGTTACATATATATATATATATGTTATGTTTTAATTTTTTTTTTTTTAAATGTAGATATAAACTTTCTAAATGAAATAAGCAAATCAAAAGTATTTTTTAAAAAAGTTAAGAGCAAAAGATGCAACAACAAAAAAAGGTAAAAAATAAAAATAAAACAAGTAAAAACTTTTCAGCCCAAAAGATAAATAATAACAATAAAAAATGATTGTATTAAAGAGTAAAAAGTATCAAACGATTTCATCCTGAAAAAGGAAAAAAAAAAATGAAAACAGAAAGACAAGAAATGTGCGTTAAGAAGTAGGTTAAGTTGATTGGTTGATGAACCAAACTCTTTGAAAACAGAACAATAATGCCAATTAAATTAGTAATTTTGATGTTCAAATGTAGGTGTTCATGTACATTGATCATGTATGATATTAGGCAATGGGACCTGGTAAGGTAAGAGTGGGCTATCCCTTCACAGCTAAGCAAAAGAGCAAAATTGCAGGGCTGTGACTAAGAGAGGACGAAGGGTCAGTGGTAGTATAGGCATGGCATTAAATCCAAAATTATGCATCCTTATCTTTCCATATCTAAGTGGGTCCCAAAGTCTATTATGCCCTTCTTTTTAGATTAAGGGCCCCACGCATTTTCCCCTCAGCATCCATGTACAAAACTGCCACTTCTTTTGTCACATAGCCACTCCATTGAACACTCATATATCCTAAAGAATCCAAAAGGGCTTTTTCCCTTTCATTTTGTAACATCACATTAAAAAAATATAATATGCAAACAAGTCATTATTATCTATTTCTCTATGGCTTTTTTGAAACATCGATTCCAATATAAATTTTTCTTTATTTAACTTTAAAATTCTCAAATTTAAATCTCAAAAATTCTTATTTTAAATTAAAATAAAATAATTTTTAAATATACATACTTGTAAAATTAAGTGAAACATAATAAGATGTATATTATATATTTTTTTTGTAAATATTTTAAATATTTACATTATTTTTAATTTATAAAACTCTAAATTCAACTGTAACTATTATTTCAAATAGACTCGATCTTTAATAAAAATTGGACCCATTAATTCGGAAAACATTTTTCTCGAAAGCGATTCACATTGAAAAAGGCTCTCTCTCGATCTAGTGGCCACAAAAATCCGGAGAATTTCCCAAGCGATTTTGGTCGTACTTACTCTGCCATGAGTGACCAAGTTGAAAAGATCACTCTAAACTGAAAACTAGGCTTATTAATTAAAGACCGCTCATCTTCTCACAACCACTGGTCGATTTGCTGTTTTTTCTTCCGCACGGAAAACGATGTGCAATATATTGAAATGAAATAATTACAAATATAAGGTCTACTCCGATTTATGCAGCAGACAGTTGAGACGCGAGGGACAAAACCATATGTTGCCAGGGCATTTTTTGAAAGAGAAGAAAGAGGATGATGATATAATCCATGTTTGACGGAGCTTCTTATAAATTATTTTTGATTTCTTAAGTTCAAAAATAACTTCTGAAATCGTTTGGATAATCTATTATGTTAACTTCTTGATAAAATTAAAAAGATCTATTCTGAATAGATTTTAAAATTTACAATAAAATTTAAATTAAACATTATAAGATTAATTTTAATATTATTTTATTATTTATTACAAAATTCTTAAAATCATTTTGATCTCATACAATGATGAAAATATCGATATCGATAGAAATATTGGTAGTCTAATTTAATGAAATTTTTAAAGATATTATCAATATCGAGAGAAATATCAGAAATTTCGGTAGTTCAATCTCACATGTAGACGCTATTATAACCTAGTTCTATTATAAGAGTTACGATAGCATAACATATATTTTAAATGTAAAAATGGACAAATTCATTCCCAAACATTACAAAGATTCAAGATCTGTAGGCAAATTGATTTGTTTCCTGAAAAATTGGAGAACTACAATAAATATATCAAAATTGCCAATCAGAAGCTAGTTTTTCTTAGGATCAGGTATAATATGAATCGGTAGGCAAGAATTTTGGACTTTAAAATTGTAAACTGCAATACGTCGTACATTAGGAACATGGGCACATGGGCAACTAGGTGGCCGTATTCACAAATTATAATTACATGTTAAAAATACTACAATTGTGTAATTTTTTTTTTATTTTATTGGAAGGAAGTGTATACTCATCATGTGCATAACAAATATCATCCTTTCTTTAGGAAAATAAAGGAGAAAAAAATCAACCATATATCATCCTTGCTTCTAAGAAAACTATATATAAATAATGAACTCTCTTAACATTATATATACAACGGGGATTAGGGCCTGACAAAGTTAACGTAAGTACTGAGCAGATAAATAAACAACACGATTGTACTGTTTAGTTAAAAGAATAAAAATTGCATAAAATAAATAATCATAAAGAAAATAATCGACACAGTGATATGATTACTTAACGTGATTAAAAACTCCAACTAGAAAAATCACAAGTGCTAAAGACAAAGTATCCATCTTTACTAATTTTTCCCATGAACTTGGACAACATTCATCTCTTTATAAATAAGCGACATCTCCCTCAGAATTCTTATCTTTTGAAAAGTCTTCAACTGCTAAATCTTTGGTCATGGTGTTATGAGTCTCTATCATGTTGTCATTCTTTGAAATATTTTTTTCCGTGTTTTCCTTAGAAACTAGAGTAAATCCTTCATCATCCACTTCATCAGTCCCACTTTTAGAAATAACCATGCTCATTTCTTTGCAAACATTGGGTAGAGAAATTTGATGCTCAAGTGGAAGCTGAATGGAAATCTAACCTAAAACATTAAAACTCAGAAACTGAGGAACAACCCTTAGAAGGGCCGAACTGGAGTTTCCTGTTGCACTTGAAATTGTGCCATCAGTCAAGAAAGGAATCGCTGGGAACTCCATATGCAACAGCTGATCAGAGCTATCTACAGGACTTCTAATCAAAGAACTTGTCAATCTGGTATCCGAATCCATGATAATACTTAGTGATGAGATACCCTATTTGGATTTTCCACCAAGCAAGAAACATTTTGAGTAGTTACAATATATAGAATGTAGAGGCAACTCTACCTCTTTCCCTTTTTTGCTACACTACTCATCCATAACCATACTAACCAATTTGTTGTTATTTCTCTATTTTGCTTGCTCTTCTCTTGGAATAGATTTTTGAACCAGTACATAAACTTGTGATTTTTGTGCAGTAGAAATCTCTTCGGGTGTTAAATTCTGGTTCTCTCTCTCTTTTCCACGGCGACAATCAGTGATGGTCCGCCCAATAGAAGAACATCAGGTAGATTTTCATAATGCAGTGTAACAAAAATGGAAAAACCTCACATTTCCACGAGCACGGAATTAAGAAGAGATATTCACAAATCAACTACAAGAAAATAGGTTTTTATTGACCACAAAGGTCCTCACCAAAAGGTATGAATTCGTCGTTAAAAAGTTCAAAATATTGTTGCTAAAGTTATTTATTTTTTAAAAAATAATATTTAATAATTTGAAATTAGACAATTAGCTACAGCATTTTCCAAAATGTCATCGCTAAAAGTCAATTTTAGTTTAAAAAGATTAAATTTAGTGTTTTGAACTTAAACAACTGGCGACGACTTTTTCAAAAATGTCGTCGCTAAAATTCTTTTTTTTTTTAAAGAATGTTTTGAAGTATTATACAATAGACAATTTTTAAAAATTAATTTTTTTTTTTAAATGTTGAAAATAGATAATTATCAGTGGCGGCGGAAGCGGCAGAGGAGGAGGAGGAGGAGGAAGAGGGAAAAATGAAGAAGAAGAGGAAGGAAAGGAGGATGAGGAGGAGGAAGAGGGAAAAATGAAGAAGAAGAAGAAGGAAAATGAGGGGGTAGTGGTGGAGGCCAGTGGCGGTGGCGATGGAGGAGGCTGGTGGCAATAAAGGCCGGAAGGAAGAAGAAGAGGAGGAGGAGGAGGAAGCCGGTAATGGTGACGGTGGAGGTAGAGGCCGAGAAAAAGAAGAAGAAAAAGAAGAGGAGAAGGAGGGGGAGGAGGATAATGAGGGAGTGATGGTGGTTGATGAGGATGGCGTCAGTGGACTCCGAAGTTCGGGTGGTAGTGGACTCCGGAGGTCCGGTGACGGCTATGGGTGGTGGTCATTGACAAAAAGGGTGGATGGTGGGAGAATGGAGAAGGGAAGAATGATGAAGAAGAAGGAGAATGAGGGGAAAAGAGAGTCTGCCTATTTAAATAGTATAATGTTTGGCGACGACCAAACAATTAGCGATAACAAATGTCATTACTTAAAATGTTTTAAAAACACTTGTGAAAATAGGGCGTGATTTTTCCCGTCTAAATTTGTTAACAGTTTAGCAACGACCTTGTCACTTTTAGTGATGACTAATTTATTTTGCAAAAAACAAAAATATATATATGTATAAAAAATGAAAAGTATTCCCCTTTTAAGATGCTTTGCAGACTGGGATAAATCTACAATCGGTATTTGTGTGGAATGTAGAGCTGTAACATAATAAGATTTTTAATTCAATATTGAAAATTTTGAATATGAATCGGGCACAAAACACTAGTACAAAAAGAAGATACTACGACGGTTCTATCGTGGTATCCAGTGTCGTGAAATCTATTTAGATTCCACGACGGTTAAAAAACCGTCGTAAAATGACAAAATTAACTGTAAATACGGGGTAGAGAGGGCTATTCCACGACGGTTTTCAGTAAAAAACCGTCGTGGAATAGCCATATACCACGACCGTTTTTACTAAAAACGGTCGTGGAAAGTTCTTTGCCAAGAAGATTCTACTACCGTTTTTAGCAAAAATAGTCGTGGAAAGATTACAATGAAAAAAAAAATTCACAATTTATGCAATTTCCCACAGGTGGCAAATCCTATGTCTTATCCATTACACAGCCCAGATTAAAATAATAACTAATCTTCAATTAATTTTGTGTCACAATGTACAATAATTATTACAAAATTTTATAGATTGTCTTCTAACTATATTGGATGAACCGCGTTACAAAATTAGTCCACTCTTATCTTACTAAACTCATCTCAACGTCGGTAGAAAAATACTTAGTTTGAAGTAAGGATAATCCATCGAGAGTCAAGGTTATTTCTCGCATAAAGGCTAAAACAAAATATCCGCATTCAACATAACCTTCTTGTAGAGGACATCAAACAGTATCAATCAATGTTTCATAGTTGTGACGCTTTTGTACTCCTTTGCTTACCAAAATCTTCTAGTCATTAAGTGTCCTAACAATTTAACAAATTTCAAAACAATTAAAACAAGAATAATATAACGTCAAATCACAATTTGGAACATAAAAATATACGTACAACTTAATTAGGTCGAATATGTAATATGTAAAAGCATAAATCACAAAATCAACACTTTTTTCCAGAAAACAATTTAAACCAAATCCTCACCCAAACATTTTAAATCAATTTAAAACTAATCCTCACCCAAAAATGTAAATATCATACAATCGGGTGTTTTGTCGAACATGTAATATGTGAAAGCATAGATCATAAAATCAACACTTTTTCCTGGAAAACAATATAAATCAAATCTTCACTCAAACATTTTAAATCAATCTAAAACTAATCCTCACCCAAACACATAATATCATACAATCGGGTATTTTGTCGAACATGTAATATGTAAAAATATAATCAAGTTATCAAAAGTTTTTTTTCTGGAAAAAAATCACCCAAAATCATAAACACAATTAACAATCACCCAAAATCACAAACACAATCAATCAAATGATCTTCAAAATCATAATATATGCGGCGCAAGAGAGAGAGACTTACCAATTCCACGGGCATAGGTGCGGGCAGTGCTGTAGCGGGGTAGGCGGTGGAGGATGGGTTTCGAGGAAGAGATTGGTGGGAGGAGTCGAGGTGGAGATTGGAGGCGAGAGAGAGAGGGAGAGGCACGACAGAGAATGAATGGTGGAGTCATGACCGGCGGATATTGGAGGCGAGAGATAAAGGGTAAGGGGCGAGAGAGAATGGAGGGAAGGCGGCAGAGATTGGAGGCGAGGTAGAGAGGGAGAGACGCGAGAGATAATGGAGGAAGGAGTCACGGAGGAGGAGATGGGTTTCGAGGGAGAGATTGGAAGTCAGAGTGAAAGAGGCGTGAGAGAGAATAGGTTTTGGGAGGGAATGAGGGTTTTTTTTTTTTAATTTATGCTCTAAAACTCGCGGCCGAAGATCTGAAAAAAAAAATTTTAATTTAAAATTTGAAAATTCTTATTTTCACGACCGTTTTTAAAAACCGTCGTGGAAGCTTCAACAACGGTTTTTAAAAACGGTCGTGGAAGCTTTGGCTTCCACTACCATTTTCAGAAACCCAGTTTCGCACTGTGTTTTTATCAAAAAACGGTCGTGGAAGCTCCGTCGTTGAATTCACATTTTGTAGTAGTGAAAGGAGATGAACTTTGTAAAACCACATGAGGAAATCAATGATAAAGCCAATCCTATATAGACAGCTCGCAAACTGCGACGATGGTCACAACAATAATGCAAACGAAGATGACCAATAAGGAGAACAGTTCAATTCTGGCTAGGCCAGCGCTCGAGCTTCAACAATGGACAAAGGTAGCGCTGTGTAGAACAGCATTGTGCCAAACGATGGTACTTCACTGGGCGGCCATTTGCAAAGTGTTCATAAAACCCTAGCAAACCTATTAAAACTAGGCATGGGCTCAAACCTAAAACTAAAACATGAAGCCCCATCTGCTGAGCTTGCTTTATCTAGGTTATTTGAGTCAGACAATAAGCTAATCTACCCCGTGGTGAGCTCCAGCCCCTATTTGTTTTGTATTTTATATATATATATATATAAACTACAAATAAAATAGCTAAAGCATTTCATCTAAGTTGGCATCCTAAATTAATATTCTCCCACACCAAGTAACCATCTCAATTTTATGAAATGAAAAGAAAAGGAGTACAAAAGTTTATAATCACAATAAACACAATCCCATGGGGCAGAAAAGTGAAAACTACAACTCAAAGGAGCTAAAAAATATACCCCAAGCAGAAGGAACTAACACAAAAGGTTAAGCCGAAACTACATCTTTGAATCAGAACCTAAAAGAGAGCTCATTAAAAACTTACTAGTCAAAGCAAAGGGAAAACCCTATGAAGGGGGGAAAAAGGTCTATATGTTCGAAAAGAAACCTAAAAATGAAAGAGCAACCCACCTACAACGCATAAAATTACTACAGCAAGCGGTACAAAGTTATAGGAAACATGTCCTGATCACCTTTGAAGAAGAATGGCTGTTGTGATGTCTCGGATGGATCCAAACTTTACGGACCAATATGCACCTCCCCCCTCAAGTATAGTCCTACTCAAACAAGTACTAAAGAAGAAGAACAAAAAGAAAAAGAGAGATTGGAGCCTAAAATAGAGCTTATTAAAAATCTTACTAGTAAAAGCAAAAGGAAAAAGGTCTACATGCTATAAGAGAAACCTAAAAACAAAAGAGCAACCCTCCTACAACACATAAAATTACCGAAGCAAGTGGTAGAAAAGGAATAGGAAACATGTCCCAATCAACCCTTGAAGAATATGGTTGTTGTAATACCTCGGAAGGGCGACTCGTTAGTTTTTTTTTTTTTTTTTCCCCCTCCATTATTGTGTATGACTAGCTACTTTTAGTGTTATGTACATGTAACTTGACTTTTGCATTTTATTTTGTTACTTGACTTGTTCCGTTTGGTAAATTAGTTGGAGATAAAATTTTTAAGTTGGAGTTGATTGACTCTTCAAAAATTAGTTATAAATTTTATTGATTTTTTAGAAAAAGATAAAAATTAAGATGAAAAAAATATTATTTAGTTAGAGTTAAACTTGAATACCTAACAATAATCTTATTATTAGTTTTAGTTTGTTTTATAACTTGACTTTTGCGTTTTGTTTTGTTACTTGACTTAATCTTATTATTAGTTTTAGTTTGTTTTATGTGTTTTGTGGATACTTTTGTTTACAAATATATGAATCAAGTATAATTTAAACCTTTTTAAATTAAATACTAAACGACAAAAAAGGTAATATTGAATAAATAAAAAATTAATTTTTTATTTTTAAAAAATTTTAAAAATAAATACTGACAACTAGTCAGTGACCAAATAAATGAGTCGTCGTTAAAAAATTTAGCACATCAGCCATATCTTCGAATTAGCAACGACCATTTTCAAAATTTCATCACCTACCTTGCCACGTCAGCCACTTGACCATAAATAGCAACGACATATTTGAATAGGTTCTTGCAAAATGTACGTGCTATGTCAGATTCCTGCAACTTCTTCGACCACTATTCAACGACAATTGAGAAAATTTACAACAAAATGGTCGCCGCTAAATTATAGTGACAACACATTGGTCGTCGCTAAAAACTTTTTAGCGACGAGTACGTGGTGATGACATTTTAACGACAATGGAACAACTAAAATCATCTTATTTCTTGTAGAACTCTCAAACAATAATTTCAAGCCTACAAAGCATTCAAAAGCAACAAGAACTTAACTGTTCACTGTACATTTGTTCTTAGTCCAAACTGCAAAAGTTGTTGAGGTTTTTCCAAAGTTCATTGAAATGATTAATATTTTCATGAGAAACCCAGGGTGTCATGTGTGCGGTATAATATTGTGTGCATATATTTATATATACACACACATATTTAACTGATAAATAATCATTAAAGCCAACTCATAACATCATGTCGAACTTTTGCTTGGGATCACGATGCATATCCTGCAAAAGGCTCAATAAATTAAGTCTTAGTCCATGTTAGTCTCATTATATTATCTACTTACCTAATACCTAATACATATAATGAACAAATAACAACACATAAACTTAGTTTAAGTCCTAAATCATAACCATGATGTGCCTCGAAGATTGCAACAATATTAATACTGACCTGGACTTGATTTTAAAATACATTTTAAAATGCATACTAATTTTAGTTCACATCTAACTGTGCCACTTATTTTGTACGTACTGTAACCGTTTTTCCGTTACTATGGTTGGTACAATAACTATATGGTTGGCATGTGCTATTACTAAACACTATTCTATAGCATCTTGAATACCACCGGCACCAACTGCAGTGTCATCTTGGGAAAGGAAATAAAGAAAAAAAAATAGGCTGTCTTAGGTTAACTTGTTCTCTTATTTTTCTTTTCTCTACTTGTTTTACTTGTTAATGTAATTTCTCGAGTTAGGCTGAATTTTTTTTTTTTCCAAAGAAGTTTTTTAATAAAACTGAAGTTTTGTAAAATTAAAAAAATTATCATTTTAAAAAAATTCGAAATACAAAAATTTCAAAAATTTATTTAAAAAGCATTTAAAAACTATACATTTACCTAACGTTTAGTTTTTTTGTTTATTTAATTGAAAAATATTTCATGTTATCTTATACGTATGGTACTCTAGCGTGTCTTGGTTGGAAAGGTAGATCCTTGTCTTCTAGGTAATTTTTGTTTTATTATTTGGAGGCTGTATGTCTTTGGGCTTGCTATATTTCTTTGGAAACGCTGTCAACAATATTCTAGAATAAGATACGGTCTCTCCAACGTATAAATGGTTGGGAATTCAAATCCCAACACGGTGAATACATTTGTAAACTACTCTCTCATATTTCTTAGCAGATAATCTCAATTATTTTTTACTTTTTAATAAAATTAATGGCCACATAATAGAAGCTGGGAGGGTGTCAATCAAGTAATTAGAGTAATGATAATTGTTATCGTAAAAATTGAAGCTCCGCACTAGATCTTCATACGTGGCAACACCATTTGTTACTTACTCTTGTTTTGGACCCCACCTCTTAAAAATTAATGCAATTGTTTTCTGTCTAAAACCATTTGTAAACGTGGGCTTACTTTCTCCGGAGTTGTGCAGAGCTGCAATTTTACGATGTCGATTAGCAATGCTCATCAAGTTAAAGATGCTTTTCATGGTTCAAATATATATATATATATATATATATATAGTACTGAAAAATGTGCCTAATTTGTTAATTGGGAGAACTAATTAGCTACCACTCTTACTAACATAAGCATTAATTGATATTAATTGTATTATTTGCCAATTTTTCTTGATACCACTCTCATATATCACATTCATATTTGCAAATTCTAAATTTAATGTGATTTTGATCATTTCCTTAAATTATCTTTATCGTCAAAATGATCTTAATAATTTATGTATCTAATTATAACTTGACAAACGATTGAAATAAAAAAAATAAAAATAAAATAAAAACACTAGAGAAATAAGAGAGAGAGTGTGTGTGATTGCGGTCAAACAAATTATATATGTTGAGAGGAATATATCATAAAAAGTTGGAAAAAGGCAAATTCAAAAAAGATTTTGCAGGTTAAGGAAGAGTCTACTACTGATGACATAGTACAAGTGGGCATTTTTGAGACCCACATGGTGTCTGTCACAATACTGAAGACATAGTATCAAGGAAAACTCTCAGAATCTCTCTCTCTCTCTCTCTCTCTCTCTCTCTCTCAATGCTAATTGACATGAAGAACATCACGAAACAATCGAAGCTTGGCTGAGATGTATAGCATGCAGCGCCTTTATCGGCGTGCAACGAGGCCCGAGCCTAATTTAACCCCTTCTTTCTTTTTCTTTTTTTTTTTCATCTCTCTCTTATCTAAAACGTTTATATATGTAACGTAACATATATACATATACATATATATATATATGTATATGACATGTGCAAGTGCCACGCCACGCGGTCCAAGAGCAATATCATTCACATGGCAATGTAGGCATAAAGTCGGGCATCTGACACTTCTCCTAATCTAGCTCTCTATTATTATTATTATTACCCTTTTTCTATTCCGAAGAATCTATCTTATTATCACTCATACATTATATAAATATAAATATATATATATATATATATATCTCTGTTATTTCCTTTGTTGCTTTCAAGTCCATATTTTTAACACTTCTCAAAACCTCATCAGTACTCCACTCTACTCATTGCCTCAACTTGTGTACAGCCTTGTCTAACAATCCATACCAAGTCTACTCTGTCACGCACAAATGGAAAAATATACATATAATAAATAAATAAATAAATAAAGTCAACTTTATTTTTACTAATAATTTTGCATGCACGTTACATATATAACATATTAATTCTTTGATATTAAGAGCTGGGCGCATATATTGCAATTTAAGTTTTTTTGCACCTGGCCAGAATAGAGGGAAAACAAAAAACAAAAAACACAAGTACTTCTGTTAAGAAAGTCTCTTAATCCAAACTTTCCTCTTCTCTCTCTTCTATTCTTTCTCTAACACGCGAGAGTTCGGATTTTTCAATCATTTTCTTCTTTTGGGGTCAGATTCTAGTGGCAACCTTTGGACTGTCACTAGTTTCTCGGCCCTAGGGATGGATGTGAGAATCATATGGTGAGAGTTTTGAAAAAGACGAGCCCGTTGGAGGAGGATCGATATTGCGGACAGGAGCATTGCTTCTATGCGGAGTTAGTGGTGGCCCTAGTGCTACTGAGTCTTAGCCCTCAATCGATCAGGATATTCCATCGATTGTAGCGGTTTTGTCAAAAAGAGCCTTACATGTGCTCGATTTTAGTGTGCTGATGTATGTACCATTTATCAGGCCTCAAGCATACATCTTTCCCTTTGAGCGTCATCAAACTTTATTGATGGATCCATTCTTATTAAAGAATTTTTGTCTCATGTTATACGGGGTCAGTTGTTATGTTTTGTGTCTTTGTATCTCCTTTTTAAATTTAATGAAATTCCCATTAAAAAAAAAAGAAGAAAATCTCTTAATTAATAGGTCAATTAGCTTGACATATTACAATTCAGGAATTGAAAATATATGAAGATGGGGATTAAACTAATTTTCTTATGACCATGATATTTAATTATTTAGCAAAACCCTACCCCACCTTATACGACGGTTTCAATAAACAATCGTGTAATATCTCAGTTTTCACGAAGGTTTATTAAAACCGTCGTATAATATCTCGGTTTTTCGACGCATGCTCGTTAATTAGTAATAACATTAATGACAATGCATCCATTCAGATTGCGACAATGCTTTTTATCGTCAACGCTCTAAATTGTAGTAAATATTCTTGGCATAAAGAAGTGATATACCATACTTATTGCAACAGTTTATGGCATCCTCATCTCTTCTCCTCCATTTATCAGGCTCCACAATAACGCAAATTCCAGACCGACATGCTTCTTCTACGGCATCTTTACAAGCTGTATCTGATCATAAATAAAGAAGCGATAATACTGAAATAGTGACTCGCTCCTGTCTTTATCTTCGTTTTTTTTTCCCTCGTCTGTCTTTTCGCCTCCCAGTGGGTTTTTATTTTTTTCTTTTTTCAAAAAATAATATCTACCTCCCTTGGATTTGAATTCTCTCACTATCTTTTTTTTTTTGTCTTTTTTCTTTTTTCCGCTCAAGTAGTTGGATCTAAGAATATGAATTTATAACAGAAATATACATAAGACAAATCAATCCCAAATACACAAATTATACTTTTGACCAACTTAATACTGAACTTGGATGGCAATTTTTTTAGACTAAATTGCTGGAATGAGTTTTTGATTGAATCAGCATGCATTACCCACAAACAAGTATGAAATCATCATAAGAAATATAATTTTCTCAATTAAAAAAAACATTGTATTTGTGAAACTAATTATACTGTTTGAAGAATTTGGAGTATTATACATGGGGGGTGATATGTTTGTGCCCAACCTTAGCACCAAACTTGTATTTTGCACTGATGGCCTAAAAGTATGAAAAGGGTCTTATGAATACGCCTGTTTGTAAACATTCTTTGGAGCAATAGTCTAATTTGACAATTTATATGCATGATCTTATGTTAAAAAGACTAATCGCTTTACATCCAAAGTTCAACCATCTTAAAGTTTGAGCACCCGGGCCAAAATAGTCAGCGACCACAGTAAACAAGATGGCTTCCTAAGAAAGAAGTGTCTCATCTACGATCAAAAGTTAAAAAGCTCATACTTGCTTTTCATAGAACCTAATCTTAGACAACTTTCACCATTCGAAGAAGAACTCTGACCAATGGTGAGGGTCTAGCACCGGTGAAATTACTTTAATATATTCTTGGACATGCCACGCAGCTTTCCGCACCAAGTTTTCCATAGTATGTTCATCCATCCCAATTCCGTTCAATATTTCCAGTAAAAGTTGATAGTCTTCTGGGTCGACAATCACATTACTACAAAAGTTGGAATAGACGACGGAGATTACACGACGATTTTACAAAAACCATCGTCTAAAATGGATCGCCCTATGATTACACGACGGTTTTTTTAAACTGTTATGAAAACTAAGATATTACACAATGGTTTATTAAAACCGTTGTGAAAACCGAGAGATTACACGACGGTTTATTGAAACCGTCGTGTAATCTACACTTTTCACGATAGTTTTAATAAGCCATCGAGTAAACTATAGATTACACGATGGTTTCGATAAACAATCATGTAATATCTCAGTTTTCACGACGGTTTATTAAAACCGTCGTGTAATATCTCGGTTTTTCAACGCATGCTCGTTAACGAATAATAACATTAATGACAATGCATCCATTCAGACTGCGACAATGCTTTTTGCCATCAACGCTCTAAATTGTAGTAAATATTCTTGGCATAAAGAAGTAATACAACATACTTGTTGCAACAGTTTATGGCATCCTCATCTCTTCTGCTCCATTTATCAGGCTCCACAATAACGCAAATTCCATACCGACATGCTTCTTCTACGGCATCTTTACTAGCTGTATCTGATCATAAATAAAGAAGCGAGAATATTGAAATAGTGTCTCGCTTCTGTCTTTATCTTCATTTTTTTTCCCTCGTCTGTCTTTTCACCTCCCTGGGGGTTTTTATTTTTTTCTTTTTTCAAAAAATAATATCTACCTCCCTTGGATTTGAATTCTCTCTCTATCTTTTTTTTTTTTTTTTTGTCTTTTTTCTTTTTTTCGCTCAAGTAGTTGGATCTAAGACTATGAATTTATAACAGAAACATACATAAGACAAATCAATCCTAAATACACAAATTATTCTTTTGAACAACTTCATACTGAACTTAGATAGCAATTTTTTTAGGCTAAATTGCTAGAATGAGTTTTTGATTGAATCAGCCTGCATTTCCCACAAACAAGTATGAAATCATCATGAGCTATATAATTTTCTCAATTAAAAAAAACATTGTATTTGTGAAACTAATTATATTGTTTGAAGAATTTGGAGTATTATACATGGGGGTGATATGTTTGTGCCCAACCTTAGCACCAAACTTGCATTTTGCACTAATGGCCTAAAAGTATAAAAAGGGTCTTATGAATATGCCTGTTTGTAAACATTCTTTGGAGCAATAGTCTAATTTGACAATTTATATGCATGATCATATGTTAAAAAGACTAATCGCTTTACATCCAAAGTTCAACCATCTTAAAGTTTGAGCACCCGAGCCAAAATAGTTAGCGACCACAGTAAACAAGATGGCTTCCTAAGAAAGAAGAGTCTCATCTCCGATCAAAAGTTAAAAAGCTCATACTTGCTTTTCATAGAACTTAAACTTAGACAACTTTTACCATACGAAGAAGAACTCTGACCAACGGCGAGGGTTCAGCACCGGTTAAATTACTTTAATACACTCTTGGACATGACACACAGCTTTCCGCACCAAGCTTTCTATAGTCTGTTCATCCAACCCACTTCCGTTCAATATTTCCAGTAGAAGTTGATAGTCTTCTGGGTCGACAATCACACTACTACAAAAGTTGGAATAGACGACGGAGATTACATGACAATTTTACTAAAACCATCATCTAAAAGTGATCGCCCTATGATTACACGACGGCTTTTTTAAACTGTCGTGAATACTGAGATATTACATGATGGTTTATTAAAACCGTTGTGAAAACCGAGAGATTACACGACGGTTTGTCGTGTAATCTACACTTTTCACGACGGTTTCAATAAACCGTCGTGTAAACTATATATTACACGACGGTTTCAATAAACCATCGTGTAATATCTCAGTTTTCACGACGGTTTATTAAAACCGTCGTGTAATATCTCAGTTTTTTGACGTTTGCTCATTAACTAGTAATAACATTAATGACAATGCATCCATTCAGATTGCAGCAATGCTTTTTGCCATTAACGCTCTAAATTGTAGTAAATATTCTTGGCATAAAGAAGTGATACACCATACTTGTTGCAACAGTTTATGGCATTCTCATCTCTTTTGCTCCATTCATCAGGCTCTACAATAACGCGAATTCTAGACCGACACGCTTCATCTACGGCATCTTTACTGGCTGTATCTGATCATAAATAAAGAAGCGAGAATACTGAAATAGTTACTCGCTTCTGTTTTTATCTTCTTTTTTTTTCCCTCGTCTGTCTTTTCACCTCCCGGGAGGTTTTTATTTTTTTATTTTTTGAAAAAATAATATCTACCTCCCTTGGATTTGAACTCTCTCTCTATCTTTTTTTTTTCTTTTTTCTTTTTTCTTTTTTCCCCTCAAGTAGTTGGATCTAAGAATATGAAATTATAACATAAATATACATAAGACAAATCAATCCAAAATACACAAATTATACTTTTGACCAACTTAATACTGAACTTGGATAGCAATTATTTTTTAGGCTAAATTACTGGAATGAATTTTTGAATGATTTATTGAGGGATAATCATAAAAATAGCAAAATAAGGACAACAGATATAGACTCTGTATAGAGTCTATCAACCAGAATCCATATTATTTCAGCTGGTTGATGCTTGGAACAAAAAATTTATGGTGCTCGGTAAAAGTAGTGATATTCAGTACTGTAATTTTTGCACAAGATCTCATGTAAATAAATAAATAAGAGGGCTCTCTATATTGACACCCTAATACTTTGTCCAAATTATAAAGACACCTACTTAAATGAAATTACGTCAAATCCCCTGACTTTTCAAAGAAATTAAAACGATATCCTCTCCATTAGTTGACATTAAAAAAAAAATTTAAAAGTAATGTTGGTCGATAATAAACACTTTAATTTATGAGGTCGATGATGCTATAGAAGATTTAAATGATAGTACTGACCTTATGTTTTTTAGTGAGTGATCTTATACTCTTGAAACTATATCCTGCAATATAATAATAATAAATAATGGTTATTTTTACCCCCTCAAAATTGTCCTAAAAAATTTTAAGAAATATACGTTAAATTAATTTCAAAAACACTAATTCTCCAATTCAAAACTATTTGATTTACAAAAATTTATAACTAATGAGAGTAACTAAACTCACAATATAAATTCTTTAAACATTAATAAATCAACTACTTGAATTATCTAAAATCAATTACATCTTATTCTAAAAATAAATTACCTCATATTCTCAAAACAAAACTATATATATATATATATATATATATATATATATATCAATTATATAAGATTTGGTCGTCGTGGGCTGGGTGTGGGAGGGAAAGTTGTGGACTCCAACGGTTAGGGAAAGAGGATGCCATAGGCTCACGGGAATGGGAGTGTTAGGGTCTGGAGAGGCCAATTGGGGCTGCGTGGGGAGTGAAGATAGGGGGCATCTTAGTACATGGTTAGAGTAGCGAGGGCCACCTGAGCTCACGAGAGGAGGATGGGAAAGTTGCTACAAGGTTTCAAGGGATGGGCTTTTGAGTGAGGGAGTTTTCCCCTTCGATTGAGAAAGTTTGGTACCACTTTCCTTCGACGCAAAAGGCATCGAATTGCATGTGAAAAGCACAATTAGGCTTTTCGACTTATTGTGGCTGGATCATGGGGTGGGGGGTGGTCGTTGGTGAGTTTCCACAGTAGTGGGGGGATTTGATGCGTGGTGGGACATTGACAAAGAAGGCGTTGTGGGGAGGCGCAGATATAGGAGGGTGTCTTAGAGCTATTGGCTGCTTTTTTTCCCTTTTTTTTTTCTTGTTCTCTAAACTTTGGCTGCAAGGTTCCTCACCACAACATTATTAGCAGACTAAATCAATGGCTATAAAGCATAATCAATGTATGGATTAGTTATGGTATCCTTCTAGATTTACACTAAAAATAAGCAGAATTAGAGAAAGAGGTGTTGATATTAATTATTTTTCCAGTTAAGGGGGTGTCTGTTATTTCAGAAAAACAAAATCCAAAAAACACACCCAAAAGAGTGTTTGCATAAATACAAGAAAAGCCACAATTCTACCATTGAAAATTAACTGTGAAACTCACGTCCGTCTCTTGTTAAGGCCTACACTAGATTGATTCGGGTATTCTAGTCAATTTACATTGAAATAAACAAAATTAGAGAGAGAGGTGTTGATTTTATTTTATTTTTTTTTTTGGCCAATTAAGTGGTTGTATTTCGTATTTCAGTAAAAACACACCCAAAATTGTGTTTTAAAGAAAAGTCGTGATTGTACTACTGAAAATTAATTGTGACACTCGAGTCAATCTCATGTGATGGCCTACACTTATTAAACATAGTTAGAGATAGATTGATTGGGATATTCTAGAAAATAAATAGAGTTAGAGAGAGAGGAGTTTTTTTTTTTTTTTTCCCCAATTAAGGGGGTGTCTTTGTTATTTGAAAAAAACACCCAAAATTGTGTTTACAATAAAAATCGCAATTGTACTGCTGAAAATTAACTGTGAAACTCGCATCAATCTCATGTAAAGGCCTACACTTATTAAATAGAGTTAGAGATTGGTTGGGGTATTACTGTCAATTTACACTGAAAATGAAATAGAGTTAAAGAAAGAAGTGTTGATTTTTTTTTTTTTAATTAAGAGGGTGTCTTTGTTATTTCAGAAAAAGCACACCTGTAATTATGTTTAAAAGAAAAATCGCGATTGTACTACTGGAAATTAACTGTGAAGCTCGCGTCAATCTTATGGGAAGGCCTACATTTATTAAGTATGTATAAAGACTAAAAATTGCAAAACCGCACTTTTGAAAGTGTACCAAATTAATTGATCATATAAGACTGTAGCACGATGGAATAATCTGACCTGAACAGTAGTATTATTTTCTATATTGATGTGATGCACCAACCAATCAAGAAGCGTACAGCCGTACAACCACATATTCTTCCCAAATACAAGTTTTCGTTACGATTTTAGATTACATTTGAATGTTTATTTAAATTACATATTTATATTTAAATACAAAATTTAAATTGTGTATCGAAATTAAATATGTAACGTGATTTTGGTTAAAGATAACATATATGAATAATATAAAGGTAGAAAAACACATGTGATTCGGATTTTTAAAAAGTGAATTTTAATTTTAATTTTAATTGAATTATTATCAAGTTGTGAGACAATCAAATAAATTTCACTTGGTATTGGACCAATCAAATCAAAGTTAAATTAGAATTCAACAATAACTATTCGAATGGTTAATTCAAACCCACGTAATATTTGAAACGAATTTGGGTATTGGCGTTTGATTTAATATGCCTCCCCAACGAATCAAATTTCAGTTTTCATGCCAGCTGCACACTACGACTGCTTTTCAAGACCATGATATGATGGAATATCTAATATACATCAAGAATGATGATGATCATAATATATATATATATATATGTATATAATCAAGGTCCACAGGCACTAAAATTCCACATTCAGTTTCGTGAGGGACCAAGTTTCAGAGACAGGATTTATATTCACCGCCGACTATAAACGTACACATCGATTTTGCAATTATTTTTAGTCCCATTTATAAACACAATAGCTATTGGCTGCCAATGTTGTGTAGATAGACAAACGTCTTTGGTGTAGGTAAGATCTGTTGGTGGTTCAGAAATTGCTATTTGTCCAGCTTGATCTACGCGTTGTGCTGAGTGGGGAAAAATTGGCCCACCCAAGAAATTGCATTAGGTTTTGGTTCGACACTTCAAATCAGAAGAAATGTTGCATTACTCTGACCTGGAGCACCAAGTATGTATATATAGGTATATGTATATGTATATATATCTACTTCTTTGCAAAAATATATATACATATATACATATATGCATGCTTGTTGCTTCCCAGCTTTCACCACCATACATTGTCCTTCTCTCGCGCTGAGAGTCGTATGGGTCTCTATTGCATTATACCAATGGGGCCTCTCCTCTCCCAATAACCAGCAGTGAGTAATTGAAGGAAAATTTTCATAAATTCCTGGTGAACTTGTATCACTAGGATCAACATGTCACATGAACTATGAAATGTTCATGAACTATGAAATGTTCATGTTATATATCTAAACTTTAATATATATGTCAAATTATTCCCTCTATTTGTTTTCATTAGTTTTTTCAGTATTGTTATTGTCAAATTACCTCATGATCTTTATTATTATTTCAGAATGCTACATGTTCTTTAATATTTGTATCAAATTATTACATATATCTTATTTTATTTATTTAATATTGTATAATTACCTGATAATAATTATCTTTTTTAGAACAGGTAAAAAAAATTATCTTTTTGTTCTAATAAAATAGCATGCATCTTTTTTTGACCCATTAACTTTATTTTACTTATTTTCGTTTTTTAGTTTTTTTTGGTTATGAGTTTACTTACGCGTGACCATTGTTAGTAGGACTCAGAAGGAGAATTTGGATTTCAAATAAGCTGTTTACTGAGGCTACATGGTTCGCGAGAGCCATTAACGAATCTTATTCATGCGTGTACATAAACCATAATGAGAATGAGCTTTTGTAAATTTGTTTCTATACCCATTTCTAATTATATTTTTAAACTTCAAAAATAATTGATTTGCATATTTTCTAACAATGCTATCAATCATAATTAAACTAAAAATTGTCACATTAGGATAATAAAATAACAAACATAAGCTGTGCATTTATTTTTGTTTAAGAAACTTGAAATTAATATAAACATGAATTACAATAAGTAAAATAAAAAATAGTGAGCTAAGAAAAAGATGCATTTTGTTTTATCAGAATAAAAAATATTTTTTTACTTATTCTAAAAAAGTTAATAATTATTAGGTAATTATTCAATAATGGATAAATAAAATAAGATTAATGGGACAATTTAACATAAATATAAAAGATCAAGGGGATTTTGACACAAATGTAAAGATCGGTACACATTTTGACATTAAAAATGACGAAATACTAACAGAAACAAACGAATTGGACAATTGATACACATGTTACGGGGTACAACATATACACTTCATAGTTCATGTGATATATTGATACTAGTGACATAGTTAGGGGCAATTTATGAAATTTTGCCTAATTGTAATGGGGTTAAAGCCTATTTTTCTGTTCAACCAATGTATTGTTGTCTTCCACAATATGTGGTACGTATGTAGTTGGATGGGGCCGACGACCGTAAAACAAGAAACACAGCTGAATAGGGGTTTTGAAATTTTTCCATAACACACAGAATACAGCTCAGGTTGCTCCGAATCTTCAGATGACAAATCAAAGCACTCAACATCGACATTTTGCTCCCTTTGTTGAATCCATTAATTTCTTGGGTAACAAGGATGCCAATGTAGAAATCAAATTTTTGAAGGAGCTGGCTCAGCTTTAATGATGTTCAATTTTCCCCCAAAATGACCACAAGTAAAGGCTTGTTTGGAGCATACGCTCCAATTGAAGATTTTCAACTATTTTTTTGTTTTTTTTTTTTGAAAGAAAACTAATTTCACTATTCAATCTCCAAATCTTTCTTTAAAACTCAAACTTTAGAAGTTCGCAACTTTCTTATCTTTAGTCAAAATGAGATAATTTTTTTATTAATTGCATATAATGATGAGATAAATGAAATAAGATCTATATTGTTATTTTTTTTCGAACACATTTAAAACTTTTTCACTTTTTAACTATTATTACAGTTTATTTTCAACCAAACGCATAACTCCAAACATTTACTCATTTTCAATTAAAACATTTCCAAAATTTTAATTGGAGTGTAGGCACTGAACACCCCCTAAGTTTAAGCCTCTCAATGACTCTTCGTACTCCCAAAAATTAAAAACAAATGTTTAACACATGGTAACCGATAACACTACTGACGTCGATTACCAAATACTTCATTAATGCACCTAAAAAAATAAATTAAAAAATTAAAAAATAAAAATAAAAATAAAAAAATCTTCAATGCCCTTCAATGAACAAGAGCCGTCCAGATGAAAATCCACGGTCAATGATGTACAAAAATTTCAATTTTTTGAAAATGGGATGAGGACCGTAGCCTCACCTTACTTTAAACGTAATATATATATAGTTCTTTCGAATTAACATTTCCATTAAAAAAAAAAAAAAACAGACTAGTAGTTGCAGGTACAATGTAGTGATAATTTTACATCTAACTTCATCATAAGATACAGAGTTCGAATCTTCTCACCCTCAAGTTTTTTATAAAAAAAAATGTCAAGCTACAGTTGTTATCCAATAACAATCCAACGAATGTAAGACACATATTATATCTGGCCCTCAAGGGTGCATCCCAGCGCTCAAATGTCGCTCTTTACAATCATAAATTTGTAGGAAATCTCTTATTCGGTAGCCATATAGGTACAACAGATGTAACTTTTTAAAAGAGGCATGTAACTGTTAGTTGATTTGTATATAATTTTATATGATTTTATATTACAATATTATTTGGAGATGTTAGTTGCAATAACATGTTTAACATAAACACTGATGATCTTAATATTTCATATCATTAATTTTATGTTATATTGCCAGATCATTATGACTACTAAACATGAGATGTACTTGCCTAAATTTATTTATGTGAAAAAAAAAAAAAAAAAACTGAAGTGCGATAATTTTTTTTAATAAATGAGAAGGAAGTGTCATAATTAGAATAAATGGAAACCTATTTCATGAGTTAAATTCGTGAGATCCATCACTCATCACTCATAACATTATTAGTTTATTAATTTATTCTAAAACCTTAAAAATAGTGAAATAATTATAAGAATTTAAATTCATGACCACACGCTCTGATATCATATAAGTTTGCTAATCCATTTTAAAAACTTAAACTGTTAGAAAGAGATCAACATTAGTTTTATATTCTAACAAAACATTACTCATGCAAAGTGACAGGAGTACAACTAAAAAAAAAATGCTATACACTTGATGGGGATAGCCGAGAGAAAAGTAGTATTTGGTGCTAACTAGTTCATGATTAAGCCAGCTCTAGACGAGAGCACTCCAGCTCCAATATTTTAGATTATTATTATTATTAATTTGGTGATTGTTCGGTTGGTGTGAAAAAGGGAAAAAAAAAATGAGGTGTGTTTTCTAATTATTTCGAATTCCACGAGCTTCAGATAAAAGTAGTCTAACATTTCGGCTGAGGTAGCATATCATATTGTTCTAAACTGATCAACAATAAAATCGCTACAAGTTTGACGAACACGATTTTATCTCTTCTTAAAAAAGTATGATTTAAATTTAAAGAATTAATTAAAATAGAATGTACGTACAGAAGTGTAAGGCTGACGCAAAGTCTCAAATATTGAGGTGAAAAAGATTAAAAAATTAAAAAAAATATGTTAATTAGTTCTTGCTCCTACTCATGGAACTTGTCGCATATTTGGATTCCGAACATCAAATTTTAGGTGCTTTGGAGATCGCTTAATTAGAAAGCAAACATAATTAGTAAAGGGATTATACACTTAATTACAATGGTTGGGATATCGAAAACCAATGAATATATGGAAGAAGTCAAATTTAATTATGATTATACTCGAAATTCTACATCTGCGTAAATTAATTTATCTTCAAATTGGTGAAAAGCAAGTTTTGGTCGGTTAATAATAAATTTTAGCACATCGTAAGGAATTTCATGATAGGGACACAACCCACGGCGGCGCCGCCGCTTGGTGCTTTGCCAAAACAAGCCATGGTGGCGGCCGCTAATTTTTCATATTTATTTGAAAGAAAGAAAAATAAAATTATAAGTAAAATAGTTTAGACATATTCTGTTATCCGGCTGTCAGACTTATAATCTTTTCATATGTTATTGTAACAATTAATTGATTTAATTATAATTTTTTTTAGTGATATTTGTCTTAATTTGCATCAACAGTTGTCAAATAGTCTCATATTTATACATAATTTTTCATAAAGTTACAAATAAGTCAAATAGTTGTTATAAATAATTAATTAAAAAATTATAACTATCAAATCTATCTGGTTGTTCGGAAGACAATTCCAATAGTTTAATATATACATAAATATATGGTCAATTGGGATTATTTTCTCTTCATCCTCAAGCCCCTTTTTTATTCCATAATGTGTTTTGTACACATGAGCAAATCTAAGATTGATTTTATAGTACCTTACCTTTATGGGTAGGATTCATTTATCTTAGATTGTAACCCTTTACGCTTTTAATATATTCGATATGATTATTGGGAAATTTGCAAGTCGTTAAGATACTATGTAGTTAGACTAGACTTTTATTTTAAGTAATATTGTTGCTTCTTAGATAAAAAATGGTTCATAACCTTGTGAGAGCAATATAATGCGTATTATCATATCATTTGCAGCTAATAAACATCTAATGTATGGGATAACGACAAAATTTAAAAAGCTTAATTATACTGATTATAGTTTCAAAATCTCAACAACACTTGTTATGTACTATATAATTTCAGTCATTAAATTAGGGACGGAGCTGAGAAATATATTACAGTAAGAGTGTACGCCAAAAAAAAAATTTAGAAAAATAAATTTTAGTAGAGTTATATGAGAATTTTTATTTTTGATAGGCTTATATGAGTTTTAACTTTAATGGAGCAAAGTCGGAAATCATAAAAATTATAGAACTATTTTGATAGGAGCTATATGAGATTTTTTTAAAAACTTTAGTGGGATAAAATAGGGACTATGTGAGAATTTTTAACTATAAGTGGAGCAAAACAAATGAATTATAAAAAATTTTAGATACAATTAAAAAAACAAAGAATTTCAATGGGGGCTAGCCCCATGTAAAAATTTTGTTATACGTGTTACATGTAACATGCGTATTAATTATAACTGTTTACTATACAAAAGCAAAAACAAAAGATGTTTTAACAAAATTCAAAATGAATTAACGTGACAGATGAAATTTATGCCCTGTAAATTATTTGTTCAGCCGGCAACTACGATTGCTGATAGTATAGTCCACTTGATGCATTGAGGGACAAAAAAACAAGCCTAATCTACATGTTAACAACACTTGCATGTTCTTGTTCAGCAAAAAAATAAAAATAGAAAAATTTGCATGCTATTATTATTATTCTTTTTAAACATGAGGTTGATGATTCAAACTCTACATCTTACGATATAACATATATGTAATAATCGTTGGAGTATATTTACAATCATGCATGTTATTATTACATATAACCAAATGTTGGATTTTCATTAGATTGCATTGGCCATAGCCTTAAAAAGAAAAAAAGAAAAAAAAAAAGTAGTCCTTTTTTGTGGGTAGGTTTGGGAGAAAAATAATGTCCTAGGGTTCTTGCTACCCCCCACCAAATGGAAAAAAGATTCGAAAGGGGATAAGGGGGAAAATGAAAAAGAAAATACAAAAGGAAAGAATTAAGAAGTAGCCCCTACCCACTTTCTCTTTTAAGTTTATTTTTTTCTTCTTCTTTTTCTTTTCTTTTCTTTTTCTCTTATCCGAGAAGTCCAAGCAAATCATCAAACAAATTTGTTCTAATAAAACCTAAGAAAACCTTTTTCGGGATAAGTGGAATCGGAAAACCCACAAGTTTCACTCTTTTCCAGCCCACTTAGCATATGAATACCCACTGTGTTCTTTCTAATCAATCTCTCTCTCTCTCTCTCTCTCTCTCTCTCTCTCTCTATGTGTGTTTTGTATTAATAAAATTTGTTCATGCATATCATGATGATAAATATTTATATATATGGATTATATTGTCTAACGTTTTTTGAGCAAAAAGAGAAAATAAAGCGTTTTTCTCTTTGTCGAACTCGTCATGCTGATGCAAATGCATACAATGGAAGAATATTATGTAGTGTTTTTTTTCACTTAGTGGCATTTTGTGGCCTGTGGGGAACATTTTGCTTAGTCGTTATTATGAGAATTTGGGACCCCCATTCATGGACTACATGACAATCGATTGAAGTATACATGAAGTTGCCCAACTGGAATTCTTACGACACTTTTTTTTTTAGCAAAAAGAAAAAAAAAAAAAAAAAAAAGGTTAATTGCTCATTTAATACGTAAATTTTTAAGTTTGTGTAATTTTAGTTCCATTATTTTTTTGTAGCTTGAAAGATCCTAAACTAATAAAATCGTACAACAGTAGTCCTTTCCGTTAATTTTTAAACGGAATCCATTAATAATTTTGATAAAAAATTAATGCTCCACTGATAGATTCTGTCCAAAAATTAACATAAAGTATTAACATACATATAACAACATTTTTTATAATTTAGGATTATTCCAAAAAAAAAAAAAAAAAAAAGAGGGATATCAGCATTGCACAAATTTAAATATCTAGAGATTAAAAAACAAATATTCGGAACAAATTTTAATACATTGCAACAAAGTCGGTACCAATTAAAAATCTATTTCATGATTATCACTCAATTTATTATACACAAAAATTAACTTTTGAAAAATGATCATCCACGAAAACACAATATTACTGAAACTCATCAAAAGAATTTAGAAAAAAAGAAAATCCACACAAACACTAAAAAAACTCTAAAAATTTAAAAAAAAAAAATTCATTAACTATATAGCACCTGAGAAATGATTTAATCATCATCGTCTCTATTTCTAGTAGTAGAATTAATTTCCAAATCACCAATAATATTAATTCTCTTGATGACATGGACACGCCTATATATATACCCATATATTGAGGCTTATAATGTATCTGCTGGATGTAATTAATGTTGAATATGATCTTAATGAAGAATATTTTTTATGGACTAATTCATTTGTATGTAGTCCTAAGCAAGTGGATGTGAATAATTTGTTGAGATGTCATTTTCTTTTTGTTTATTAACAAACAAAGATTTTCTCCGCAGTATTAATTTGTTCATGATAATAATATAGAGAAAGTCCTCACTCCATGAATCTGTCAAGATTTCTACTCCATAATATGAAGTTGGTTGGAAGATGGCCTTCAAATCTTAGTATCTTACATATTTATATATATACATATATATCTTACATTTGTTGAAAAAATATATATATATATAAACAAATTAATAAACTTAGAAAGAAAAGGACTAGATATCTAGCCTCTCTACACATATTCTCAATATAAAAGAACAACTTATAAAGTGCCCGAATAATATATTTTTTAATTAGTTTGAATATTAGTTGTCATATTTTCAATCATGTCGGAAAAACATGGTATATGATCTTTTTCTCCTAATTTATTGCGAGAATATTTTTGAGCAATTATCTGGTCAAGATAAGGTTCTCCATAATTCACTCGTTTTAATTATATCCAAATTAAAGAAAATTAGTTAGTCCGTTTCACATGGGAGAGTATAAAGCTTTTTTTTTTTTGCCATTTTAGTTTCCACTGACCGGTCAATCATTTCACATGTTAAATAATTTAAAATAAAAAAAATAGAGAGAGAGAGAGAGAGAGAGAGAGAAATGTAACAAACTGTATTAAAAAATTCAGTGCAAACAAATCAATATTCAAAGTTTGTTCATAACTATAATAAAATATGCACCTCAGTCGTTCTTATAAAATTGAACCATTTGGTGCAGTAATTTTATTTTATTTTATTTTTTATTTTTTTCTATATAGCACCGGCAGTAGCTAGCTAAGACTCCTAGCAATCTAAATGATTAGTAATGGGAAAATTTTAAAATAGGGAAGCAAACGGAAAATTGGTGGTCATTGTTACACGTGATAACCTACCCTTTTTCAATATTAAAAGACAAATATTAGCTTAGGCGAAGGCTGCCAATTATTGATTCGAGATTTTACATGGAGCACCGGATTATAGATTATAGGTATGGATTATTATCCGACTTCCTTGCAAAACGGTGCTCATAATTTTTTAATATAATATTTGTCATGATATTTATCTTTTATATTAATATTTAAATAATATCATATTATAAAATTTTAAACAGAAAGTAATGTTTACTTATAGTAAATCTTTATAAATCATACCTTTTTTTTTCATATTTCTATGTACTATGTGTAATCAATTTTATCTTTCAATGATATGACATTTAGAAAAGGACAAAATCAATTGGTGTTCCCTACGACAAAATCTTATCTCAATTCTAACCTTTGAAATTTATATATAGGCATACTTTTAGGATGGTTTAAGTTTTTTCCCCCAAACGGTTAGTACAAATTATTTTTTTAATCATTAAATAAATATTAGCAGTGGGATCAAAACAACAACCCTACAATGACAGTAATTTACATTGACACATCAAAGCATACGCATCACATAAAATCATACACATTGTATGTTGCCAATTTTCTTGACTAAATTTTTAATTTTTTACATTTTCTTGACTTTTCATGGAACGCTATTCCATGCATATGCTTGCTTTTAGCTCACCCGTTAGAATTAAATTTTTCAGACCAGAATTGTTTGATTTTTTAAGAACTAATAAAATTTTTATTGACTTTTTAGAAAATACTTAAATCTCATTTTAATTAGTCGTTGATACTCAATTTCAAGGGCTAAAATTTCACTGCTAAAGATTTTGGCATTGCAAAATCTTAACTGCTCCACCAAACTTTTCAGCAGATTGTAATTAACAAAGTAAAGAAGAATATGTAATGGGCACTGATTTATGGTAAAAAGTTGCATCGAACAACTTGGAGAATAACTGTGATGAACAGTTTCTTTGACATCCATCCCAAGTTTCTTAAAAATAAATAGATAAATAATTACAAACAAATATGAGGAGAAATAATTAAAAACTTTATGTTATACAGATTTGAGTCGCTTAGTTTTAGTTGAACACAACAGTTGTTTGTGTCTCTTGAGTAGTTGAGCGAGTCTTTACTCTTTAGACCCCCTCCGGAGAATCCTTTAGTATTTAAACGAACATCTATCTTAAACGAGGTCCTATGAATATGTACTTTATTAATTTGGGAAAAAAAAAAAAAAAGGTTATCTTAGGTTTATAATATATAAAACCTAAAATCCTGAATTACCTTTTTCACTCACTAAGTTAACTCTAGTGGGAACCTCGTTTCGGTCATGCTTTAATCTACAATTAGTTTTCTCTTCCATGAGTAGACCTTTTTTTTTTTTTTTTATAATTTGGATTTACCAAGAGAAAAACGAAAACAGTATCTATATATACTTTAATTGATTGAAACGAGCCTTTATATATGTAAAAAGTATTTATTCAATTTAGTCATGTTCCATTCAAACGTTAGATTCTGGGCAGTTTCAAAATTATGCGCTTGAAGAGAAGGCCACTGTACAAGTGGGGTAATTCTAAAACTTTGAACTTATTCTTCTTAAAATATGCTTACATAACTATTATTCACTTGAACTAGCTAACCCTTCGAAATTATTAAAAGAAATCTAGGGAATTCAAATCAAAATCCTAAAGCTCGATATGTATATATCTATTAGAAGACTGAAATTAACATAAGGTCCAAAATCACACTTAATCTAGAAGACTTTTAAAAAGTCTTAAAAAATATATATATATATAGTTCTAAAGCATAAGTATGTAGATATCTATAGATATATAGGTAAGTATATACGCATTTATTGCTTTGATGTTATGTCTCGTAAATGTGTTTGGGGGACCAATACCCAAAAACTTGACCATTTTTGGTACACATATTATTTGGTGGGGAGGACTCATGAGAGGTCAATTTTTCTGTGAGAGAAGAAGAAGGTCCATACTCTATATATTCAAGCACCGGTTCGATGTCTCTTTACGGAATTCGCTTTATCCGTGTGGTCATTTATCACCAATAATTAAAGTGTAATATTCTTCCTAAAATTAGACACTAAACCCATGTACACACTTCATTATAAATTATCACTCTCTAAAATAATCATGTGATATTAGTACAAATGTAAATAGTGCATGTTAAATGCATTAACTCTAATCCTAGTTTTTGTATCCTCATTCATCTATCGGTTGATTGTAATCTTTTTTAGTAGAATCACGGATGTATTTTTTAATTTTAATTATTTTTATCTTAAGAAAAAATTAACATTAACATGTGAATTATTGTCAGTAAAATTATTCATATATATATACACACACATGCATGATGCTGTACTTTACATAATTGTTCTACTAATTTAAAAAAATAAAAAATAAAAATAAAAAGCTGCATAGTTTTATGCAATGCAAATTTTACAAATAGAAATGTGTGTTTTTATTCCTGCAGTTGCCTAATTATAAAGAATTGGGAATTTATGTTGCATTATTGGGATAAGAGAGGACCAAGTAAAACTTCATCACAAATTACATATTTTTCTCAACCACTTCTATCAAATTCACGGTCCATTTACAGATATATACTTCAATAATTCTTCAATATATGATACGTACGACCTTAGAAATATTTCCTTTTTTTTCAATTTTTAAATTTGTACGTACTAGCATGAAAGAGCTAGGTTTTGTAATTGAATATGAAAAGGAAAAAGGAAAAAGAAAGAAAAGTAAGGATTTAAGCCACCATACAATGATTGATAGGAAATATATATGAAATATTATCCCATATTAAAATTCATGAATATATATATATATATAACACAAAATTACCTTAAAATAATCAATCACGACAGCTTAACTATTATACTTGACATCTTGAAGAGCTAAACCTGTATACAGCATACATTAAAATAAAAAAAAAAATTCAGCCTTAACTACTACGTTCATCATACAGGTGGTTTTTATTTTATTTTATTTTATATAATATCATCATTTAGGTGGTTAAGACTTCGTTTGTTGGCTCCTTTTTTTTTTTTTTCCACCGATCTAGCTATCAAGTTCTTTTCTTTATCACTTGTGTGTTTTATGATAAATTATGCACGTGTATGAGTCTACTTTTATTATTATTATTTCAATTATTTTCATATGTGTTTTTTGGGGTTGTTTCTCGCTTGAATTTTGAATTATTAATCCTACTTAATCTCTATTGTTATAATTTTTATATATAAACATAAAAGCAAGAGAAGACTAAGTTTGGTCATGTAGTATTTTTTTTTTCTGTTTATTTTTTAACTAAAATTATAATTTAAAAAAAAAAGTAAGTAGGACTAAATTAAAATTTAGAGATTAAAGTGAGAGTTTCTGAAATTCAAGAAATTAAGTGGAAAAGATCCCAAAATTTATGACACATACGGCAGATAGATATTATTTTATTTACTTAATTAATGAAACTCCTTAATTAAAACAATTAAGATCACAACCACTTAACAACACTTGGCATTGCGGCTATTTATTATTAAGGAAACTCTGCAACTATGTTAAGCATGCGGGTTCTTTCGCTTGATCCGCATACCCAACTTACATGATCAATTATTAGCCATCTTTTTTTTTTTTTTCCCTCAACTGTCGCCCATTTTTATATTATATTCCTTACGGCCAGTTGACTATGCTAGCAAGAGTGGTTGTACTATTTATATTGAGAAAAATATATACACTTATGATATGTGAGACGTAAATAAAAAGAGAGAAGTATACTATTTTAGTTTCATGATACATCCGTATATGATACCTTTGAACATACAAACAAAGTAAAGGGATTATATATTCATGTTGAGAAATTAGGAATTAGTTTTGGGAGTGATATTTCACAATGAGATCCCCACTCATAGGTTCAAGAAGGCAATTTATCATGAGCTTAGGACTAAATCAGACTGTATAGAACATCGTTACCTTCGCTTGATTAACACTATCTACGTTAAAAACAATAGCCCTTGCATTAGTGACACCGAAATGTAGAATCTCCTATTTTTTTAAAGGACTTCCAATAGTCCACTCGCGTTGGTACTCTTCTTCAACAAAAGTTCTAAACAATATCATCTTACAAAAATTTAAATAGAAAATTACATATAAATCAATTACTAATTTTAAGATTATAAAGAAAACGTTACAACTGCCTTATTTATCTAGCTGTTAGATATGAGATCAGATGTTTCCTGCATATATGTGTCAAATGTTCTATGTACTTTTGTATAATGAACTGTACATTAAAAAAAAAAAAAAAAAAAAAAAAGATCTCTAAATAAGTGGTTCAAGCACATGAGTAGGGCCTTACTGGACAAATGCAAAGAGCTTGAGAATGGAGCTTTGGTAACAAGTTAGAAGGTTTTGTGGCCGGGTGAGTAGTACCTACATGGCTCTCCACAAAAGTGAAAGGTTAAAACATGTGTCAGTGGAGTCATCAAAGAGCTAGCTCTCAAAAGAGCACTAATATCCCTGAACTCATAAAAAGGCATTTTCCGTCTTAGGGAATATAAGTATATAATGGCCCCCACCCAATAGCCCTATTCGTTCTATACTTATCTCTCTCTCTCTCTATATATATATATATACACACACACACACACACATATATATATGTTAAGATTCTCCATGTGGTTTTACAAATGCGTTTGATCCAAAAAAGCCTTCTCCCTAGAAAGTAATCAGCAAAAGTTCCCACTAGCTATAGCCATTTGATGATTGCATTATTAACTTGCTTGTACCAACCTTACATATATTACATAAAGCTCCATGGGACTATGATTTTAATTAAGTGAAAAAAGAAAAAGTACTTTAGTTTTTATAACATAAAATGAAACCCCTACAAAAAAGAAAAAAAAAATTAAATGAAAAGAATCTTTTCGAGATTTGGGAATTAACAAGAGAAAATAGTAAAAGGAACAAACCCTACAAACCTTGTAGAACAATATCGCCAATCAATTAACCGTATTTGCAAGCGTGCATATATTATTGTGGGATGTTGAAAAGTATTAATCATAGATAACACTTTCAAGTTCTACAAATTCATGGAGAAGGAAAAGTGAAGGTCTATAAGAACTAAAAATCTAAAATGAGCAAAGAAGAAATCAAATCAAGGAACCTAATTAATAAATTAATATTAGGAGAAAGGGTTTTCTAGGCGGTGACCTGTATATATGGGTGGAGCCATAGGGTTTTCTAGGTGGTGACCTGCATATATAGGTGGAGCCATATATTATCGAGTGAGGAATCCTCTGTGAATTTTTATTTTTCTTAATTTTATCTCTAAAAATTTTATATTTTTCTTATTTTTGTCACAATAAAAATTAATTATCTTTATAAAAGCCCTTCTAAAAATTTTATCTTTTAATATGCATTCTTATTAAAATAATAAGTTGGATCGGTCGCTATTTGTATATGTAAGATGAAATGCATATATATAACTCTTGTTTTCTCTTTAACCTTCCAAGAGACACTTATTACAGGCTTTCGAATCCCAACGCTAACAATTTATAACCAATTTGGCGAATATGTAAAGTCCACGTGCCATTGACTAGGTTAAAAATGAAAATATGCATCTATATATACATATGGGTGTAAGTGATAGGAGATTAATATATGAATTGGGATATTGGGTCCCATGTGAGGGGCAACGATTGAACATGCTCCGAATTTTGATGCCCATAGCTAAAAGAGTTTAGTGGCGTCAAAATCTATTCACTAATCATTACCTCTTCCACTAAGCCCTCCAAAGTTAAAAACTAAGGGTGGAAAAAAAAAAAAAAAAAAGAAAAGAAAAGAAGAAGAAGAAGAAGAAGAAAGAAAGAAACATCTTACGTGTATAAAATATGTTCATGGGGTTTGACAAATCTTGACCGGCTCTCTTTCATTGGTCGGAACCACCTCACCATGATTCAACTTTAGTAGTCAAAACGTTTAAAGGCATTATCGCACTCTAGTGTGTGTGTATATATGTATAGATGTGTATATATATATATATATATATATGTACGCATTACACGTTTACAAAAGATAGAAATGGGGGGAAAAGAAAAGATAAGGGGAGGTTTTATGAGATTTAAGTGGCAGAAAAATCGAAGTGGTAAGTGGAGGATGTGTTTTGAAAGGGCCAAGAGGGAGACCCTCACCAAGCCGACAAATCCCCGTTTGAAGGGGTGCAACGTGGGGGTTTTGTAAGGAATATGACTAACACTTTTCTCACTACCATTTTACATGGTGATATATATATATATATATATATATATATATATAGGATCAACTTTTATCTCTCTCTCTCTCTCTCTCTCTCTCTCTTATAGTATTCCAAAATCTCATGGTGGCTTTGTGGCTCCACCGCTACCGTTTTCCACCACCTTTTGTTTGCGGCAGCCACCTTCTCGTCTCTTCTCTCTTTCTTTTTTCTTTTTTTTCTCTAATTTTATTTTCTTTATAACCCTTTTGGACCTAATTTCTCACGAGCATGATTATTTGGGCATGCAACATGCGACAACCTTTTTCTTTAAAAAGATTTTATGTCAAATCCATGATAAGTTCGCCTAATGCATAATCAAGGATTCTAATTTCCTTTTTCTTCTTTCCATATTTGTTTATCTATTAAAGAGACCATATTGTATAGGTAACCCTACATCTGTCATGAAAAGAATTTATAATTATCAGTTTATAAGTATTAGGGAAAATCTCATATCTTAAACTAGTTTTGAGAATAAGAAGATCTAATATTACTTAATACTGGTATCATATTTTAGTTAACCAACAAGTATCAACTTAATTTGAGAGAAACGATAAAATTGTTAAAGTATACGGATATCAATTGTGTAATAAATTAATAGTCAGTTTATAAGTGTAAGAAAAAAAGTCGAAGCTCTTAGCTAGTTTGAGGTCGTGAAGTTTGATACCAACCAAAAACTATAATTAGTTTATTTTTTTACTATTTCTTTCTCCTAGTGTCGAGTATTACCGACTGCAAACTGCAACGTCTTTTATAAGGAAAACGACAAAAGCTTATTAGGTACAAAAAGGAAGGTTAAACTTAAACCCCTTTACCAAACTCGTTAGTAAGTAAATAAGAGAGAGAGAAGAGAGAGAGAGAGAAATTTCTTAGAACATAGCCAGTCCTTACAACATTAAGCATTCAACATGTTGGATTTTCTATTCAAGGCTCCTTTTACTATTGTCCTAGAAAATGTGAAAAAAAAAAAAGAAAAAAAAAAAGAAAGAAAGATTGAATCCTAGGATAAAGTGGGAAGTGATGGGGTGGGGCCAGCCGTAGAAAATGGGCCGCTCGGAGCCGTCCGATAAAAGAGCATCTTCAAATATGATGACCCGCCGGGAAAGTGGGGCTTACGCCTCTTCATTGCGCTCGTGTTCTCCTTTTAAAGCGTGCGAAGCCCCAGCTTGGCGTGGGGCGGCGTGGCCATCATGGCTCGGTTCGGCTCGGCTCGAACATAACTTCGTCATTAATATACGCGTGCACTGCGCCGATCACACTTACGTTAAAAAAAAAAATAATAATAATAATAATAATGAATGAATAAATAGACAAATAAATAAATAAAATGGAAAATGAAAAATGAAAAATGAAAATGGGCCTCCACAATCGCGGGTTGGCTGGGTTGGGCGGCCTAAGATTAAAAGAAATCCTATCGTATCTAATAAACTGGGACTGTTGGCCCCACTTGCCAGAGGGACGCGTGGGCAACAAACGCCTTGAGACACCACGTACATATTCCCAAGGTGGGGGGGGATTAACAGCTGGGTTTTTGCATCGAAGAATCTTAACGCGTGGGGGGGGATTTGGCATCTTTGTGTTGGGGGGACAGCGGGAGGGAGGAAGTTGACGGAGCCTCGATCCTAATTAAAATTAAAACCCCTTATTTGGAAACTCAAAAATAAATAAATAAATAAGGAAAAAGAAAGACAAAAAAATTTCGGCTGTGAAATGGAAATAATTAATTTTTGAGCAATTATTTAGGCTCCCTTGAATTATTGACTGAGATTTGGATCTGGTTTGCTCATTATTTCTTCAAAGTATAGGTTAATGAAATTCATAACTTATTTTTCTTTATTAAAAATAAGAAAAATTAGGTTGAGTGGTTTATTTTAATCATCAAATCTAATAAATGGTTGAATTTTTTTTTTTATTTAACAAAATTATTATTTGTTATTTTTTCAGATCTCAATCATTAATTGATCATGATTAATTAGTGACTGATTTGAAAATTAATAATTTATATTATAATCAATCAATGATTTATCAAAGTTAACAATATTATTTGATTAATCATGATTATTTAAGAAAAATGATTTACCATTTTATTTTTTTAAAAAAAGTCTTTTAACTAACTTTTAAGAATTTCAGCTATTAAATATCAAAAAACTTCTTTAAAAAAAAAAAACCTCTTTACCTCTAAATTTATAAAAATAATAGAGAACTTAGTCTCCGTTTGGTAAGTTAGTTGGAGATGAAATTTTTAAGTTGAAGTTAGTTGACTTTTTAAAAACTAATTATAATTTTTGTTGACTTTTCAGAAAAAAACAAAAACTGAGATGAAAAATTTGAGTTTGAGATGAAACACTAAACATAACATTAGGCTTTATTTTGTATTTAAGTTCAACTCTAATTAAACTCTACTTTTTCATATCAATTTTTGTCATCTTTTTTTTTTTTAAGTCAATAAAATTTATGACTAATTTTTGAAAAGTCAGCTTACCCCAACTTAAAAATTTCATCTCAAACCGACGAATCAAACACAAATTTAGCATAATTTTACCAGCTTAATACAGTAAGGTATTCTACTCATACTAGATATTTCTAAACAATGGATCTGATCCATATTAATATCGAAATGAAGAATTATATGGAGAAAACCTGATTTAGATTTCTTTAGCAAAAGAAAAAAAATGATTTAAATTTGACAGCTAGAAAAAAAATCCTCCTCCTGTAAAATTCTAAACGATTTTAAGATTAACTTTATTTTAATTTGCATTTGATTCCATTCCGTTATTTTCTTGTAGTAATCAATATGAAGTAATTTTGTAGTGATCCGTTAGTGATGGATAGATCTATTAATGATAGATTATTATTAATATACGACTGATAGACAATCGTGAAATCTAATAAAACTAAAAAATAACTATTTACGGAAAATACAAAAGGTCCCCTAATTTGTTTTTTTAAGGCGTGACAAAAAAAAAAAGTCACCCACCTAGTTTGAAAGCTAGAAACAAATCCTTGTCCGGTAAATTCTCAACAAAATAAGATTAATTTACTTGAACTTTTTAATTTTAAAATGTGAGAGTTTTTTTTTTAATCAAAAATAAAAAAGGTGAGAGTTTTGTCCAAAATAAAATTGACGTGGACTACATATCTTAAAATGGAGTTTAAGAAAAAATAAAAAATAATAAAAAAGACACATAGTAAAGATGAGAGAAAATAACCCACTATCTTTTTATTTTTTAAAAAAAAAAAAAAGAAAAGAAAAAATGTAAACTGTAATAATTCCAATTGAAAAGGAAAACAAAAACAAAAAAGGGGGTCATTTTCATTTTGGGAAAATTTTGACTAAAAATGTAATCAGAGCCGTTGAAGAAGCTGCTTTAGTGCTATAAAAAGGAAGGTCCATTGTTTTAACTTGATCCTTACTGATCAGAAACAACGTGCTCTTTCACTTTGAACTCCTCCAAATTCTCTGTCAGTCACCAAAGAATCGAATTGGAATACGAATACACAAGGAATTGGGGTTTCGTCTCTCTCACCTCACTTTCATTTTTTTCCCTTTTTTTTTCTTCCGTTTTGTTTTCTAGCTCTCTTTCTTCCAGTCTCTCAACATTCATCACTCACTCAACTCAATCTTGTTCTTCAAAGCCAAACGCAAACTCCTCTCTCTCTTTCTCTCTCTCTTTACTTTTTATAAAATCCACATATTTTACTTAGAACATAGAGCCAAAAGGGTCTATTCTATTTTTTTCTTCTCCCTCTTCTGCACAGAGAGATTTGTGTTCATTTTCATAAATTTAATTTTTTCCCTTCTTTCGAGGTCTCTCTCGCCGTCTTTGGAGGTTAGGCACTGGCCCTTTGTCTGTGCAGATTGGTGGCTGCATTAAAAGTGGATCATATCTTTACGCCTAGTTTTTTTTTTTTTTTTTTTTTTTTTGACAGGGCTAAGAAGATCTGTAGCTGAAGATTTTGCAATTATTTCTTCGCATTAAGTCTCCATCTCTCTCTCTCTCTCTCTCTCTTCTCTCTGTGACAAATCTTGTAAATCTCTCTCTTTCTCTCTCTCTACCTCTATCTCTCTCTCCCTCTCTCTGTGCCTCCTCTGTTGCTCTGTACTGGACTTTTGTTTTTCATTGGGAAAAGAAGCTGATAAATCAAAGTCAAGCCGAGACATAAGAACGTTTCTGTTTGGAAGAGAGTGAAAGATCCGGGCTTTGCTCGCTCGCTCGCTCGTTCGCTTTTCCCCTTCAAAACTATAGAAAGTGACATTTCGTGCAAGGTAAACTAGTTCTTGGATATGGGGTTTTCTTTCTCTTTTGGTCAGCCTAATTAGTGAAAAACGAGTTTTAGATATTTTTTTTTCTTTTTTTTTTTTTTTTTTTTTTTTTTTTTTAAATCTGTTTATCCGTATGCTTTTGGATTTCTGTGAGGGAATTTTCTCTGGTATTTGGATCTGGAGGGTGATCTTTTCTTATTGGCTTTCGTTTTCTGGGGCTGCGTTATTATTTTTCTTGGTTACATTTGTTTTGTCTCGTATCAACTCCATATATGTCTTTTTATGCGTTTCAGATCCACCTAAGATTTAGACCCTTTTGCGTGGAAAGAAGAAACAGAGTGATAATGTTACCTCAGAAGCAAGCAGAGGAAGCCATAGTCTCCAACTTCAGTACCGACGCCGATGGCCAGCACGAGCCGAAAGAAGAAGGCAGAGAAGAAGAAGAAGAAAATCAGTCAATGCTCAGTGTCAAGAGTTTCCTCTGGCATGGCGGCTCTGCCTGGGACGCTTGGTTCAGTTGCGCTTCCAATCAAGTACTGTACTATACCATAATCTCCCCTCCAAAACCCTTTTTTTTTTTTTTTGTCGAACAAATTAAAAAAAAAAAAAAAATTGTAAAATCACATGACGATGTTTTGTAGGTTGCCCAAGTGCTCTTGACACTGCCATACTCGTTCTCTCAACTGGGCATGCTCTCGGGAATCATTCTTCAGATTTTCTATGGGCTGCTTGGAAGCTGGACTGCTTATCTGATCAGTGTGCTCTATATTGAGTATCGAAGCCGAAAGGAGAAAGAGAATGTCAGTTTCAAAAACCATGTCATACAGGTAAATGATAAGAATATATTTTGCTCATCTTATGACGTTGTAATAATAATGAAAATTTCCTCACCACCACTAATATCTCATCCCCAAAAAAATAAAAAATAAAAAATAAAAAAATTGAAATCTTGTACTTGCAGTGGTTCGAAGTGCTTGATGGGTTACTCGGCCCCTACTGGAAAGCCTTGGGGCTTGCCTTCAACTGTACTTTCTTGCTGTTTGGATCTGTCATCCAACTCATAGCTTGTGCAAGGTAAAATTGAAAAAAAATAAAAAAATAAAAAAAATAAAAAAAAGGGTGTTTTTACTTTCTTTATATTATACGTGTATTGAAAGGAATGGGAAATGGGTTTTGGTCAAATGTTTTGAGTTTAATTTTGTTGTTGGTGATTGTTTGGGAAAACAGTAACATTTACTACATAAACGATAATTTGGACAAGAGGACATGGACGTACATATTTGGGGCTTGCTGTGCCACGACGGTGTTCATACCATCTTTCCACAACTACCGGATTTGGTCTTTTCTTGGCCTCGGGATGACCACTTACACCGCTTGGTACCTCGCTATTGCTGCTCTTGCCCATGGCCAGGTAACCAAAAATATAATAATAATAATAATAAACAAAATAAAATAAAATTACATGAACTTCTTTTATTGTATTTTTACCTAGTTAAGATTAAAAAGTCATATATATCCAATGTTTCGGATCTTGAAGCCATTATCATTATGGTCTCGTTTATTTTTACGCTTTTACTTTTTGGGTTTTGAGGAAAAAGTAAAGTTTTTAGGTAAAAAATTTTATTTCTCTTTTATTTATTTATTTTTTTTTTTATAATTATTGTGTTGTGTTACAGGCTGATGGCGTTGTACACTCTGGTCCGACCAAGCTTGTGCTTTACTTCACCGGAGCCACCAATATACTGTACACCTTCGGTGGTCATGCCGTGACTGTGTAAGTGTTTTTTTTGTTAAATATTTTTTCATGTTTTTTGTTTCTGTGCTTTTCTTCTTGCATTTGTTTCTACGCGGCTTCTCTTTGCAGCTTTTGCCGGCCATCTCGGTGTCTGAGACCCACAGACCAAATTATACATTTATATGCATCTCTGTCTCTCTATAACCACTTTTTGGTTTACTCGGAAAACAACATTACCTTAAACGTTAAACCCCCCACTCCCTCCACTACTGTTGGAAAATTTTTTTTTTTGCACAGTTAAAAAAATAATAATAAAAAAAAAAAACTGGTCCCAACTTTACAAACAACTATAGTTTGTTTTCTTTCGTTATGTCTTTTCATCGGTTTAGTTTCCTTTGTCTTTTACCTATTGAATAATTTCTTCATCATAGACTCGAATTAGGCAGATATGACATCAGGGGCAATATCGTCACCATCTTTTCTTAATTAGAAAAAAATAGTTTTATAATTACCCCATTTGAAATAACCTGTGATATAAATAGAATTATTTGTTCTTGAACTGTACAGTGTACAGCTTCTGAATTATAAATCATCCAATTGTATATTAAAAAAAAAAAAAAATGTTTCAGGGAAATCATGCACGCCATGTGGAAGCCTCAGAAATTCAAGTACATATATTTGATGGCCACGCTCTATGTGTTCACCTTAACACTCCCCTCAGCTGCCAGCGTTTACTGGGCATTTGGAGACGAACTCCTCAACCACTCCAACGCCTTCTCCCTCCTCCCCAAGTCCCGTTTCCGCGACGCTGCCGTTATCCTAATGCTCATTCATCAGGTCAAAATTCAAACTCACCTTTTATTTACCCTTTTTTTTTTTTTTCCCTCTCTTGAAAGCAGTAAATTTTTTAACTAGTTTTTTTTAAAAATCACCAATTTCAACGTAAAAATTCTAACTCAACTCAAACTGATGTTTCAAATACATCCATACTTCTTTTTTAATTCATGGCATAATAATTACTATTGGTAAGTAATAAAATTTCGTAACGAAAATTGCACTTTTTTTTTTTTTTTTGGGTGCAGTTTATAACATTCGGGTTCGCATGTACGCCGTTGTACTTCGTGTGGGAGAAGGTGATAGGGATGCATGACACAAGGAGCATCTGTTTAAGGGCTTTAGCTAGATTGCCAGTTGTGATACCAATTTGGTTCTTGGCAATAATCTTCCCCTTCTTTGGGCCCATTAACTCTGCCGTTGGGGCTCTTTTGGTCAGCTTCACCGTCTATATCATCCCGTCTTTAGCCCATATGCTCACTTACCGAAAAGCTACAGCTCGACAGGTAAATTAAGCATGCATTTTGTGTATCCTTCCGGACATAAAATTTTCATACTAATTTTTATCTTTTTCTAAAAATAAACAAAAATTATAATTAATTTTAACTAACTCCAACCTAAATTTTCCATCAGTAACTGGTGCATTCACGAAATCATAGCTTCATGGTAAATAACTTTATTACTGTTGATCAATCAACGTGTGAATTCTACAGTGAAATAAAGTAAGTAGATGATATGGGCCATTTCTCGGAGTGGCCCATGTAAAAGCAAACTGTGGGTGTGTGAGGAGATGATGGGAGGTGTAAAAGTCGATAAGGAACTTTTGGAAATTATCTTGTTTGGTTGGGGGTATTTTAGTCATTAGAGAATGAGTGGGTACCCGGGTTTGATGGGGATTCCCACATTCCGTAGTTGCGAGACTAGTTGTGCCCACATGAGAGAGGAGAGAGAAAGTGATGAGAGAGAGAGAGAGAGAGAGAGAGAGAGAGAGCAGCAAGTGTACAAGAGCATTTACTACTTGGATTTGAAATGCTACGAGAAGAATTGAGATAGGTGGAGAGTCCTTTTCGTTTAGTTATACGCTACAGTTCGAGTCAAGTACTGTCTCCACTGAGCTGGCGGATTTGACTCCCTTTTCAACTGGACCCCCTATAAAATATTATATACAAACAGGGAAAAATATATATGTATATATATATATATATTTATACCAAAGCTTTCATGATCGGACATCATGTAATCATGTTAAAATTTACGTGACACAAAATTACTCTTAGTTATATATAAGTTTCTACTGATAATGCGCATAAGAGATCTAACGGCTCTTTAGCATGGTTTTTAATTACAGACAAGTACGTGAGACCGTTGTAGGTGCTAGTAAGTAGGACTAATTAAAACGAAACATGACACATGGCTGAAAAACTAATTAACCAAGCGAAACTCGATTTTGTTTGTGACATGTTCTGTTATGAGGATTAATTAATTAGACTACTAATTTGTTAACTTTTTTTTTTTTTTTTTTTTATTTTTTTGGTTTGCTTTGTTTTAAAAGAATGCGGCGGAGAAGCCACCGTTCTTTTTACCGAGCTGGACAGGAATGTACGTGATCAATGCATTTGTGGTTGTTTGGGTGCTTGTGGTCGGGTTCGGGTTCGGTGGATGGGCGAGCATGACCAACTTCATCCGGCAGATTGACACCTTCGGGCTCTTTGCCAAGTGCTACCAATGCAAGCCCCCGACTCCGTTGGGGAACGCCACCGCGCAACCCCATCACTAAAATCAACCCTTACCTTGCTGGACAGACAGACGCTGCTCAAAACTCTCACTCATCTTCCTATTTTGTACCATACATGGGGCGATGGTAATTATATTTCCCCTACATGTGATGTGTGCTGCCCTTTCTTCTTCTTTTTTTTTTTTTTTTTTTTTTTTTTTTGGGACTTTTTGATTTTCTATTTTTTTTTGTTAAAATTAGTTGATAACGAAAATAGTGTGTTGCATTGTGATGATTCCTTTGCTATAAAAGCATAGGCTAATTAAATTAAAAGATATATATGTTTTAGGTTCTTTTTTTTAATATATATATATATATATAAATAATTTGGGTGGGATATTATAAAAGATTTTGTTGTTCATATATATTGCTATAACTTGAAGTGTCATTATTACAGGCATGTTTCCAAAGAAGATTATAAAAATGGATAAAAAGGGGTATGAGGCTTGTGTGGGTTTTTAAATGCACCTTGGACAACTTCTTTTGTGGCTCTCCTTTAATTTGACCAACAATTAGATTCGTCTATGTGACTTCCAATCGCACATGGGCTGCACAAGCTTTGCTTATATGCTCTGCTGTTGGTCACGTGCCACTCTTTACTCCTTGATATTCTCTCTTCAATCCCACATGTACAGATACATGAACCTCTCTTCATGGTTTCATACTCAAAGCAACACAAATAATATCTCCATATTAGATTCATTATCCTAAAAAAAAAAAACCAATCATTTATATACTTGACCATTCTTTAAATGAGGGTTCAATGTATTTTCTAATTTCGAGCGCCAAGTTCATGTTCCATGCTAAGTTGTTCCATTAAGTACTAAAAAACGGAGGGAGAAAAAAAAAACAAAAAAGAAAAAGAAAAAAAACTTGTTTAGCGTTTGGTTTGACAAATCTGATTGACTAATTAAAATCTTCAAGAAAACATGAAAGTTCTTGCTTTTCTGAACAACAAATTGGGGATGAGTGTGGAGCTGATCTTCTCAACGTTATTTGCTCTGAGACATTATAAACCTTACGGTGTTTAGCTCGACACTTCGGAGAAACTGGTGGAATAATAGGGGATAGTCCAAGATGAACTATGAAAGATAAAATTTGACGAGTGCTGAATATTTGAATCATCCAGATTTGCAAGTAACGGCATAGATTCCCAAAAAGGACCACAGAAGTGCTCACAATTGATGTTGAAACTTGAAATACCTTTCAGGGTGATCTAAATGATCCAATGGATATCTAATCCACAGTTCAAATAGAACACACGAGGAAAATATTCCTCCATGTTGTATCTCATGAAATAGAAATTGTGCGTAAGCATCAACAGGATTTCCACACGACTTTTTTCTGAATCAGTTCAAACTAGAGATAAAGATTGCATCCATGGTTAAATCTAAGATAATTATTAGATAGGATTACCCCTTATTTTGTATTTATTTGTAACTAATTCACGCTTATCTCTAGAAGGGTATAAATAGTTAACTGCACCTACCGGGACACCCTAATTGGTATTTTGCATATTGAGGCGCAAATTGTATTTCGGATCAATAGTTAAAATCCACCCCAAGTTCCCAACAAATGGTTGTCGCCCTAGCTTTGTGGGTGAACCACTATAAATTTTATGTGTTCTTCACTTTCTTTCTTTACTTTATTTGGCGAACTACTACAAATTTATGTTCTTCATTTTATTTGTATTTAAATGTAGGAGATCATTTTGGTGACAAAAAATGACTGAGTTACTAACACCATCAAAACAATAGTTCTTTTTATTTTATTTTATTTTTGTTCCTCTCTCTCTCTCAAGCCATTTAAACATTAGTTGATTCTCAAAGATATGAGACTATCTTAGCATCCTACAATCAATTTCACCTCACTGGGATTAAAGCAAAGATGAGTTTTGTATAGTGATCTACTTGACTCGAGGGATATTGGATATTTTCCTTTATGGCGCCAATGTAGTTCCAGCGAGTGAAGATTACAATATATGTAGCGGTTAAATGACCAGCTTATGTGCTATACATATATATATTTAGGATATTATTTGTTAATACGATTATATATACAATTAATGTCTGAAACATCTGATTTTAACTATTTACCAACCTTAATTAATTTTTTCAAATTAATTCAATTACTGAAAGCAAAGTAAATAGAATGACACATACAATTTTTATGAGGTTCGATAACCCTATTTCTCGAGACCACGTCCATATGATGAATAATCCACTAACTCTCAAATGTTACAAGCACTAATGGACTTAAACAACCTGAAGACTCCCTCTTCTTGTTGCCGTCAGTCGTCTTGTACCTAGTTAACGAATCTATTCTACAAGATCCCCTCGCTAGCTACGTTGAAATCCCTTCAACGGCTAATGTCTTCTCCCGAAAACTTCAAATCTCTCTCCCAAAAGATGTAAACAAAGTAATAGGTGTTAAGGTCTCAAAGTACTTGATAAATCTCTAAGGTCTTACCCCATAAACTGATTTTGAGGCTTTAAATAAACAGCATCAAGAAATCTTCAAAAGAATCTCGGATCAAAAAAAAATTTTTAATTTCAAACTGTTTTAAGATCTATTGCAATACTTCCTGAAATACTTTGAAATTCAAATAATTATATTTACATCATTATCTGAATTTTGCTGTGTAGATTCCATAAATTCCAACCGAAATTGCCTTCATTAAAGTCTGTGAAATCTTCAGATAAACTCCCAGCAATAAATCCTTTCGAATTTAATTGTGTGATTTCATATGGAATATTAATTTGAATTTCTAATTTAAATAGGACAAGGAATCCTACCTAAATTAAAAATCTTTTTTAAAATCAAATCCCAAGATAATCTTCAAATTAATTGCACACAATTATCCTTGATTTTCTTCAAAAAATGAATATGAATATCTTCAAAATAGATCTTCCAATATCTTGAATGTAATTTACCAACGTAAACTTTCAAATCTACATAATATCTTCAAACAACGACCCCAGTGTTGCAACACATATTGCAATACCTACAAACTACTGAAGCTAACTTAAACAGAAATTGTTTTTGGTTTTTCTAACAAAAGTTGCCATTAATGTCAATACATAAAAACCTAACAATGGCTATAGCTACAGATTCATACGACTTATCTTAATATAATAAAATTTTTATGCATTTGGCCTGTCTTTCGGATCTGTTACAAGCAGGTGCTTTGGCAAGGTGCATCGGTTGGGCCTGGTGATCAGTTTTTCTAAGAGAATTACAGAAACCTAAAGAAGTAAATAGCATATTTACGAAATTGTTAAAATAAATAGCATATTTCTCTCACCAGTTTTGTGTAAATACATTTACTATTTCCGAAATAGTTAAAATAAATAGCATATTACTCTCAACGGTTTTGTGTAAATTCATCATTTATTTCATTTTACTCCCGCTATTTATCTCTCTCTCTTTTTGCTGATTAGCCTTAAATACAAAATTATCGGTTTGGAGACAAATCTCATAATCAGGCCCTGTTAATTGATTTTTGTTATGAAAATATTCATAATAATATAACAGTAAAAAAATATGAAATGTGAAAAAATATACTCCAAACACATCATACTTGGTTACAGTAATACCGCATATATATTTCGCACTGGTGGTAGTACACCGTGTTATCCCCGATAACATGTTATATTACTCAAACTAATCTGCCGTTTTATGCGTGGTATCAAGCTACTACCATGTTATGGGCAGTAATCTAATGTGTTACTGATGGTAGTCTACCAAAATACTCTTCAGCTTGAAAACACTGCATCAAGGTCGTTTTCAGTTGATTCAAGCCTCACGAGTAGGAACGCCGTGCAAGTGACAATGACAGCCCACGAGCGTCATGACACCGATGAGCACGTCGGAGTGTTGAAATTGTTGGTTAAAATTTAATAAGCTTGAAAATTAATTTCATGGTTTATTCTAATTGAAAGGAAAATAAAATCATGTGGTAACTTAGGATTGACTTTAACTAGAAGTGTTCACGAATTGATTTTTGCGGTTTGGAGATCAAATTACAATCCAAAGTTAAAGTATCAATTTGGAATTTTTATTCTGAAACCGTAATAGATGTTCAACCATCTGAAACCAAACAAAATAAACTCCTTTTCGAAATGCCATAGATTTATGCCTTTGAGTGATTTTTGCCAGAAAAAAAAAAAAAGTAAATAAAATTACTTTTAAGGATATGTGTTTTAAAAGAGACTCTTCAGACACCTCATTTTAAAAAATATAAATATTATGTACCTTTAAATATAATTCATATAAAATAATCAACCATAATTAATAATTATAAAAATAAAAAATAAAAAATAAAAAATAAAAAAATAAAAACAAAGAATTGCTACTGACTTCCAACGAAAACAAAATCATAAGTTGTTTATTTTGTATTTATCAATGATCAACCTCTCCTTTCATTGTGAAATTAGCTAAATGAATAAAAAAGAAAACTATAAATTAGAAAGGGGGAAAAAAGTACGAACTACTGTTTGAAGGAATGAGAAAATTGGGGTGGGTGGAGGTTTACCTTCCTAATAAGTTTTATGGAATCCAGTGTCTGGATTTTTTTTTTCTTTTTTTTGAAGAATTGAAGTTCAAGTCTGGATATAAAGCAAAGAGGTTTTTTGTTTTGTTTTTTGTTTTTTTTGTTTTTTTTGAGATAAAGTATTATGAACTCATTTCAGATCTTATAACAGTTAAAACGTGGGATAAAAAATTAAACAGCAACCGTACAAGAAAAAAAAAAAAACCTTAATTTATGTCAACTTTATAGTCAAATATGGCAGCAAAGAAAGAATATTTTTTTAAGAAAAATGGAGGATAGACGAACATAATTTAAAAAAAAAAAAAAGAAAAAAAAGAAGGGAAACAAAAGAGAAAGACGGAAAAAAAAAAAAAAAGGAAATATAATGTGGAAAAAAAACTGACATTGATTTAGGTGTGAAAAGGAAAAAAATTTTAGGTTGATTCTAGGGGTTATTTTGGAATTAAAGAGGGGTGTAACAAGTAATATTTAAAATTTAAAATTTTGATGATATGTGATTTAAGTAGAGGTATGGGAAAAGTAAATAAGGGGATGTTAATAGACCCTTCCTTATATATTTATTTATTTTTATTTTAGAATATCAATTATACCCTTAAATTATGAATCAGTATCCATGATGATACTGGTAGGCATCAGGATGATACTTAATAGTTGATGGTCACCAGTTGGTTACCATCCGCTATCTACCGTGGTATTGACTGGTAACCACTGTTGATGACCGATAACCACCTCAACAGTCGAGATACCGATTGCTTACCTTCTAGTGACCACCTCCACCAGCAGGACACCGTCGGATTTTATTATCGGATTACTGTGAAAATATCACACAAATTCATTACAAATCATAAAAGCCAACAAAAACCCTACAACATAAACAAAAATTAAGAAACAAAATGCATAATCAGGGGGGGGGAAAAAAAAAGGCTGGGACAATCTCTGCAATACTTAGGCTTTTAGAGTGTCATTGGATTTACTAGTGCATGTGTGCTAATATTGCATTAATTGTTTTATGCATTTATGTTTATGCCCTAACATGTATTGCTATGCAGTGAAATGTTTGATATGTGACTTAACGACGTGCCCTAATTAATGTCAAAGAAATAAATTATAATTGAGAATTTTCGCTAAATTTATACATTATTTTTCCAGCATACAGATCACATAAATATTATAAATTTTCACGTTCATTGTAAAATTATTACCATAATTATTTTATGAAAAAGGTGTGTATATTATTATTATTATTGTGAATTGTTGTATGCGTATATACGTTTATATATATAATTATTACCATAATAGTGTTTATAATTATTATAAATATGTGCTATTATTTTCACGTTCATTCTTTATCTAGGAATTGTAATGTAGACATATATACGTATACGTATTATTAAGGTAATCGGTATATATATATATATATATATATATATATATGTAATTAAATATAAATATATATTTATATATACCATCTATATAGGTCAACACCAGATTATGAACCTATTATGGGAATGGTGTTGTTGCATTTTTGACCTATTAATTACAATTTAGAAACATATGTATATTCCTTTGATATTGTATGTAATTGATAGCAATCAAAGTAAAATCTCTTGCCTTTTTTACTTTTGTTTTCTTATTCGGAAATCTCTATTTACTTCCTTAGAAAATTATTTTGACATTTTATGGATGAATAAATTAAGGGGTTATTTACATAAATGTCTAAATTGAATACTATGATTTAAAAAATGTTCTTTTTGTTTTTCTTTCATTTACAAGAATGTCTAAATTGATACTTCTAAAAACCACATTACCCTTTCATCAAAAATTAAAAATAAAAAAATAAAGCATTGATGAAAAAAGAAAGAAAAAATCTCTAAAAGAAAGTCAAACTAAGCAAATATTTTATGAGAAAAAAAAGGACCATTTTACTTGATTTATTATAAAGAAAAAAAGGACCACAACCTAGATTTTAGTTGAATTTATTATAATAAATAATTGGCCATTAAGATAAAATTCACAAATGAATACATAAAAAAGTTAAATAGATATTGTAAAAGAATATTAAACACTTTAAAACTAAATAAAAAATATATCATAATGATTTATAAATTATCGTAAAGAAAAAAAATATTATAATGATAAAATAATATCATAAAGCAAAAAAAACATACCACATTTTAAAGAGCATCATAATAAGATAGTAATTAATTTAAACTTTAGAAATTAACTATTAAAGTAAGACTAATAATAACATAAAATATATATTAATATCATAATAAAGTTACAATTATCTTAAAGAATGTAAATCATACTAAAAAAAAAAGGTTTCTAAAAAACCTAAATCATATTTAAGAAATATGTTTATAAAAAACCTAAATCATACTAACAATCAATCATTATAATAAATAATTAGTCATTAAGATAAAAATACAATAATTATGAACAAATAAGGAAAAAATATGAATCATCATGAGCAAAAATGATGTTAAATATAGTAAAAAGGCAAATGAGTAGTATAAGTGGTTTTTTTTCCCTTTAAAAATGGACATTTATGTAATATTATGAAAAAATGGACAAATTCCAAAAAGTGGTCCTAAAAATAGACTTTTTTATGTAATTATTTCTAAATTAAGGTCTTATTATACATTTCAATTTTTATTTTAAAACCCTACAGCAGCCCATATCTCAATCAATTATTTCTTTTCCTCCACCCTTTCATTTTCTCTCTTCCTTTTGTTCTTTCTCACGTCTTCTCATCCTTCCTTTCTATTCCCATTGAAAGGCTAATAAAAAACCAAGTGGTTGATTGAATCTATTAGGTAAATCCTTAATCTCATATCATATTATTATGTATCAAAATAATTTTGTTTTATTAGTTTTATTATATCTTGATTTCTTATGTAACAATATCAGTATCACTTGCTGCGTGTTTGAATTATTTTCTTAGTTTTCTCCTTCAGGAGATTTCTTATGTGAAAATCTAAGTTCATAGATGTAAAAGTGTTTTATTCATATTTTATACTTCTTCACTATAGTGTCTACCTATTTAATTTCATATTTGGACTTATGGTTTCATTTAAAGTACATCACGGTTAAAAAGTACACATTTAGTTTATATTTTTGGTCCGTATTTTTCTAAATATGCTTTCATAATAAACAAACTATTAGAATTAAAGGGCACGCAGGTCGTGGGCACTTGGAGGACATTATCACTTGCTATAATAGTACTTTTGCTTGGAATTCAGGTTAGTAAATCTACTTGATTTTTACGTGCCATTTTCAAATGGTTTTATGAAATTATATGATAATGTGAAGTGTCTAAAGTTGTATTCCAAGTTTATGCAAGAAATGCTTTAAAAAGAAATGTGTGTGTTTATATTGGAGGGCTAAGTTGGTAAGGGACACAGAAGAGCAATGGACCCATCACGAATGATTGAAATAACTAATAAAGGGTGGTAAATTCCTGAGGTTGAAAGATCAAGATGGAAAAGCCACAAAAACTAAAAACGATATATAGTTAATACCCAAGGTTTAAAAACTAGGGTGGAAAACCCGTATTAATACTTCTATTATTGGCTAAATTTATTAAACGGGTTCCAAAAACCATGGCTAACTGGTTACCAAAAGTATAGGCATAGCACTAAGCGCTTTCAAATGTTTATAATTAAATATTTTAATGAAAGTATGGGATATTAAGAGAGGAATGAGCATTTATCGAATTGATTACAATAATCTTATGCATGCACTGTGGTTTACTTACTTAGCCTTATCTGACTAAATTATTTTTCTTATATTTTCAGATGATAAGTGAATAGAGACCGGACGGCGGCGAGACATGACTTGGCGACGTGGCATAGTGGCTATTGAATAAAAGAATTTTGAGTTTGAAAGTTTAAACTTGAAATTTTTTAAGAACTTGTATTTTCTTAATTTCTGTTTGAATATTGGGATTTAAATAGTTCCTATTTAAGGATTATCATTATAAAACAAGTTATTTATTTATTTATTTTACTATTATTAAAGAAATTCTACTTGATTAAATGACTATGGAAAGCTATTGTGACATTTACTAACCTAACTAAATATTAGGATACGTCTTTTTTCCAATCAATTACTGATTTATTATGGTTAATAATTAATTGACTATATTTAATTGACAATGGTCAATTAATATTTTATGATCACTAGTTACTTTTCTAAAAAAGAAAATATTTGGATTTAAAAAAAAAAAAAAGTTGTCCAAAGTCTACCATCTAAATTATGTTTTCCGATTTTTTTTTTGGATGTTTCTTTTTAATGAAATGTGAACTTCAAATTTGAAAAAAAAAAAAAAATTCTGCCATATTACTATATTAGCCATTTTTTTTTTATTAAAAATGGAATAGAAAAAAAGAGTGAAAATATAAGAGGGAAATTTATTAAACTCAGTTTTTTTTCGAAAAAGATTTAGATATAAGAACATCTTTAATGCAGTGCTAAATTAATATACCAAATATGATAGAATTTTAAAAGAAAAATGCTCTTCAATGTTGCTATATCTGATATCAAATTTGTTGGATGGCAAATTTGGTGGCAAATTTTCCGCTCAAAAGAACAAATACTAAATTGAGTTATTTAAGTTTTTGTATCATGTATTTTGCTTTTATTTCAAAGGTATATTTTGCATTTTGAACTTTTACATTTTTATACTATTAGATTTCGTTTAATATACAGATCTATATCATTCCTCAGTCAACAATTAATTTTGACCTTAATATGCCCAAATTAGGTTTAAGTACCTTTAATATTTTTATATCATGCATTTTGTTTTTATTTAAAATGTATACTCTGCATTTGAAAGTTCAATAATTTTATATTATTAGATCACATTTAGTACATAAATTTATATATTTCTTCGACCAACACTTTATTTTGACTTAAAAAATACCCAAAATACGGTTAAAAAGAAAAATTACAATTTAAATTATGTACTTTTTTATACCATATATTTTGCTTTTATTCAAAAAGTTTACCCTACATTTATAGTCATGCATTTATTACCATTATATAACATTTAGTACATTTTATACTACATTTTATGCAAACTTTTCCAAGGTTTTTAGGAGAAAAGAATATTACAAATTAAAGTTCAATGGGTATTTTGTGATAAGGCCTCAAATTTAAGGGAAAAATTATAATTTATCCTTTTTTTTTTAAGGATATTTTGGGTATTTTTAGGTCAAAATTTGTATTGACCGAGAAAATATATAAATTTACATATTTAATGTAATCTAAAATATCAAAATGTAAAATATCAAAATGTAGGTTATACTTGTTAAATAAAAATAAAAAAAAGTATAAATAACCTTACTAAATTTGATATTAGATCGCTATTGATTGGTATTTTTAACTATTCATCTATTCTTTGCTGTTTTATCATTTTTAAATTATTCAAGTCGTAAAATTTTAATTTTATAAATTTTAAAACCTAATAATGATAAACTGTAGATATAATATTAGAAATGATTTGATATATTGTAGCACAATTTTCTTTCTTTTTAACTTGGACATGGTAGATTCAAACTTTTAATCTTATAATAGATTCAAGTGTGAAATTACCGATTAGTTATATGTTCAATCATATTGGTACAAATTTTAAATAAATGAACTTTCAAATATTTTGTTATCTATAACAATAGATATACTATTCAATTCCATTCAACCAAAACGATGGGTTTAGATAGAACTCATTCCAAAAAATTACAAAAGGAAAGGCAGCCCATTATATATTTAAACATCATAATAGTTCAGTAACTTACTACTTAGTGACGTGAGATAAACTTACAATCAAACAACGTGCATTTTGATCTTTTTTTTTTAAATTAGTTTTTTGCTACTTTTATTTTTTATTTTTTATATAACCTTTACCTTTTTTTTTCCTTTTGTATTTATTTATTCTTTTGCCTTTTGTCTTCCCTTTTTTTAACTTTTTTACTTCTTTAGTACTGTCTTGTTGTTTCTTCTAATTCTTCTACTTTTTTTTCCTCTAATATCTTATGGCCAATTCTATGGTGGGGGACATGTGCCTTTCCCCACTGATAGGGTACAATCGAATGGTCAGTTTTAAATCTCAACCAATCTTCGAAGGACTTAGTATAGTCTTTACTTCACTCGATTATTATTGATAAAATAAAGAAAAACTAAAGACCATCTTTTATTTTACATTAAAAAAAAAAAAGTCAATAGCTTAACAATGGTTTCCTCTCCAGTGACCGGTGGGAGCCTATTAGTTTACCAATTTTTCCAAAAACTTAAGCTGTTAGGAGGTGGGCCAACAATAGTTTTATATTTCAACACTCCCCCTCACGTGCAGGTCACACGCAATGATAATAAGGGGGTTAAATGGTGTAGTTACAGGGGTTCGAACTCAGGATCTCCTGTTTTGATACCATGTTAGTTTACCAATTTTCCCAATAGCTTAAGTTGTTAAGAGGTGGGTCAATAATAGTTTTATATTTCAACAGAGCCATCATCATCGTCGTCGAAAGAGCACAATGAAGAATATATCCATCCCGGCAGCGACGAAGATCGCAGCCCCCATCCCGATGGCATAAAAATTTCGTAGTTGCTTGGCTTCAATCTGCTTTTTGGTATTTATTTTGGGGGCAGATTCTCAGGTTAAACAAGTTGCAAATTGATTCTGACCATAAATGATCTATTAAGATCGTCAGGTGTTTTTGAAACAGTAGTAGTTTCATGTTCAAGTAGTTAACAAGAGGATCAATATATTGTTTTGAGAAAGGGGAAAAAAAGTGGATCTACATACATAGACAAACAATGTGAAACTAACAAGAACTGAGCAACCAGTTATTTATTTATTTATTTACTTAATAATTTCATTTCAAATGCCAAATTTGACAAATGAGTTGGAGCCTCTTGATTATGTTGAATTAGGGATTTGAAACAAGAAAAGGAGATGGGTATTTAAGGCGAAAATGTGCGACCCCCTCTTCCTGGCGGTGGCAGCGGCAACCTTCCTATCCAACGGATCAAGCTCATAATCCATGGCGGCACAAACCAAGCTTCCCACAACGGCAGCACGATCCCATTCTCCATGCCGGCATTAATTCTTCTGCTCGAAAGCTAATGAACATCGAGGAAATGGAACAAAATTTTTCTGTTTTCTGTTTTCTGTTTTCTGTTTTTGAAGTGTTATCGTATATGGTTTAGCTTAAAATATATCGTTGCATCCTTTTAGTCTCAAGCCGTTTAAAATTGATAAATTTGATCCAACAGTCGATAAGTTTTTACCCTATCGGTGTGGGAATGTGAGTGTCCCCCACCATAGAAGTCCCCATCAATATGATATACTAAATTACTTTTTTTTAAAACTAAAAATATATTTATTCCTCGTACAATCCTTTTAAAATCGTGACCTTTGTATGTTTTTATATATATATATATAATATTAAATTTGATATTTGATGATACCTGACAATATAAATTTTAATTTTTATAAATATAAACTTAAATTATCATGTAAATTTATGTAGAAAAAAAAAAAATTATAATTGCTCAATAAAATAGTTTTTCTGTCTAAACGTGCCTATACTTAAATATATATATATATGTATATATTTATAACAAATGTGTCGACCAAATATTAAATTGTCAGTAATTTAATAAGCTTGCTTTTTATTTTTTATTTCGAAGGTTTATAATGACATTCATTTTTGCTTAACATACTCAAAACAAAATTAATAACCCCATTTGAAAAATTATTTCAAACAAAAAATATTTCAACTCATTTTTATCTTATTTTTTTAAATTAATAAATCTTATAATTAATTTTTAAAAAATCAAATAATTTTAACTCAAATATTTCAATTACAATGTACCAGCCAAAGACATGCTAAACATGGTACTATAGTAGCGTCATTTACAAATGTATCGAAGGTGGTCGAGTATTCATAAAACATGGAAGAATGGCTCTAAAAAGCTTTACGAGAGTCCTATGATTTGAATCCTAGATATTACTACTACGACAATTCTCAATTGGTTTCAGTTTCCATAGAAGAAAAAACATGGAAACGAAAAAGGTAAAAACATTTTAGCTGGAGGTGTCAACAGCAGACCGAACTTCCATTACTGTTTCCAAGTTCTCACTGTTTCGCAGCCGTTGAACTCACTCAGGAGTCATGATGTCCAAAGTTCCATTTAAAGGATGCCCATTAAAGTTTGTTTCTCCACAACTATGAAATGGTAAGGCATGGATTGCTCAAACAGCTCGCTGGGGACCTCTCTTTCCTCGACTCCACGCTCTTCTCGAAGCTTCTGGATTCTTGCGTCCATTCCAGGTCTATTCGCGATACACGTCGCGTTCATGCTCGTATCATTAAAACCCAATTCTCCTCAGAAATTTTCATACAGAATAGGCTCATTGATGTGTATGGAAAATGTGGTTGTCTGGATGATGCGCGCAAAGTGTTCGCCAAAATGTCTGTGAGAAACACGTTTTCTGGGAATTCCATTATTTGCGTGTTAACGAAGGCGGGTTTGCTTGATGAGGCTGTGCAGATTTTTGGGATGATGCCTGATCATGACCAATGCACTTGGAATTCTTTGGTCTCCGGATTTTCGCAGCACCTTCGGTATGAAGAGGCATTGGAATGTCTTGTTAAGATGCATGGAGAGGATTTTGTGCTAAATGATTACTCTTTTGGTAGTGCTCTTAGTGCTTGTGCAGGATTAAGAGACTTGAAAATGGGTATCCAAATCCATGCTTTGATAGTGAAATCTCGTTACTCTTCAGATGTTTACATGGGGTCTGCTCTGATTGATATGTACTCTAAATGTGGGAGTGTAACCTGTGCACAGAGAGTTTTTGATTGGATGGAAGAGCGGAACATAGTTTCTTGGAACAGCTTGATTAGTTGTTATGAGCAGAATGGTCCAGCAAGTGAAGCTCTTGAAGTTTTTCGGAGGATGATGGATGGTGGAGTTGAACCAGACGAGGTGACCTTAGCTAGTGTGGTAAGTGCGTGTGCGAGTTTGTTGGCTGTAAAAGAAGGTCTGCAAATTCATGGCCGTGTTATGAAATTCGATAAATTCAGAGACGATCTCATATTAGGAAATGCAATAGTTGATATGTATGCGAAATGTGGTAGAATGCATGAAGCCAGATGGGTTTTCGACAGGATGCCAGTTAGGAATGTGGTCTCTGAAACCTCCATGGTAAGCGGTTATGCCAAGGCATCAAGCCTCAAAACTGCAAGATTAATGTTCACAAAGATGATAGAGAGGAATGTGGTTTCTTGGAATGCACTTATTTCAGGGTACACACAGATTGGGGAAAATGAAGAGGCACTCTCACTCTTCCTCCTACTGAAGAGAGAGTCAGTATGGCCAACACACTATACATTTGGAAATCTACTCAATGCGTGTGCAAATCTTGCTGACCTGCAGCTTGGTAAGCAGGCACACACTCATGTCGTGAAGCATGGATTTCGTTTCCAAGCGGGGGAAGAGTCTGATATTTTTGTGGGGAACTCTCTCATAGACATGTATATGAAATGTGGGTCAATTGGAGATGGGTGTCGGGTTTTTGAAAATATGGTGGAGCGGGATCGTGTCTCATGGAATGTCATGATTGTGGGGTATGCACAAAATGGTTATGGGGCTGAAGCACTTGGATTATTCAGCAAAATGTTGGCATCCGGGGAACAACCAGATAATGTCACAATGATTGGTGTACTATGTGCTTGTAGCCATGCAGGACTGGTCAGCGAAGGGCGTCAATATTTCCACTCAATGACTGAGGAGCATAATTTGGTACCCCTGAAGGACCATTATACATGTATGGTTGATCTACTTGGCCGAGCTGGTCATCTTGATGAAGCAAAAAATCTAGTTGAGACGATGCCAATGCAGCCTGATGCCGTAATCTGGGGGTCTTTGCTTGGTGCGTGTAAAATTCATCGTGACATTGACTTAGGGAAGTATGTGGCGGAAAAGCTCTTGGAAATAGACCCTACAAACTCTGGCCCTTATGTTCTTTTGTCAAACATGTATGCCGAGCTTGGAAGATGGGGCGATGTTGTTAAAGTAAGGAAGCTTATGAGGCAACGAGGAGTTATCAAACAGCCTGGTTGTAGTTGGATCGAACTAAAGGGTCGTGTACATGTTTTCTTAGTGAAAGACAAGAGACATCCGAAAAGGAAACAAATCCGTTCACTTCTTAAGTCTCTTTTAAAACAGATGAAGCGAGCCGGGTATGTCCCAAATCCCTCTGATTATGATGCTTATGAAGAACACTCTGATTCTGAATTCCCCTCATTTCATATAATGGATATGCCACAAGAGGCTACTTCTAGATAACTTGAACTGCTTTGAAATTCTTGTCCAAATGTTTTGTTTATTATTATTATTATTATTTTATTGTTGTTGGATTTGACAGAAGCTTGAAGAATTCATAATCTGGATCACAAAGAAAAGTAACTTAATTATGAAAATGATACTAATTAAGATACAATTATGAGATCTTTTCTGTTGCTTTATTCACTTTTTTTCTTTTTATTTATTTTTTCCTGAATTTTTTTATTCACTTATTTGTGTTACAAAAGAGATACAGAAACAAATCAAAATACAATATACAATTTTTGATGCTTAATTATGAAAATGATACTAATTAAGATGCAATTATTAGATCTTTTCTTTTGCTCTACTCTTTATCTTTTATCTTTTTTTTTTTTTCCCTGAATTTCTTTATTCACTTGTTCGTGTTACAAAAGAGATACAGAAACAAATCAATGTACAATTTACAATTTTTAGTACTTTTTATGTAAGACGTGTAATTTCTGTTTGGAATTCTACTTTCTCAGTTCATCATTTTTCAACCATACTGGCCTCCTTTTTTTATTAAAAAAAAAAAAAAAAAGTAGTGGAGTTGTTAACTACTAAACATCTTGTCTTGATAATTGTCTTGCATGATATTGATATTGGAATATGTGGCTTCCATGAGGCTGCAGTAAAATACTACATTTCTAGATTATCTTTTATTATTATTATTATTATTATTTTTTAATCGGTGGAGGCAATTTTGGCAATTTATATTTTGCCTCCCTTTGACTTATTCAATTGGAGGACAGAAACCAAAGGGCCCCTTTGGGGAAACTTTTGGAGATGGAGTTTTACCGTTGAGACTTTTGAAGTAGAGATGAGTTTTAGAAATGTGGACTGTTATCTGCAAACCTTCGATTTTCCTCTAAGAAGATATCTTGTTGCAAACATTACAGTGATCTGAGATCAATCGAGCAACGACGCTTCCGTCTTCGATCTTATAGTCCTTACTCTCCCTGTACCAAAGGTGTACCGTGTACGTTCGTTTGTCCTTCAAACCGTTCCATATTCTTTCCGACCATCTTGACTCCAACTCATTTGCCCGGCTTCTTCTTGAGCCTGCCTATAATCAACCAATTCACCGGATAAAAAAAGCCCTTGGCGGTAAAACTGTGAAGCTATAATTTTCGTAACCATTCCACGATCAATTGTTTATTACTCTCTCAATAACTCTGGAAACCAAGTAAGTCCTCTTGTATCCCCACCTGTTCCCGTCGAAATTCGATGCAAATTCCTGTGAAAAAAAAAAAAAAATGGAGTAAAAGTTGATGGTGAATATCAAACACCATTACGACGCCATTCAATCTTGTCCATTGTCTTGACACCGGGTTTATATTCTGTCGTCCAATCGAGTTTCTCAGCCCCGAGAAGTCTCTGAGAACCAAGAGATCCATGTTTATAACATTAGGAGCCTAATCAGATATGACAAGTTTTGAGACAATGGAACAGAATCAGAGTCTTTTGTACCGCTTTTCCTTTCTGTAAGCCAGTTCTCAGCTAGGGTGTTTTTTGAGAGAAAGGGCAAGTCTGGCGAGGTGGCAAGGATATGAAAGCCGCGTTCGAGTAAGGGTTTTAGGATTCTGTACCCTGTGATAAAGTCTAAGGCTAGTTGATATGATCACCAAACAGGCCTTAGGGTTTGTTTTTGAAGAGGCTGTCCGTGGTAAAGAATTGCTTCTTGCCGAAGAACTTGGCCAGCGTAAGCCATGTCATGTAGAACAGTATCATGCAACCGTGGCTCAAGAATTCTAACACCAGACCGTGAAATGGCTAAGCGGTCAAGTACCTGTTCGAGTTGAGCATGTCGAGTTCTGGCAGCTTTTGCCAGAACCACTCGATTCTCTCTTCCGTCTTGATGTTCTTCGTAGGAATGAAGGGATCATCTTCAGTTTCGGTAGAGTTTATCATCGTCTCATCGACGATTAGCTGATGATCAATAGAAGAGATCGACGGGATTTCGTCTAGCTTGTGGTTTGAAAATGTTTCCATTTTCTCTAGATTGAAAATTATGGTTTGTAGAAGGATCAGAACCGAGAAAGATATTGTTTAAATGGATGATGAAAATTGAAATGGTGCCAAAGAAGACAAGTGACTTTAGATTTTTGTGGGTGATAAGTACGCGATTATCATACAACTTCTTAGACATAAATCTTTTCATGGTCACGGTATAGTAAGAGAAAACATATATATATATATATATATATATATATGTTGTTCCCTTATTCGTATACCAATTAGTTTGTTACTTCCTGGGAGTCTTCAAGATTCAGGACGTTTTATGAATGTTATATTAGGCTAATTAGACCCATGAAAGTGATAACAGTGGACAAATATATTGTGCATGAGGTCCTGAATAATATAATTTAGTTCTGATAGAAACATGCAGGATAGGAAACTATAGAAAATAAATAAAACATGAGAATGACACCACCTACACAATGAAGCCTATTTATAGTTAATGACAATATGATGCCTGTAATTATTAGTTTCTCTTCTTTTTTTTTTTTTTAATTTTTAATTTTTAAAATTTTTTTTTTAAATTTTTGATTGGTGTGATGCCAATTCAGTACCCACCAAGTAGTGTAAGTGTTCAAAAAATGTATCTTGAGTAAGTATTTGATTCCAAATTTAAGATTAAGTTATCACGTAGGATTACTTAGACGGGAGAAGGATGGAACTAGGCCAAAAACCTCTAGTAATAAAAATAAATAGTAGAAAAATTTTTGGGTGATGGTAAATAGAATATTCACGGTAAATTATGTATTTACGAAATATGTTTGAGACAAAAGTATAATAAAAATATTCTTATAAATTAAATGATTACGGTAAACATCATATTTATGTTAAATAATTTATTTACGAAACATATTTACAATAAAATTACTTTAAGAATTTTCGGAAATAAATAATTTATCATAAGTATGCTATTTACTCAAATATTTTTCAAATATTCTATTTGTTTTAAACATGTTTTAAAAATGATCTCTTTGTTGTAATTTCTTCACTTGAACTTTAGGATTAGTTAAGTTTACCTTATTATTTGAGTATCTTATAAAGTTTTTCTTCTCCCATACAGCAGCAATTGTAGTTTCTAGCAATCATTTTCACTCTCTCTCTTTCCTTTTTCTTTTCAACTGTTTTATATTGTTATATTTGAATGACATATCCAATTTCTGAAATTAGAAAATTTTTACAAAAAAAGTGTTTATTTCAACATTTTCTATTATTCTTTTATTTTGAAAAAGAAAAACCATTTCATTTTAAATTTACTTTGTACAGTACCCTTTGGAAAAAAAAAATGAATATTTTTGAAATCTTCTCACAATGCAATATTCCCAATACTATTTTTTCTCATTCCGAACAACTTTTTGTTTTCAAAAATAATTTTTTTTACACATCCAAACACCATCTTATTATCAAAAGAAATGACTTTCTCATTTAAAACAAGAAAATTTTCCTTTTTGAAAAATGAACACGTGATTCAAACAGAGCCTTAGGTTTTCAATTCAAGTCTAAATTTTCCGTTTCACACTTGTGATCCAAAACTTTCTCTGTGGCTCTATAACAGCATTGTCATTTCAAGAACAACGGGCAAAGCGTTTCACAAGATCAAACGACAATTCATTTTCGAAAGTCCAATCAGAATGCCCTTTTCTTTCTTTACGTCAAACGACATGTCACTTTTTTTTATGTAATAATGGTAAATAAATAGTTCGTAAGACAAAATGGTCCATACAAAAAATTCTAATAACAAGTAAAATAATTTCCAGATTTTAAATAAAGACACAATTAGCTTGTTGGCATGTTTGAACCGACACTAAGCACAAGTCTAATGAGTTGTAAAAGTTCTCAATAATTTCGCCACCAAAACTTCAAGCAAACCAAGGCATTTTGGTAAACCAAATGGAATCCATATTTTCTAAATAAGAAAGTTAAGACCATTTTTTACAACCGGATTTACCAGAATCAAATGAAATTCTTGTTTGCTTAATAGGAAAATAAGGAAGTCTACAACACCAACGTTTTGTGAGAATTTTCAGTAACAGATGAATAAACCAGTAGCATATGCAGTTTCTGACCCTTTTCTCCCATGGATTTAGGCTGCTGATATAACTACTCAGATTTCACCATCCCAAAAATCCTCAAGGCTTCGATATGGACCATAAGTATCATGAACGAATGAGGTTCCTCTTAGGAGTCTTGCCTGCAAATCCAACACCAATTTACCAGTAAGAGATTTTCAACTATCACCAATCGAACATTCTTTGCAACAATGATCATTCAAGAATAGTGAATTGCTCTTGCTCTAGATGTTGCGCTTCTTTGGAGCCAAGAGTCACCATGACTTCGCTGGCGATGATCAGTACCGACAAAAACGAGTCGAGTTCTCAAGTATCAAGTAAATGCTTACCTGCTCAATTTCGTCGAACTTCGCAAACAAGTCCTCAGGTATAGCCCAACCGAAAACATCAAAATTCTCTTTAATTCTTGATTCATTGGTGCTTTTAGGAAGAACACTATGACCCATTTGCAGGCCCCAACGAAGAGCAACCTGTGCAGGGGTTTTCCCTAACTTCTTTGCGACCTTATTGACAACTGGATTCGTGAGGACATCGCTTTTGATCCACGTAGTGCCAGAAGAACCCAGTGGTGAATATGCCTGAAAGAGACATATCAGTATCATATGAAATGTCTACCTACGACAATATAGAGTTTGAAATTTACCCCAAGATATATAGATAACCTCTTAGAACTGGTTAAGCTAAAAGATCAAGAACCCAATAATTTAACAACACGCACACAAGGAAAAAAAAAAAAAAAAAAAAAGCAAATTAATGGAGGCACACTCACAGATAGGTGAACTCCCTTGGATTTACACAGTGCATGTAGTTTGGCCTGCCTAAAGGAAGGATGACATTCCACCTGGTTAACAGCAGGAGGAACACGTGCCACCTCCAGCAAATCTCCCAGCTTCTTCGTAGAAAAGTTGCTTACACCAATAGCCCGAGCCTTGCCTGCATCATAAAGCGCTTCCATTGCTCGCCAGGTAGCATGTATATCCGGTTGATCAAGGTTTTCAGGCTTGAAGCCTACTGATCCTTTCTTCATTCGCACTGGCCAGTGGATCTTCAATATCGAGTGGCTTCACTTGGTTAGTGGTGAATAATTTCATCACTAGGACAGTAACAATTTCAAAAAGCTGACATTTGTTACCTACAAATCTGAATAGGGAATATGCATCTACCACAAGTCAAGTTGCTAGATTGACGGGAAATATCTAGAATTCTCGACTTACTCATCAAATTCAATATGGAAAAAAACGATCCTACTTCTCATGGCACCTCTTCTCTAAATAAATATTTTAAACACAGAAGTTTCCTTGACCGGGATGTATGTCTTAAGACTTGGACGTCCTAATTCGTAACTACCGAGAGCAATAAACTAGAAGATGAAAATAAACAAATAAGAACATACAAGATATCTAGTGTTTCTCCCTCAGTATGAGAGCTATGTCCACTTTCAGCTATTGTAGTAATTCACTATGATGAAGAAGGTTAAATGAGAAAATCAGACACCTTCAAACTCTGTGTTTTGCTCTATCCTCTCTCTAAACCCTAAAAACAGCACTAGGGCAATAACTAGGCTCCACCACTCAACTCTAGGCACAATTTTCTTTGTACCAGACTTCTACGAAGGTAATTGACTTGAAGCATATAATTGCTCCACAACTATGAGAAACTACTTCGAAATAAGTTTGAAAGTTACACAAGACATAAGAGGTACAAGTCAACACAATCAAGGTGCTAGTTGTAAATCAGTTTGAAGGTGATACATACGAGGTACAAGTCAACATAATCAAGCTGCAAGTCTTGCAAAGTTCTTTCCAGTGCCTTTGGTACATCTTCTGGTGCATGATCAGTATTCCTGTGGACCACCTTGCTTTTATGATATGTAGAACATAAAAGTTCCTTTGGAGAGGCAAATTTTCTATTGATTTATTCATAAATAAGTTTGCTCAAGGTTTTGATCAAGTTTTTCTCTAGAAAAAAGATCAGGAATTTGATTCCTTTATGCTTTAAGTTACTGCACAACACAAGAATCTCAATTCTAGAACCCACCTGTTTAGGTGGTATTCTAAGTCAGTGTTGAAAACTAATGGAAAAACAAAGATTTCATTTTACGGTTGTTTAAAAGTCTTAGTTTCAAAAACTGTAAAGTTTGGAAACAGAAATATCTTTTACGTTAATATACTACTTCGTGTGGGGGAGGAGTAGACTCCCAATATCCCATCTTTAATTTTTCCATCCAAAAACAGGTAAACGAAATAAAAACGAAATAAATAAAACAAAATCTAATCAAGGCAGACGATATAAGAGCTATTTTATATTAGCATATACAGGTCAAATTGAAATCAAACCATAGTTTAGAGGTAATGAACAAATCCTCACGCTTGACCACGCCATCTTCAAATAGCTTCTTTAGAGCAGAACCAATCTACAAGAACAAAAAGTAGATGAGGTAGCCTTCAAAACCTGTCAAGCTTAAACAATGTCAATTACCGAGAGGAGTGTCGAACATAAAGCTAAAGATGGTCTTACAAATCCAAACAATAAAAGGTCTAGGAATTAGCCACCACTCAAATATTACATATATCAGGCCAAAATGAAAATGATAACTAGGTTTGTGATGTTTTTTTTTTAATTTAAAAAAATTTTTTTTTTTATGCCTTTCTAAATAAGAAAGTGTTGTTTCTTCTAATTGACATAGAATATAAGTTATCCATATCTACCAGTGCATCACCTTGACAGTTGCATTTCCGTCTGATGGGCTTAAGTTATATCAGCGATACTGAAATCATGAACATTCCAGAGATACACGCACACTTTACATATATATAAGAAGAGACACACACAGAGGGGAAAGATCAAATAATAAATAAGAGATTAGTACATCAAGAGAAAATTAAACATTATAATTCCGTCCCATGCAAATACATGGATTACACATTCACATAGTATCTCTTGATTCTGATTTTACCCATCAGCAGGAAAAGATAACAACCTAAATCTTCCCTTGCATCATTTACAATAAACCATGCATTAAAAACAAAACAAATGAATTTGGAGAATAGATTTCAGAAAATCAAGCATAAACTATGAGAAATAAGTATAATTGAACAGAGCAAATACACCTTGACCAATACTAAGATCAATCTCTCAAAGCAATTTAACTCTTGCGCACATAAAACAAAAACGACGACAATGCTTGATGAGAATGGAAATTAAAAGCTTGAGAAGATAGACTGAGCAAAATTGTGCGGAATTACCTCTTTCTCATTACCATAAATTTGAGCACAATCAATATGGCGATATCCAACCTGGAGTGACAAAGCAAACAAAGTTAATTCTCATATTAAACCGCAAAGGCGACACATTAATCTCCATTAGTCAGCCTCAAGAATTGATTAACAATTAAAACAGATTCGATACAGAAATCTCCAAAACTTAATCACACAAAAGCGATTATATTTATATATATTTTAATCAATCAAAGATGATGCCTCGAGTCAGTGCCTATTACTTGTTCAATTACCATAAATTCGAGCACAATAATCCAAAAAATTAGCGGTAAAAAAAAAACCCGACGAAAGTTTGAGGAAATTTACGCGTTTGGATTCCAAATTACTTTGAGTAGTACTCCAAGCAATGATCGCGAAAATAACTACTACAAGGGCGATAATTTTCATTATAACAGGATCTAGCTCTGAAAATAGAGAGAGAGAGAGAGAGAGAGAGAGAGAGAGAGAGAGACCTTAATGGCGGCAGTGACGGCGTCGGCGACCAAACCAGGGCTGGACTGCCATGTCCCTAACCCAACGGAAGGGATTTTAGCGCCAGTGTTGAGCTCGAAATAGAGAATATCGTCCGCCATTTTCAGTCCTCGCCCGAGCTTCCTCTTCTTCTTTTCTCTTCCAGAGGATTCACGTGGTTTCGACGCAGAAGATGAGATTGCAAAAGTGTGAAATGGAAAGAGAGAGAGACGGAGAGAGAGCCACGCTTTTATACCCCTCAGTCTTCCTCACTGGTAAAACAGCGAGGAGATTCCAAGCAGAAAGGACAATGGCTATCTCCACTTGATAATATACATATTCAGTTGTCGTTTTCTTATTTATTTATGAAAAATTAGGAAGGGTGGTTTTTTTTTTTTTTTTTTTTTTAGTCTAACTAATTTATTATGGATGGTTTAATTTTTTTAATTTATGAAATTAATTATTTAATCATTTTTTAGATTTAGTCGGTGATTGATTATAAAATTTGATAATTGATTACTGGTCAATCAGTAATTGATTATAAAACTTAATAATTTATATTTAAGGTTAATTAATAATTAATTTATGATCAATCACTGATTGATTATTTAAGACAATTGATTAATTATTTTAAAAAATAAAAAAAAACCTTGTAACTAATATTTAAAAACTTATAATTTATTAAAAAATTTCTTAAAAAAAGAAAGACTATTTAATTGTAAATCCCTTTATTTATTTATTTACGAGAAAATAAAGGAAATAGTCCTGGACATCCCTTATCATTTTCCCAGTCTTAATTTAATTGATGATAATTTTGCCTTTTTTTTTTCTGTCATTTTTGGCGCACGATGAACTCTCCTTTTTATCCTTGTAGCTTACTTATTATTTTTCAATCAGAATATTTTTTTTTCCTTATCTCTTCCCAGACCATTTCTATAATATCGCTCTCTCTCCTCATTCTCTCTCTAAAACTCTCTACTCCATCCCACTTGCAGACTCTCTCTCCTCCTTTTCTCTGTTTCTCCGCCGACGATCCACAGATCGCGATCCACATTTCTCTCTCTTGAACTCACAGATTGTGACTCCTCTCTCTCTATAATTCACAGACATCTCTCTCTCTGCTCCTTTCTCTCTCGATCTGACATCGGAGCTCATATCCTTAGATGCGGGAGATCACTCGAAGTCCTCTGACGCCGTCTTCGGAAAAGGTTGGTATTGTTGGAGCAAAATTTCGTCCAACACCAAATAAACGTTCTTGAAATAGAAAACAAGATCAACCGAAAGAAATAATCAAGAACATTAAGCATGAACACAAGAAAACACAAGAACCTTAAGAGCAATGTAGAGAAAACCGAAGTCTTGGGTTGTCTCCAACCTTATAATTAAGTAGACTACTACCTAGGTTGTCCCCTTCTAAGTAGGCTCCTACCTAGGTTGTCTTAGGTAGACTTCTACCTAATTATAAGGAAGGAGACTACCCTCAAGTAAAAGTCTTCCTAAGGATATATCGGATGTCAGAAGGAGAAGTTCAAGCGTTTACAAAGGACAACGTTCAACAATTAATAGGAGTTTACAAAGGGAATTCAATCGCCTATATTTAATATCAAAGACGCTAAACGTCCATATTTATTACATATCAAATCACCGGAATATGAATGGTTCATTGTAATTAAAGAGAGAATAAACTCTCAAATTAATAGGAGAATTAAACTCTTACATTCCCAATGTATTATAAATTCTCTTGAATTGAGAAGAAAAGGATAAGACATAATTCTCAATAAAAAGCCTTGAGGCAATTATACCAGACTTCGGTTTTCTCTATATTGCTCTTAAGGTTCTTGTGTTTTCTTGTATTCATGCTTAATGTTCTTGATTATTTCTTTCGGTTGATCTTGTTTTCTATTTCAAAAATGTTTATTTGGTGTTGGACGAAATTTTGCTCCAACAGGTATCGTCGTCAATGGAGGCACCAATGGAATAGTGCACTGGAGATCCCGCAGATTTGACGAAATCAGCCCGATGACTGTTGTAACTTGCTCTGCTCCAGATGAAGATCTCGTTACTTCGGTAATCTCAGAAAACTCTATTATTGTGGTGACCGGTGGCGATGTTGGGAGAAGCGAAGGTGTTAAGCTTCACGTCGTCGGGTGATTTCATCATATCTACAGGATCTCCTTCCTGTGAGCTCCGGTGCCGGTGGTAACTCACACCACAAGCTATGATGATTGATGTTCGTTGTTTCTGTTTTCGTTTTGAGCAACATGCCCTCAGAGGTCAGTGAGGTGGTAGCCGGAACTCTCTCTCTTCGTCGTCATATCTCTCTCGTCTTCCTCCCAACATTGAAGATCGGACCAGATCATCCTTAATGAATGCCTTGGCGTAGGAGAAGGTGCAATCATAGACTAATCAAAGAAGGTGCAGATCTTGTTGGAAAAAATGGTTTTAAACCATTTTGAGGAGTCATTTTGAGATCCAAATTTGAGTGGAACCTACTTAGTAAAAGTAACGGATCTTGGTAGATTTACGTTCTCCGTCGCGATGATATCAAAATCGTATATTCATATGCTCAAAATGGTATTCAGGTGAATGAGAAATTGATGCTCAAAATGTGCTCAATGGAATAGAATTTTATTGAAAAATTGCTTATAAATGTGGAGTCCCATATTACTTAGGCATAAAAACTTGATGAACTTTATAAGAATTTGCACTTGTGGACTTGGGTAAGATGGTGTACCCAAGAGGCTCTCTCACGCGTAGGGGGGTGCAAATCACCACTCCGATGGGTTAGGGGCCCAATGTGGGTGACCCGAATATCGGTCTGTCAAGCTTGCCTTCGCACGGGCTTTGTTTTGCAAATTTTTTTTAGCTCTTTACAATATAAATCCGAATTTATTTTTATTTTTTAAATAAATTCAGAATGTCAACAGCCATATGTTGATATTTCAGGGCTTGAGTGTGCATGTTTAATATAAGCATTAGTGGATGATTAATCCAGAATTAGTCAACCAAACTTTTTACGGACTCATGATTTTCTTAGATACAAAGAAAATCTAAGTCTGTACTATATATGTCAATATGAAATGCATGATCTGATTTATCAGAATATGTTTGAGTTCTTATGAGCTATGAGACTCAATGACCGTTTATTAAGTCGGGTATAAGGCCTTATGATGAAAAGGCAGAATCATGATTTATGATTTTGTTCTGGCCCATGTATGACAAGGATAACTCATGACTTGAATAAGATGGTACTGCTGTATAATAAGTAGCATTGAAATTATACTATGGCCGACCGTCATTATGGATGCAGAATTGAGAATAAGGATTGATATCACTCTAGAATAATCAAGAAAAATATTTGGAGCAAGGAAGACTAAGTAGCTTCAAGTCTTAAGAAAAACCTATACGTGATCTAGTTAAGTGCTGATGAATTCTGGACTGCAGTTCAGTATTATTGTACTGTTGATAGTTAAAAAAGTATTTGTACTATCTGGATTATTAAGAAAATGGACTGCATATTAGGAGGGAGTGCCAAACATGGCCCTACTTGGAGGCCAAGTTTTTATAGATAATTATGTATTTTGGAAATTTTTGATATTATGGAAAGAATTAAGTAGATAAACATGAAAGGATTTTTTAGTTCAACCCTCCACATGGCCGGCCAATATGGGGACTTGGAAGGCAAAATTTTGTATTTAAGGCCAATTATGTAATTCAAGGAGAATTTAAGAAAAAAATAATAATTGTGGAAAATTTGGAATTTCCACCTATATATAGGGGTGGATGGTAGAAACTTGAACCATTTAGTTAGTCTCTCAAACTTTTAGTTCACTTATCAACTTTTCCTCTCTAACCCTTAGGGGAAAAGAGAGAGAGAGAGAGAGAGTAAAAAAGGCAAGAGTGGCCGGTTGTGTGGTAGAGGGTGTAGAGCAAAAATTTCTCTCATCCAACGTCTAGAAGTAATCTTTCCAAGCTTTAGAGGTATAATCCTGATCCCTTAACACATATTTTCATTAAGTTTGATTTGAGGAATTTATGTGTATTTCAAGATTATGAGTTGTAAGAGCATAAGCTCATATTCTTTTATTTTTTTATATTATGATCTTTTATGGTTGAATCATGCTTGATCTATGATTAGGTTAACATGGGTTGTTAGCTCTAAGCATGAGTTTGTATTTTATTCTCTATGATAAGCTTTAAGATTATGTGCATGTTATTATGCTTCCACATGTTTAAGTATGAATATTTGATTTATGATGGTTATGTGTATGTTGGTTAAGAAATTAACCTAAAAACACAAGTTGGTAAATAAGTAAGTTATCAATATTGTGTTTTTTCAAGAATATGAAATAAGTGTATGTTTGAATGTTTTGAATGAATCCGATGCACTTTATGTTGATGTAAGCTCACGGCTTCAACCGTCTGAGGTAGGGTGTATGAATTTTTAAACGAAAACTAACAAAATATAAACTGCCGGTTTTTGAATATAAATTGGACAGTTTTCTGGAAACCCAATTTTGTGCCCCTTAGAGGCCTAATTTGAAAAAAGTTATAACTGAAAAGTTGTAGAACACCGAAAATTCTAGGGGCTAACATGGACAGTTTTTGAAAAAAGGCTCCAAAGGCCTCTGTTTTTATAAATTTTCAAAACTGGTCAGTCCAGACACTATACACGGCCAGTATCTTTCAAAAGGAAAAACGGGCAAGTTAAATATAGATTAAGTTTTGGACAAGAAATGAAAGTTGTAGGTTTCGATGAGTTCTACAACTTCTGTGAAGAAAACATTTCCAAATTCTAAACCGATTTAAAGATAAAACTGGATTTTCAAAATTATGCTTGGTATAGGAAATTCCTGCACATGTACTTTCATTCAAATTAAAAGGCTGTTTTCAAAAGCAGTTTTCAAAGTTTTACAATTTTACGATCCCTATTAAAAAGGAATTACGGCCTTAAAAAAAAAACAATTTTAAAAGGTTTAAATCCATTTGAAATTTCGTAAGTGATTTTTAAAAGGCAATCTCAAGTATTAAATCAAGATAATACTTGATTTATGAAGATAAGGTATTTTCCAAGTAAATAAAGTATTTTCTAAGAAAACAAGGTGTTTTTGAATAAAGGGATTAAAATAAATAAGTCAAAGTTAGTTATGAATATAAGTAACAATTCTATGATGGATGGTAGTCGGTTTGTAGACCGACTAATTCAATGAATATATTTTGGTTTGTAATAAGGTAGAATGATTCTTATAAACTATTTGGAAACAGGAATATAACTTATTGTTGTATTCTGTTGGATCGATAAACCAAGAGCATAAGACAACTTGTAAGTACAACTTCGCTTACAGCATAGGCAAAAATATTTTTACCGCTTTGCATATTTTTCAAAGCTCATGCATTAATATATGTGATGCATATGTTTTATTATTGTGGCATCATGAAAGCATGCTCACTAATAATAATTCACATGACAAGAGCAAGATCAAGTTTTTAAGTATGAAACAATAAATATTTAAGTTTTCAATTATGAAACAGTTATGATTCAAGTTTTCAAGTATGCTCAAAATAAGAATAAGTTTTTAAGTAATAAAGCAAGCAAGTTTTCTCATATCGTACCGACCTGCAACGAGGGCGAGTTTGCTCCATGGTTTGAGTTGGATTGGATTGGCCACCCCAACCACTCCATGGCTGCGCATCACGGTACATATACTCATGTTATATATAGGGCCCAAAAATATGCTAACATAAGAAAGCATAATTGATTTTCTTAAGAAAGCATAATTGATTCATGCATTCTTTATTAAGATTGTTTTGCGGGAAAAAGAAGTTGTACTTGCTGGGTAAAAGCTCTTAACTTATGTTTATGCTGTAGGTAAGCAGCCTACCGGTAATGCATGATACAAGACTGTGGAGAATGGCATAGCAGGCTGTGAAAACTTTGGGATAGACACCACTACGCATTTTGTAAAATATGTTTGCGTTATGTTATGATAATTCGATGGTTCAAATGTTTAGTATTTAGAATGAATTGAAAAATATGTTAAAAGAGTTTCAAAACTTAATACTTTAATAAGTATATATATATATATATATATATATATATGTGTGTGTGTGTGCAAAGTTTTAAGTTTGAGTTTTAAAGTGACTAAAAAAAAATAAAATTTCGGTATTTTTACAAGAAGAAGAGTAAGTTTAAGTATGTTTAAGTAAGAATTAGCGGTCTTATAAGGTGGTCGTCACATTTAGTGTGCATGTTTAATATGAGTATTAGTGAATGATTAATCCAGAATTAATCAAAGGATGAATGGTTATAACCTAAGGCATTATTCACATTAATCCCAGGTTAATTTCGGATTAAATTCTAATCAATCTAAGTTTGTAACAACTCTTTTTGAAGACTATAAAAGGAGGCCTCCACAAGAATATTGAAATCACACTTGCACACAACACAAGTTCTTTGTTCTCTCTTGTTTTCTTTGTTCTTAGGCGTTTTCTCTTGTAGTCGGTTCTTGTGGTTTTTTGTGATAGAGGGAAGGCTTTGGTTTCAAGTTTGCTGGAAGCGGTTTTTGATTTTGCTAGACTACCGTTGCTCGTCATTGTATCCTAATAGACAGACGTCCATTGAAACCTTGTGTACTTACCGGAGGGGGCGAATCTGTTTTAAGGAAAACGTATCTCACATGCCTCGATGATCTTTTTCTTTGCGTTGTTTAATTCAAGTTAAGGTTGAATTTCGGTTGTAACAATTTTTTCTTATATCATACTTGTTCACTTGGTCATTGTTTATGCTCCATTATTTTCTAACAATCTTAAAACAGAATCGCTCCATAGACGACTGACAGGCTGTTTGAATTCGGGAAGGAATTGCGAACTTTTTTTTTGCTGCAATTTGTGTTTATATATTATATATATATATATATATATATGTTTAGTTCAATTTGTTGGAAAACATTTATATAAAACATTATAGATATTTACAAACTTTTGCAGTTTGATTTCAAAACATTATTGGTTAGTTTTGCATAGATATTTATGTGTGATATATATTTGTATCTACTATGTTAATTTGCTATATGTATTTATAGCTTTCTTTAATTGGCTTTGGTGTCATATTATTTATTTGTTATATATATATATATATTGGTAATTAGTTTGGTTTTAATATTTGGCTTGTTTTCAGAAATGGCCGGAAACATGAACATTGTACCAACTGAGAATCCATCTATGACACCTGAGCCATCACCCCGGGCAGCCTCGTCTTCTTCGATGCAGCCTTTAGGGGTCTCAGTTCCTGTGAATCACAACGAGAGACCGGAGAAATTCACCGGACTGAACTTTAAGACTTGGCAACAAAAATGTTGTTTTATCTGACCACTTTGAATCTTGCGTGATTCCTAAAAGAGAATCCCCTTACTATTAGAGAGGATGAGACAGATGCTCAAGTATTGCATGCTTTTGATGCTTGGAAGCATCCTGATTTCCTGTGTCAGAATTATGTTCTGAATGGCTTATCTGATTCACTCTATAGTGTGTATAGCAGGAAGAAATCAGCTAAGGAATTGTGGGAGTCCTTGGATCATAAGTACAAGTCAGAAGATTCTGGTGATAAAAAGTTGTTGGTGGGACAGTTCATAAACTTTAAGATGGTGGATTCCAAGACTATCATCAGTCAAGTTCAAGAGCTTCAATTAATCATTCACGGGATTCATACTAAATAAATGGTTATTAGTGAGTCTTTTCAGGTAACAGCAATTATAGAGAAGCTACCCCCTGTATGGAAAGACTTCAATAACTATTTGAAGTACATGAGAAAAGAAATGAACGTGGAAGACCTCATTGTGAGATTTTGTATCAAAGAGGATAATAAGGGCTCGGAGAAGAAGCTCTCCAACAATGTTGTTGCTAATTTTGCTAAGGTGGAGCATGGTCAAAGCTCCAAGAACAAGAAGTTCAACAAGTTGGGGTCCAAACTGGGACCTAAAGGTGGAGTTTCTAAGAAACAGAAATTCCGAGGAAAGTGTTTCAATTGTAACAAAGTGGGTCACAAGTTGGCGGATTGTAGACTGCCAAAAAGAAACAAGAAGAAAAAGGCCAACGTGGTGGACGCCATCACTCAAGAGGTGTCTGACATCAGTCTTTCAGCTGTGGTTTCTGAAGTCAACATGATGGACTCCAACCCAAAGGAGTGGTGGCTAGATACTGATGCCACCCCTCATATCTGTTCTGATAGAGCTGCATTTGCTGACCTAATACTTTTGGAAACTGGGGAGAAGCTGTTCATAGGCAATTCTACAACTTCTGAGATCAAGGGTCAAAAGACCGTATTCCTGAAGATGATGTCCGGAAGGAAGTGAAGCTTCACAATGTATTGTATGTGCCTGATATCTGGAAGAATCTTATTTCTCGAACAATGATGAGCTTACACGACTTGAAGATGGTTTTTGAGGCCCAGAAAATAGTTTTGTCCAAATATGGAATGTATGTAGGGAAGGGTTATGTGAAAGATGGAATGTGGAAAATGAATGTAATTGTTGTTAAGCCCAAATCCATCAATAAGAATAAAAAGTCTTTCGCTTATATGCTTGAGTCTTCTAACTTATGACATGGTAGACTAGAACACGTTAATTTTGATACATTGCGTATATTAATTTTGATACCCGCATTTGAAATTGATTCAAAACATAAGCGTGAAACTTGTGTAGAGGCAAAACAAACAAGGTCATCATTTCAAACAATTGAAAGGAATATTGAACCATTTGAATTAATTCATAGCGATGTTTGTGACTTAAAGTTTATTCAAATAAGAGGTGTAACAAGTATTTTATCACTTTCATCGATGATAGCACAAAATATTGCTATGTGTACTTGCTTAAAAATAAGGATAAGGCTATAAAGAAATTTGTTCTTTATGAGCAAGACGTTGAGAACTAACTTAATAAGAAAATTAAGATGGTAAGAAGTGACCATAATGGTGAATATGTGGAACCATTTAGTGAATTTTGTGCATAACATGATATTATTTATGAGGTCACGCCACCTGATTCTCCTCAATCAAACAGTGTGGCTGAATGCAAAAATCGTACCTTAAAGGATATGATGAATGCAATCTTGTTAAGTTCTGGGTTGCCACAGAACATGTGGGAGAAGCCATTTTATCGCCTAACTACCTTTTAAATAAGGTTCCTCAAAAGAAAGAAGATAAAACCCTAAACGAATTATGGAAAGGAAATAAGCCTTCCTACAAATACTTGAGAGTATGGGGATGTCTTGTCAAACTGTTGGTACTAATGAGGACATCAAGGCTGCAAGGAATACTCACGAACCAATTCAAGTTCCAGTTGGTCCGGTGACGAGATCTCGAGCTAAAAGATTCAAAGACGAGCTGAATAACTTAGTCCGAAGAGTTCTACAGTAAGAAGAAAGTGTGTTCACTACTGATGGTGAACAAAGACTGATTTTACTCATCAAAGTTGATCCGAAAGAGAACCAAGACTGATATGGATGTTTATTTTCCAACAAAGAATCAAATCAAGATTATGTTTTCAAGTTTCAAAAAGTTCAAGATTTAAAACAAGATTCAAGAGGTTTAGAAGATCTGATCAAGATTTGATTTCTTTATAATCTTATTTTAGTTTTAAGTTTTAGTTTAAAATTGAATTTAAATCCGAATATAAGTATTTTTGTTTAGATAAATCAGATTCATAGGTTTTTTAGGCATGTTTATCCTTAAGGGTAGATTAGGAATTTTACAAATTGAAATTTGACTATATAAGGCTGATTTTCATACTACGAAGGAAGTAATACAAATAGGAATCTCTTGTAACATAAAAACATCATCTAAAACATTACAAGCAAGACTAGTTAGTTCCTATGTCTTTATGATTGTAATTTTAGAAAACAATTATGATAAATAAGTAAGATTTTGGTTCTCTTCCGATGTCACTCTCTTAAATCCTTCGTTCTTCTCATTAGGGTTTTATTTCTATCTTTCTATCTTTTATATTTTTTATTTTTTGTTAATTTGGGGTGGAGGGATTCGATTTATATTATCTTCTTGATTATCTCTCTCTCTCTGTAACTTTGATTGACAAATTGTAGTCAGTAAGCGTTCTCTTTATTGTTTTCGACTTTGTTTTTGTTTTTGTTTTTTTGTTTTTTTTTTTTCTAATAAGATATATTTATGCAATGATTACTAAGATTTAGTTTGTAATTGTTTGGAATTTGATTTTTTTTTTAAGTTGTTTAGAATTTGATTTGTTTTTTCAAACTTTTGATTTTGCTCTAAATTTTATAGTGAATTTATACTTTTTTTTTTAAATCTAAGGTGTGTTATTGTTTGGTATTTAGCAATATTACTCTCAAATTTTGTCATCTGGAGCAATTTTTCCTCCCAAATTTTTAATTTTGACAATTTACTCCTGAACTTTCTAATTTATTACAATATAACCCACTTAGATTAAATTCTTATCAAATTGGTAATGAAAAGACTGGGTACCCCTCATGTTAAGACGGAAAACCTCATTTCCGATCATTTTTGTTTTTCAAATCTAACACAAAACTTAATTCCAATATTTATTTTAATGTAAAGTTAACAAAAAGATGCATATTGCAATTATTTAATGAAAAGACGTGGTACACCTTCTGTCAATATGCATAACCTCATTTCCGATTATTTATTTTTCAAATCTAACACAAACCATAATTCCAATCTTCAGTTTGATGTAAAATTAACAAAACGGTGTATATTGCAATTATTTAGAAAGTTCAGCAGGTAAATTATCAAGATTAAAAGTTTAGAGGACAAGTTGCCAAATGATAACAAGTGTAAGGGATATATAATGACCCGACTTTTTTGATCATTAACTAACTTACTTATTCTTAGTTAATAAAGTCTTAATACTTATTTATGTTTGATTTCAAAAATGCTAAACTCTTTTTTTTTTTTTCCTTTTTAAAAACAAATCATACTTGTACTTGAAGAGTTTAATAAACTAAATTTTTAACTGAGGAAATTTAAATTTCTAAATAAGAAACATCAAATTCAAATTCATACTTAGATAGTATTAAAAAAGCTATAATATCATGTGAGTTAAACCAAAAGACCTTAAAGTCTTTAAGTACTCATATTAGTTTAGTAGTATTGAAATATTGAAAACATAGTTTTAAAGATAATCGATACAAAATAATTTAAGAAGTCTAATTGTAGAAATTAAATTTGTGGTGGTATCCCTCTCCCTTCCTTCATTGCTTCCGCACTGCTTCGCCAGTCCATAAACTTCTAAGTAGTGGGCTGTTTATCCACGTTACCTATTGTACGAACACACATATATGAGCTTTCGCTAGCAAGTACAAACTATATCTTACAAAACATTTTCATAAAATCATATAATCACATGTCATAACATGAATGTTTAAAAATGTATGTGACCTATGTGTATTCAATTATGCTTCATTATATATATGCCTTGTCTAGTTAAAGGCCCCTATATCGTACCCATATGTGTGCAACCTATAGGGAGTTAGGGAATCGACCCTCCAATGACCTCCAAGGTCATAACTTATAATTTTCGTTCTTATCATACCCTCTCACTAATTGGAGGTTGGTACGACACTTAATCATATCTTTTGTTAGCCTCATTCTTATTAATTGTGATAATGTGTAGATTTATATGTTACTATGCATTTATCATTATAACATAAATATTTATGAGGCATGTCAATCATATTAGTGCAAGAGAAATATGCACGTCAATTGCTTAATCAAAGCAATACATATAACTCATATATAAACTCATTACATCATCAAGGCAAATCTTATCAATCATAAAACATCAACAAAAAAAAAACATTTTGTTCCATGCTGTATGTGAGATTTGTACTTACTTTTCGTATGTGCTTAAACTTCTGGAGTTTGTTCCTTCTACTACGCAAGTTTGGAAAATTATCCTAATTTAACAATACCTCATTATTAAAGAGAATCATAGTTATATTATTTTATTTGTTTATTTATTTTTTATAAATTATGGTAGCTTAATTTACTTGTATCATACTTAACCTTAATAATTAATTCATATTAATTATTAAGAGCTAAATTCATATTACTCAAATATTCTTTCTCATATAATAATTATCAATTATTAATTCTCATATTAATAATTAATAATTAGATTTTACTAATAATTAATATTTAATTAATCTCTAATTAATCATCCATAATTATATTAACAATTGTATCAATAATTAATGATTAATTAATCTCTAATTAATCGTGTATTTTAATTATGTGGTTACTCAACATAATAACCTTGATTACACAACTAATTATCATTTATTAACTCTTATAATTAATTAATTACTAATTATTTGTTATTTTAATTAATTACTAATTAATTTTACTAACATAATTTTACTTTGTTATATTTTTGTTAATTTATTAGTTTCTTAATTCGTTTCTTAATTAATTAATCAAGCTACATCACCTTAGTGACTAAGAGTCACTTAAGTGTATACTCTTAAGTAGACTTTCTTTTATGGATTATTGGACTTCTAAGACCCATTTTCACTAGTTGTTCATATTAAATTGGGCTAAGATAGTCTCTTGGTGTATATCTAATAATCCTCTAGTTTACTCTATCTTGGCCCATCTAAAAACTTGTAATTCAACTTTATAAGGTTAGGGTGTTTTCACATTTAGTTAATCATACACTTAATATTAACTCAGTTCATCAATAAATATGTTCATATGTTATGACTTGTCCTTATGTCACATTTTAATGTTTAGTCGTTTTATCGGTATTAGATCTTAATTTATAAGATTTATTTAAATTTAAGTATAATCCCGTTTTAGACACTTGATGACTCGTTGGAAAGCTTGAAGTATCTAGTTTATCGCCTTATAATTTTTTTTCCAAGATTTTAAGGGTTTCAAACATTAATATGGACATTTTCCTCAGTGTCTCACAATAAAATCTCAGTTTACTATATTATAATATAATATTATGTGATTTATTAAAATTTATATACATATCTCTTTTAAATATATGATAGCTCATTTCAAAGGTTGAGATGTCCACATTATATCCATAAAGTTATTTCCTTTAGTGTTTGAGTGTTTCATATCGTATACTTAGGTTTGGTTACTGTTAATCCTATGAATGTACCATATGTCCAGATTTATGGCTAAATTTAAAAAAATCATAACAATTCACTTACAAGTCCAAATAAGGCAAAATATATCTCATTAGAAAGCTTATGTATCTAGGGCATACAATAAGAACAGTTTTTCAAAAGATTATGGTTTAGAAACTTAATACTTACAGAACCCATGACTAGTACAGGGTTCTAGCAAAACCTTTCAGTTTGTAGTCTTAAATTTTAAAATTCACTACAAATTGCATATTTAAGCGTTCAAGGTGTATGATATCTTGTTGGAAAGCTTAAAGAATCTAGTTTTTAGATATATAATGTAAAATCAAAAAGTTTAAGTTAAAAAAATCTGGAATTTAGAAAACCTGTAGCTATGTCAGAGTTTCAAAGAAATTTCAGTTTTACATGCTAGTTTGTAAAAATCATAATAAATAACATACAACTCCAAATGAGGCTCAAGATAACTCGTTGGAAATCTTAACATGTCTAGTTTATAGATCTATCATTTACAGTATCATTAAGAATATTTATTTTGTTTAAAGTAACAATAAAATCAACTGCAGTCTACAAAATAACCAAAAATGAGGTTTAGAGCCACAAACGTCTACTAGTTACTAAACTAGCCATACAAACTCATTTCAATCCAACCAAAAGCTCAAAGTATAAAACCTTAAATCTAAAATCATGCCATGGTATTAGTTTTCATGTCAAATATTTATTTTTATGAAATAAACATTTATCATACTCTAGGTTTTGTAGAAAAACTATATTTTTTTCGTCTAGGAAAAATCCAACCGACTTAACCTACCTAGTGGAGAGAGATTGTTATACCTCTTGGTGGAGCCTTGTTTAGACCTTGAAATCCTCCCTTGTACACACCCAACCTATTAAGAATAAAACTTAGCACAAAGCCCTTGAACTTGAACACAACATTTTTTTTTCTTTGCAAAGCACAAGGAATAAATACATTTCTTACCTCTAGATGATTTAGTATCTTTGTGGGGTTGTGTGCTAGCTTGGGGGGAGTGTGAGAGTGGTTGAAAATTGGTGACTTTTTAGGAAAGAAAATCAAAGGAATAGGGGGTGGTTTTGTAGTGGAAAACGGAGAGAAAAATGTGGTTTTTACTTGGTAAAAGGCACTAGGTGTTAGGGGTTCATTCTAAACCTTTTATAGGAAAACTCTTCGGTATTTTGAACAATTTTTGAACCCTTATTCAGAAGAAAAAAGTTTTTCCCCAAGCCTTTCGTGTGTATGTGGTGATTTGGATCCCTTTTGACCAACTAAGGACCACTTTTGACATGTACTAGTATGTACATGTCCTAGTGTGTCATATTTTTCCTTCTTTGTGCATGCAATCTCTTGGAGACTTGGGCATGCTTGGTCTCTTGCCAAAACTTGTATCAAGCCTCTTAAATTCTTGGCTCCAAAATGCCAAAACCGAGCCCCCTATATGGTATCCAATCTTGGGCTATCTTCTTTATTTTGGTCCCTGGGATCAAACCACCATTGGCTCACCACCATTGATTTATTTCCTAATCTCCACCATGGTTCTAAGGCTAGATTTTCTACATTAAATGTTGACAATGAAATTTCTTCCATGTTCTTTTATGTGCCACATAAGGTTGACACAATTTAATTGTAGATTTAGCTACTAATTTGTGCTAGTCGGTTTGATGACCTTTTTCAAAGACCGCTGTGGCCGTGGGGTTTGAACGTTGGCCATGTAATAACCCGAAATTTTGATGACATGAGATTTTCTTAGATACAAGAAGAATCTAAGTCTGAATCATGTATGTAGATAAGAAGTTTATGATCTGAATTGAATATCAGTAGATATTTGAGTTCTCAGTTAATTAGCTACGAGACTCAATAATAGTTTGCTTTAGTCAAGCATGTGGCCTTTTGAGAAAAAGGGCAGAATAGGAATTTATGATTTTTATTTCGGTCAAAGTTTGACTACGTTGACTTTAAGTTTGACTGAGGCGGTACTGCAGTGTAATTAACAGTATGGAAATTATACTGTGGAAAATCGTCATTACGAACGAATAAGCAAGAATAAGCTATGAGACCACCCTAGAAAAATCAAGCACAATATTTGGAGCAATATGGGCTAAATGGTTTCAAGTCCCAAGAAAAATTTATACGTAGTCCAATTTTATGCAGATAGATTTTGGATTACAATTCAGTATGATAATACTGTTTTAGGACAAAACAGTATTGATATTATCAAAATTAGTAAGGAAATGGTTTGCATAATTATATTAAGGGATTCTTGGAATCAAGAGGATAATTATGCATGAATGGGAAGTCAAGTGGCTCTACCTTAGCCGATCACCCGCAGGGACTAAATTGTAAATATTTTGTCTTTAGGGGCAAAAGTGTAATATTTAGAAAAGTTAGCAATGATGATGTAAGCATGATGTCATCAAGGTGATGTAAGCATGATGTCATCAAGGTGATGTAAGCATGATGTCATCAAGATGATGCCATCAAGGTGATGTAAGTATGATGTCATTAAGGTGATGTAAGCACGATGTCATCATGATGAGGTAAGCAAAACTTGTGCACCAAGGGAGCAATGACCGGCCACCACCTACAGGGACTAATTAGCAAATATTTTTTCTTCAAGGACCAAAATGTAATTTTAGAAAAATAATTAAATCCTAGTTCAAGGACTTTTTAGTAATTTTGAAAAGTTCAAAAAGCCTATAAATAGAGGTGGGGGGGGGGGGGGGGGGGGCGGATTTTGGACCCAAAAATTGGTAAAAACAAGCCAAACTCTTGCCAATTTTCTTCTCACCTATTTCCCCACAAAAACCGAACCCTAGGGAGTGAAAAAAAAAAAAAATGGTTGGCAGGATTTGGTGGTGATGGCCGAACCTTGTGTGAGGCTTAAGCTTGAGTGGCCGAAAATATTGGAACCCCAATTGGAGGGGGGTGGCCGGTTATGGTGATGAGCAAGGGGGAAAGAGTTTAAACCCAAAACCTAGCACCAATCTTGGTGTGAACTAAGGTAATCTCCCTTAGCCCTAAGCTTTTCAATTTGAGCTTAAATTTGGAAACTTAAGTGTATTTCCAAGCAATGGTTTGTAAGAGCATAAGCTCATCCTTTATTTTCATGCAATGAGCTTAGGTGCTTAGCTATGTGCTTGATTAGGGTCTCAATTTATGATTTTAGTGTATGCTTTGACAATATGCTTGCATGATATTAGAGTTTGCATGCATGCCTATTAAGTGTTCGATATATGTCCCCAATATGCCTAAGAAGTTATAGGTTATGCATGTTTATGTTTAAGCTAGATTAGAAGCTTGAATGATGCATGGTGATGCAAACCTAAAGTTTTGCAAACCCTAGTTTGGTGCAAGAACACCCAAGGGTTTGCCCTTGCATGAAAATGTTTGAATGATGCATGGATGTATGTTTTACGTTAGAAAGCACTGCATGACTGATATTAGGCTCCTGATGTGGGTGGTTGAGGTAGTGTGCGTGTATTAGAACGTAAAACCAACTTAAGAACAAAACTGCCAGTTTTCGGATAAAACTGGCCAGTTTTCTAGAAAGTCAATTTTGAGACCCTTAGAGGCCGAATTTGGAAAAAGTTAAAACTACAAAGTTGTAAAGAAGGGTTTTTCCTAGTGGACAGCATAGACAGTTTTTAAAAATAAGGCTCAAAGGCCTTCGTTTTTACAAAAATCAGAGACTGAGAATTCCTGGGCAGGCCAGACCCAGTGTGCACGGCCAGCAGGATTCAACCTCAAAAATGATTAAGTTAAGGACAGAACTGGGTTTTCAGTGAAGAACCAAAGTTGTAGTATTTTTCGAGATCTACAACTTTCATGAAGAAAGTTTTCTCAGATTCTAAACAGATTTAAGATAAAGATTTTATCATAAAAACAGTGCAGGAAACAAGAAAATTCCTGCACAAGATTTTCAGAAAAACAGTGCAAAGCAGGAAATTCCTGCATGTGCACTAATAACTGAGATTAATAAACTGTTTTCAAAGCTTGTTTTCAAAGATTGATAGTTTTCAACTGTTTTGCTCAAAAGCAACAGTTTTATGAATTATACGGTTTTAAAGCAATGCATAGTTTACATAAGCTTTTCAAAGAAAAAACTTGACAAAGAATTGTCAAGTAAAGAGATAAAGAAATACTTAGGTTAAAAAGTATTTCCAAGACATAGTAACTAAAAGATAACCGTTAGTAACCAGTTAGGATACCCAAGTATTTGGGTTGGGCCTTCCCCTATGGTTACCTATAGTAATCTAATAGGGTGTTACTCTAAAAATAATAAGGCCTTAGTAAGATTAGTAACCTAATGAGTTACTGTTTATGTCAGGTTGGGCCATGAGCCCTGAGGTTACGGCTAGTAACCGACCGAGTTCTCTTTAGAAGATGTGGGGGACATATAACTATGGCTACTCATAGATGTTGGTTAGGATACCAACATTTAATGATTATGAATTACGGTAAGATAAGATGATCATTACCTTATGTCCTGTTTGAAACAGGAATAGAACCTATTGATGCGCTTTGTTGGAACATTAGGTCAAGAGCGTAGGACATCAGGTAAGTACAAACCTCACCTACAGTATGGAAAATAGTAAGTTATTTTCGAATATATAACATGTTCCATGTATGTCATGTTATGTCATGCTATGCTATGTTATGCCATGCTATGCTATGTTATGCCATGTTATGCTATGCCATGTCATGTTAAGCTATGTAAGCCATGTTAAGATATGTTAAGCTATGTTAAGCTATGTTAAGTCATGTTAAAACATAATGTATCAAATTATGCCATGATTTATGATTATGCCATGTTTATGTCTCATGTACATCATGATTAATAAGATCACAATTAAAGATTCTTAGCCTTGGAATATACAAGACTAAGACTAAACCAAGTCAAGCAAAGTGTCGTACCAACCTCCTACTAGATGGAGGATACATGTTTTAAGTTTATGATTATCAACCTCTCGATAATACGTGAGGGTATATGATAATCAACCTTCCGCTAGATCGTGAAGGGTTATGTTTATGATTTCCAGAATTGTTAAGGGCCTTACAAACCCTGACGTTCTGAGGATTGCGCGCTTTTGGTACGTACACTATGGGCCCACATGTTAAGACAAGATAATAAGTTCAAGATTAAGTCCATAATGAAGCACAAGACATTCAAACCGATCATAAATGGATCATGCATAAATTACCTGATATTTTAAGAGGTTTTGTGAGATTATGTTTGTACTTGCTGGGTGAAAGCTCATCAGTATATTCCATACTGTAGGTAAAAGTAAGATGCCTACAGCTTTACTTGGTGGGCCATGGAGACGATGCGGCAAGTGAAGGGCAGTATGGGATACCACTACGCAAGATTTTCCGCAAATATTTTAAGTATGAAGTTGTATATGTATGATTAAGAAATATATACCATGTTATGTATGTGATGATTCCAAGGTCCGGTTTAAAAGGTTATGGTGACCTTATAATCGACATAACAAGTAATGGGTAGGCATGATGAAGTTTACCCATAAGTATAAGTTTATTTAAGTTATGATTTTAAAATAAAGTTTAAAGTTTAAAAAAAAAAAAAATTTCTGAAAAATTTCTGTAAAGTTAATTATTTAAGACTAAGGTTTAAGTTAAGCAAGCATGGTAACGGCCCACGTTTACGTAGTCGGTCCTACGTGGATTTTGGGGCGTTACAAAGTTGGTATCAGAGCGGTATCCTACCAGCCTACTTCACGTTGCTTCACATCGTTTCTGCAAGTGCGCAAGTAAGTTAAATTGTTTTTCTTTAGATAGAATTAGTTAAGATATTGCTTACTTAATAAGCATATCTTATCAATGGTCGCATGAAGGATAATACCCGTGATACTTTAGATTTTGTGGGACCGCATATACTTATGCATTAGCGTGTTCCTGAAATTTACCATGATGAGTATGTGGTGGATAAGTTAACACACCTAAGTTTTCGATATGATGTGAAGAAATCACGAAGAATCCCTAGTATGATTCGATAAGTTATGATGTGGTATGATGAAATCAAGATGAATCTCTAGTATGATATGATAAGTTACGACATTTCTAAGGTATGACAAGACAAGATATGAATGAAAGAATGGGTATTAGAAATGTGAGGAATTAAGAACTAGAATTAGAAGATGGTTCAACGTGCGTATGAACGAACCAAATTTTTGCAAGAGTCTAATCTTGCAACTACAGTGGTAAAGTTGCAACGATAATTGCTAGAGTAGCAATAAGAAATGAATAGGCTTCGAGATCAGATAACCTATCACCTCATCTCAGTATAGTAATAACAAGGAACTTTTCATTAGATCGACACCATGGAAGTTAAAGTTTCTTGGTTATGAAACTTTTGCTCCCATAAGAATAAATATTAGATACGGGGAAAAGTTTGGTGATGCCTTAGCTTGGGGTTAGCAACTAGGCAATGTGCAGATATGAGTTGTATATTACCAACAGTAATTTAGTATACCATGATGATGACTATGAGTCTGATGATGAAGTCAATGAGGTTGAGGTCGATAGCAACCACCTTTGAGTCGACATATAATGGTTTGACTAATGTCGACTATATACAACCTTTTAAGTAATGGAAATTATGTAATGATGGGAAGTTTTAGATATTCCTAAGAGTTATGATTATGTACTCGTACTATGAGGAAATGTTAGAAGCAATGAGAAAAGCTTCTACTAGCTAACAAGTAGCTAGTTGATATGAGGATACCTTTCACTGCATCACTCGAACAGTAAAAATGTTTTCAATAATATCATTTATTATTGTTTTCCATGATTAACTTGGAAAAGATTCAAAGAAGTTATTTTTAAGTATAGTGCTTAATCTTATGCTTATTAGAACCAACTCATGTTATGTTATGTAAAAGGCCAGAAAACCTTGAGGAATAGAGTTCCAAGAAAGGGGCCATCATGTTATGTAAAAGGCCAGAAAACCTTGAGGAATAGAGTTTCAAGAAAGGGGCCACTATGAAAAGTAAAGGGTTCTAATAGCATGAGATTAACATTGTACTAGAGGGTCCTCAGCTTTTTCAAATTTAAAGAAAAATATCTCAAATATGATATATTCGCTGAGCCCTCAACTAAAGTTAAAGAAAAGTATAATATGATATGCTTTTCAAATATGGCAAGTTATATGATATACTTGCTAAGAGATTTTATGTAGACAGTTCTTATGATGCAGAATGAAAGTATGAAAGGAAAGTATGCATGATGAAAGTATGAAAGTTATGAAAGTATGAAAGTATGATGATAAGTATGAAATTATGATGATATGGAAGTAAGATTATGGTTCTATATAAGAGACCTGATCCCATTAAGTTATTAAAATGAGAACAAATTACTATGGATTTATGGTGGATTTAAAGAAAAGTCACTTAGAATTATTCGAATTTTCGAGGACGAAAATTTTTTAAGGAGGGTAGAATGTAATAACCCGAAATTTTGATGACTTCAGATTTTCTTAGATACAAGAAGAATCTAAGTCTGAATGATGTATGTAGATAAGAAGTTTATGATCTGAATTGAATATCAGTAGATATTTGAGTTCTCGGTTAATTAGCTACGAGACTCAATAATAGTTTGCTTTAGTCAAGCATGTGGCCTTTTGAGAAAAAGGGCAGAATAGGAATTTATGATTTTTATTTCGGTCAAAGTTTGACCAGATTGACTTTAAGTTTGACTGAGGTGGTACTGCAGTGTAATTAACAGTATGGAAATTATACTGTGAAAAATCGTCATTACGAATGAATAAGCAAGAATAAGCTATGAGACCACCCTAGAAAAATCAAGCACAATATTTGGAGCAATATGGGCTAAATGGTTTCAAGTCCCCAAAAAAATTTATACGTAGTCCAATTTTATGCAGATGGATTTTGGACTACAATTCAGTATGATAATACTGTTTTAAGACAAAACAGTATTGATATTATCAAAGTTAGTAAGGAAATGGATTGCATAATTATATTAAGGGATTCTTGGAATCAAGAGGATAATTATGCATGAATTGGAAGTCAAGTGGCTCTACCTTAGCCGATCACCCGTAGGGACTAAATTGTAAATATTTTGTCTTTAGGGGCAAAAGTGCAATTTTTGGAAAAGTTAGCAATGATGATGTAAGCATGATGTCATCAAGATGATGTCATCAAGGTGATGTAAGAATGATGTCATCAAGATGATGTAAGCATGATGTCATCAAGATGATGTCATCAAGGTGATGTAAGCATGATGTCATCAAGATGAGGTAAGCAAAACTTGTGCACCAAGGGAGCAATGACCGGCCACCACCTAGAGGGACTAATTAGCAAATATTTTTGCTTCAAGGACCAAAATGAAATTTTAGAAAAATAATTAAATCCTAGTTCAAGGACTTTTTAGTAATTTTGAAAAGTTCAAAAGCCTATAAATAGAGGTGAGGGGGGGGGGGGGGGGGGCGGATTTTGGACCCAAAAATTGGGAAAAACAAGCCAAACTCTTGCCAATTTTCTTCTCACCCATTTCCCCACAAAAACCGAACCCTAGGGAGTGAAAAAAAAAATGGTTGGCTGGATTTGGTGGTGATGGCCGAATCTTGTGTGAGGCTTAAGCTTGAGTGGCCGAAAATATTGGAACCCCAATTGGAGGGGCGTGGCCGGTTACGGTGATGAGCAAGGGGGAAAGAGTTTAAACCCAAAACCTAGCACCAATCTTGGTGTGAACTAAGGTAATCTCCCTTAGCCCTAAGCTTTTCAATTTGAGCTTAAATTTGGAAACTTAAGTGTATTTCCAAGCAACGGTTTGTAAGAGCATAAGCTTATCCTTTATTTTCATGCAATGTGCTTAGGTGCTTATGTGCTTGATTAGGGTCTCAATTTATGATTTAGTGTATGCTTTGACAATATGCTTGCATGATATTAGAGTTTGCATGCATGCCTATTAAGTATTCGATATATGTCCCCAATATGCCTAAGAAGTTATAGGTTATGCATGTTTATGTTTAAGCTAGATTAGAAGCTTGAATGATGCATGGTGATGCAAACCTAAAGTTTTGCAAACCCTAGTTTGGTGCAAGAACACCCAAGGGTTTGCCCTTGCATGAAAATGTTTAAATGATGCATGGATGTATGTTCTACGTTAGAAAGCACTGCATGACTGATATTAGGCTCCTGCTGTAGGCGGTTGAGGTAGTGTGCGCGTATTAGAACGTAAAACCAACTTAAGAACAAAACTGCCAGTTTTCGGATAAAACTGGCCAGTTTTCTAGAAAGTCGATTTTGAGGCCATTAAAGGCCGAATTTGGAAAAAGTTAAAACTACAAAGTTGTAAAGAAGGGTTTTTTCTAGTGGACAGCATAGACAGTTTTTAAAAATAAGGCTCAAAAAGCCTTCGTTTTTACAAAAATCAGAGATTGAGAATTCCTGGGCAGGCCAGACCCAGTGTGCACGGCCAGCAAGATTCAACCTCAAAAATGATTAAGTTAAGGATAGAATTGGGTTTTCAGTAAAGAACCAAAGTTGTAGTATTTTTCGAGATCTACAACTTTCATGAAGAAAGTTTTCTCAGATTCTAAACAAATTTAAGATAAAGATTTTATCATAAAAACAGTGCAGGAAACAAGAAAATTCCTGCACAAGATTTTCAGAAAAATAGTGCAAAGCAGGAAATTCCTGCATGTGCACTAATAACTGAGATTAATAAACTGTTTTCAAAGCTTGTTTTCAAAGATTGAGAGTTTTCAACTGGTTTGCTCAAAAGCAACAGTTTTATGAATTATACGGTTTTAAAGCAATGTATAGTTTACATAAGCTTTTCAAAGAAAAAACTTGACAAAGAATTGTCAAGTAAAGAGATAAAGAAATACTTAGGTTAAAAAGTATTTCCAAGACATAGTAACTAAAAGATAACCGTTAGTAACCGGTTAGGATACCCAAGTATTTGGGTTGGGCCTTCCCCTATGGTTACCTATAGTAATCTAATAGGGTGTTACTCTAAAAATGATAAGGCCTTAGCAAGATTAGTAACCTAATGAGTTACTGTTTATGTCAGGTTGGGCCATGAGCCCTGAGGTTACGGCTAGTAACCGACCAAGTTCACTTTAGAAGATGTGGGGGACATATAACTATGGCTACTCATAGATGTTGGTTAGGATACCAACATTTAATGATTATGAATTACGGTAAGATAAGATGATCATTACCTTACGTCCTGTTTGAAACAGGAATAGAACCTATTGATGCGCCTTGTTGGAACATTAGGTCAAGAGCGTAGGACATCAAGTAAGTACAAACCTCACCTACAGTATGGAAAATAGTAAGCTATTTTCAAATATATAACATGTTCCATGTATGTCATGTTATGTCATGCTATGCTATGTTATGCCATGCTATGCTATGTTATGCTATGCCATGTCATGTTAAGCTATGTAAGCCATGTTAAGACATGTTAAGCTATGTTAAGCTATGTTAAGTCATGATAAAACATGATGTATCAAATTATGCCATGATTTATGATTATGCCAAGTTTATGTCTCATGTACATCATGATTACTAAGATCACAATTAAAGATTCTTAGCCTTGGAATATACAAGACTAAGACTAAACCAAGTCAAGCAAAGTGTCATACCAACCTCCCACTAGATGGAGGATACATGTTTTAAGTTTATGATTATCAACCTCTCGATAATACGTGAGGGTATATGATAATCAACCTTCCGCTAGATCGTGAAGGGTTATGTTTATGATTTCCTGAATTGTTAAGGGCCTTACAAACCCTGACGTTCTGAGGATTGCGCGCTTTTGTTACGTACACTATGGGCCCACATGTTAAGACAAGATAATAAGTTCAAGATTAAGTCCATAATGAAGCACAAGACATTCAAACCGATCATAAATGGATCATGCATAAATTACCTGATATTTTAAGAGGTTTTGTGAGATTATGTTTGTACTTGCTGGGCGAAAGCTCATCAGTATATTCCATACGTAGGTAAAAGTAAGATGCCTGCAGCTTTACTTGGTGGGCCATGGAGACGATGCAGAAAGTGAAGGGCGGTATGGGATATCACTACGCAAGATTTTCCGCCAATATTTTAAGTTTGAAGTTGTGTATGTATGATTAAGAAATATGTACCCTGTTATGTATGTGATGATTCCAAGGTCCGGTTTAAAAGGTTATGGTGACCTTATAATCGGCATAACGAGTAATAGGTAGGCATGATGAAGTTTACCCATAAGTACAAGTTTATTTAAGTTATGATTTTAAAATAAAGTTTAAAGTTAAAAAAAAAAAAAATTTCTGAAATTTTTCTGTAAGGTTAATTATTTAAGACTAAGGTTTAAGTTAAGCAAGCATGGTAACGGCCCACGTTTACGTAGTCGGTCCTACGTGGATTTTGGGGCATTATAGGCCATTAGCTGAGCCTCGTTGTAACGAATTAACTGTGACTCCAATCAAGCAAATTTATGAACCATCTCATCGGAACAAGACTCTTTCATTTCGTTTTGTGTCTGTCTGTCTATCTATACATTTGTGTATATATTATATATGTATATATAGATATACATGTAGGTATGTATATAAAGATTGTTGACGACTCACTTTGTGATCATGTGTTTGTGTTTTTAGCTTTTAGTTTTTTTTTCTTTTCTCTGTTTATTTTTTTTTATGTTTTTATGTATAAAACTAGAGCTATCAATATAGACCGCCAATTTCAATCTTATGAATAAGGTTATGTCAGGCCAAGAGAAGAAAAGGGAGGTTCTCGGCTACATCTACGGACTCATGATTTTCTTATATGTAAAGAAATTTAAGTCCGTACTATGTGATATGTAATGTTTCATGAAAATTATGAATATCGATGTGAAATTCATAATTTTATTATCAGTATATGTTTGAGCTCTCGTTTAATTAGCTATGAGACTCAATAATAAGTTATTATGTTAAGCATGAGGCCTTTTGAGAAAAGGGTAGAATAGGAATTTATGATTTTATTCCGGTCAAAGTTTGACCAGGTTGACCTTATGTTTGACTAAGATGGTACTGCAGTTTAGTAAATAGTATGAACATTATACTGCGGAAAACCGTCATTATAGACAAATGAGCAAGAATAAGCTATGAGACGACCCTAGAAAAATCAAGCACAATATTTAGAGCAATATGGACCAAATAGTTTTAAGTCCTAAGAAAATTCTATACGAAGTCTAATTTTACGCGGATGAATTTTGGACTGCAGTTCAGTATGACGATACTGTTTTTGGTGAAAAACAGTATTGATATCATCTGAGTAAGTAAGAAAATGGACTGCATAATTATATTAACGAATTTTTGGAATAATTGGAAGTCAAGTGGCTCCACCATAGTCGGCCACCTTCAGAGACTAAAGTGCAAATATTTTGTCCATAGGGGCCAAAGTGTAATTTTCAGAAAAGTAAGCATGTTGATGTCATGATGATGCAAGCATGATGATGTAAGCAAGAGAATTTTCTTGGGCTCCAAGTTTCCTATAGTGGCCGGCCACCTAAGAGGGTAGATGAGCAAATATTTTTGTCCCAAGGACCAATGGGTAAATATTTTTCTCTTAAGGGCTATTATGTAATTTTTGGATTAAAAATAAATCCAAAAATTAAATTATTTATCACCTATAAATAGGTGATTGGGGGGGGGGGGGGAGGGGGGCTCATTTTGTTCACAAAAATGAGAAAACACCCCAAAATCATGCCAAAATTTCTTCTCACACTCTCCCCCTAAAAACCGAGCCCTAGAGAAAAGAAAAAGATAAGAGAAATTGAAGGATTGGGTGGTCGGAAAACTTGGGGAATCACCAACCAAGGGTGGCCGAAATTTTGGAAGCAACCAAGCCAAGGGAGGCCGGTTGTGGTAGGGAGCAAGGAGAAAAGAATTGGTTCAAGAATCTAGCACCAATCTTTGAGATTGGTTAAGGTAATTCTCTTTGGCTCCTAAGCTTTTCAATTAAGCTTTGATTTGGAAATTTAAGTGTATTTTCAAGTTGGGTTTGTAAGAGCATAAGCTCACCCCTTTACTTTCATGCAATAGGTTTAGATGTTTGATTATGTGCTTGATTAGGGTTCTATGGTCTTGATTTAGGTTTTGGTTCATGCTTTTGATGCTATACTTGTGAGATAGTATGGTTTACATGTATGTCCTTAAGATGCTTGTTGTATATCCCCTTATGTTTAAGAGAGTGTAGGTTATGCATGAATGATGTATGAGAATAGATTGAGCTTGTATGGGATGAATGGAAGCCAAACCAATCCGAAAACCCTAAGTTTGGTGCATGATGGCACACGGGTTGCATGGGTTTGGATTAATGCATGTGAATGGCAAATCTTACGTTAAAGCACTGCATGTTGTCGTAGGCTCACGGTTACGACCGTTTGAAGTAGTGTGCACGTAAATTTTACGCAAAATCGGACACATGCAAAACTGCCAGTTTTCGGGTAAAACTGGACAGTTTTCTTAAAAGGTGATTTTGAGGCCCTTAGAGGCCGAATTTGAGAAAAGTTAAAACTACAAAGTTGTAGGAAATGGAACATCCTAGGGGACAACGTGAATAGTTTTTAAAAATAAGGCTCCAAAGGCCTCTGTTTTTGTGAAAACCCGAGCCCTGGTCTGCCAGACCCTGTGCACGGCCAGCCGGTTTCAACCAGAGATATGAATAAGTTAACTGCAGAATTAGGTTTTAAGTAAAACATGAAAGTTGTAGGATCTTTCGAGATCTACAATTTTCCTGAAGAAAATTTTTTCTAATTCCAAACAGAGTTTAAAGTAAAACCCGATTTCTAAAACTGTGCAGGAAACGAGAAATTCCTGCACAGGATTTTCAGAAAACAGTGTAAAAGTAGGAAATTCCTGCCCATACACTGATAACCGAAATTAAGAAACTGTTTTTAAAGGATTGATTTCAGAGTTTGACAGTTTTTAACTGTCTTTACTTAAAAGTTACGGTTTTATGAAAATACGGTTTTTATAAAGATTTGTAAAGAAAACTTGACAAATGTTTGTCAAGAAAGAACAAATAAATAAATAATTGGGCCGCACCTATGGTTACCAATAGTAACCTAATGGGGTAATACGTTGTAATTAGTTGGGCCTTAGTAAGAGTAGTAACCTAATACTATTCAAGTATGATTGTGCTTAGTACCCAAGGTTACCCTAAGTAAACTAACAAGGTATTGTTTAAATATGTTGGGCCATGTGCCCTAGGGCTACTGCAAGTAACCGATCAAGTGATCATAAGAAGATATAGGGGACATATAACTAGGACAACTCATGGATGTTGGTTAGAATACCAACATTTAACAATTATGATTTATGGTAAGATAGAATGTGTATGACTCTTACCTTACACCCTGTTTGGAAATAGGAGCATGAACTGTTGTCGTGCCATGTTTGGACGATAGACCAAGAGCGTAGGATGACAAGTAAGTAAAACCTCACCTGCAGTATGGAAAATAGTAAACTATTTTCAAGTATATGACATGTTTTCATGTATGCCATGTTATGTCAAGTCATGTTATGCCATGTTATGCTATGTTAAGTCATGTTATGCCATGTTATGATATGTTAAGTCATGTTAAGCCATGGTATGCCAAGTTATGCCAAGATATGCCATGTTATGCCATGATATGCCATTTGTATGTATATGTTATGTTATATGTTAGATATAGTGACATCATGAGGCATGTTCACTAATATTAAACCACAAGGTAAGAACATATTTTAAGTCATAAGATAAGACAAGTAAGGTGTCGTACCAACCTCCCGCCAGATCATGGAGGATACATGTTTCAAGTTCAAGTTTATGATTATCAACCTCCCGTTGATGCGGGAAGGTATAATCAACCTTCCGCCAAATCGTGAAGGGTTATGTTTATGATTCCCAGAATTGTTAGGGACCTTGCAAACCTTAACTTTCTGTGGATTGCGCGCATTTGGTACGTACACAAGTGGCCCACATGTTAAGCAAGATATAAGTTCATAATAAGTTCATAATGGAGCATGAGACATTCAAAATTGATCACAAATGGATTATGCATAAGTTATATGATGTTTGTTATGTTTTTTTGTGAGATTATGTTTGTACTTGCTGGGCGAAAGCTCATCAGTATATTCAATACTGTAGGTAAGATGCCTGCAGCTTTACTTGGTGGGCCATGGAGACGATGAGGTAAGTGAAGGGGTGGTGTGGGATATTACTACGCATATTTTCCGCAATCTCTTTAAATTATGAACTAACACATGTATGATGTATGATTAAAAAAATATATGTACCATGTTACGTATGTAAGGTTTCAAAAGTCTGGTTTAAAATGTTATGTGTGACCTTTTAATTGGGTTAATAAGTAATGGGTAGGCATGATGAAGTTTACCCATATGGATAAGTTTATTTTAAGTTACGAAGAAAAAAAAATTTATTCTGAAATTTTCTGAAAGTTCAAGTATTAGAAACTAACAAGTATGTTAAGCAAGTATAGTAACGGCCCACGTTTACGTAGTCGGCCCTACGTAGATGGTTCGGGGTGTTACATCCGGGCAAGCAAAATATGGGTTGGTCCAATCAGACATTTTATAAGAAATATATATTTTTTAAAATATAGTGATATAGAGCATTATAGCATAATTGATAGGATGAATGAAATTTGTTTTGAACTAATGTAGAGGATTGAAATCAACATGTGCACCAAAACATCCCGATTAGGTTGGTACCCCATTAGCACCCTCATCACTTTTCTATCCCTTTATTTTATTAAAATTAAAGAGAAAAATTACATAAGAGTTTATTTGAAGGGGAAAATAAAAAACAATCAATAAAAATGCTAGATAAGCGAACCTAGTAAAAAATAAAAGTCAGAAGGCAGTCTCATAGGATGAAGCCTAGACTCGCTTCTTGAGAGTAGCCTACAAATATGCCTCATTAAACTTAGGCAAAACTCAAAGGGAAAACCTTAGGGGGGGAAAAATAGTACCTATTTACTATAAGGTCAGCTAGAAACAAAGCAACTGGAGAGTCCAATTATAAAATGCAACATGAATCCCATGATTAATTGCAAAATCTATAGCAAAGTAGCCCGGCTAAGTCTTTTGCTGCGGCTGCATCATAAAATGAAGGAGCATTAAACCACCATGTAGGTTGAACCATGTGAATTGCATGAGACGCTAGTTTATCCACAACATAATTCCCTTCTTTGAAAATATGTGAGACATGATAATAGATAGTATTTAGATAGTTGATCGCGCAAATTCAACGAGCCAGAAAGCGCCACGATACCATTATGCTCTTTGATATGAGAAGATTAACTACATATATTGAATCACACTTGAACCAAAGATAGTTCCAATTATATTGGATAGCGAATTCCCCCACAACCCTCCAGGGGAAACATTTGCAGCACCATCAGCATTAACTTTCAGCCAATTTAGAGGAAGAGGAATCCAATGGACTCAATAACTCGTGGGGCTTTAACAAGCTTGTTAGGAACATGAAACATTTTGAGTATCAAAAGATCAAACATACTATTGTACATAGTTCCAGAATTGAGGACATCGACTTCTTTGATAATATGCCAAAGAGAGAGTAAAGGCCTGTTGAGTAGTGCAAGTCTTATCTTGAAAGATGGGTTGAATGAAAATAAATAGCATAATTTTTAAGAAATGTTATCACCTTAATTTATATCACACATTAAGAGATTAAAATACCCCCTACTCACAACCCTAATAGCTCCTTCCATTTGTCTTTCCTCTCTAACTCCTCTGCACCAGAATTGTTTCACCATCACTATCACGGTAGTAAGGATGCTGAACCTCGGTCCTTCCTTCTCCCTCTTAGGTCTCCTTGACACCAACATTTTTACCATCGTAGCTAGGACGCACGATGATAAGTACAAACATCGTAAGGCTCGAGGGGGCCTCATGATGGAAAGAATAAAGAGGTCAACGGTGATAACCGCAATTTTGTTTAGATAATAAATCTCGTATTTTTCATGTCAATCTTTTATCTATGTATTCTTGAGGTTTTTAATCCATCTAATAAATTCGTACTTATCCAGTAAATCTAGTATTTATCAAGATTACATATTTTTTTTCTCGTAAACAAAGGAATGCACTTGATATTTATCAACAAATTAATTCTCCAAATTTAGTAAATATAATATCTAGTACTAGATATACATAATGTATTAATAACTAAGTGCTTAAGTACCTATATTTTACTAAGTATAAATTATGTATTTATTAAGTTTTATCTATGTTTACCAAACTTTTATCTACTAGCTGAAAATAATGTTTTCACCGAAGTATTACAAAAATTTAAGTTGTTAAAAACAAAGTACAATATTGATAAACCATAGTAAAAATGTAACGAACAAGTAAGTAGAAACATTATTTATTTTTCCCCTTAAAATAAAAGATTTTGAAATAGTATTTAATTTTATTATATTTTTACATACTTACAAAGTTTTAAAAATTAAAAAGAACCCCCAAATTATTCCAAATTCAGCCTCAGAATTCGCCTTAACCCTAGTCCTAACTCTAACCCCCCAAAGTCTCAAAATTCTTCCCTACTACCACCCACACTGTAACCACTGAACTGGAACTTAAGATGGCCACCATCTTCAAGTGGAGGTTGCAATCTCCTGTGGATTGCGAGATCACAATTTCCTCTGCAATCTCCTATACTTTGAATTCACCTAGTGAACTTGTTACGGAGTTGGGACTTTACCGGTGACTTGAAGACGCCAATTCGACCTCGCGCCATCGATGAACTAAGGCCAAACTCTGGACTTGCAGTAAGAAAGATCAATCGCGCAATTCTGACGTTGTCGATCACACAACCCCATTCACAGAGAAGATAACCTGCGTGGGTAAAACGATCGTATTCAAATGTATTTTAATCAAATATATATTTTGGAAAGAAATTATACCTAAATCATAGATATTTTGAAAGCAAAATGGACTTTAATCAACGATATATAGCGCAAACTTTACGCCATAGAACTATTTTAGTGGTACTTTCATTTTTCACGTAATACTGATATATGAATCTTTTTCGTAACAATAAAAAATTCGAGACAATGTAACACATGAAAACAAAAGTTAAGGATCAATTTTAAACTAAATGTATAATTCAGGATAAACTTAGAGGTTTCAATAAGTTGCCATCTACCTCTAAACTTAGAGGTTTCAATAGGTTTCAAGTATAAGATAATTGATTTTTTTTTTTTTTTTTTTTTGGGCGGGTTGAACATAATTGAATACATAGCATAACTTATTTTCACTTTGAGTATTTTATGTTGATATGTATCGTCCAATATACAACAATGAGATATTTTCATCTTCTTAACCATGTAGGTCAAAAAATGGGGGCGATAACCATCGTACAAGATAATAGAAAGAATACACACATATTAATATTGAAAGAGATATATCACGCACATTTTTCTATAGTAGCGGAATATTCCAAACAACGTTGTATAAGGTTTTACGGAAAATTGACTGTAGTTTTTTTATTTTATTTGTTTTCAATTTTTTTAAAAATATCTTGTTTTTAGGTGATTTATAAGTATTAAGTAATTTAATCGATTTTTTATTTCATAACTTGTATTAATAAGGAAGCTTATTCTGATGCTTTTTATTAGTGAATTTTTCTCTTTATTCGTAGTTCGTGTACAAACCATATTTAAACCTCTTTTCCTTTATTTTGTTCTTCTTATTCAATATTCTATATGGTCTAAGAATAATTTTACTCAAATGAGACCCTTGAGTCCTTGATGCTGCATAACTGATTTCTTTGCCTTCTTTTTGATGATTGCGGTCTCTACATCGCTACACCCACTCTTGACTATCAATATTGTCCTTACACACCTTATCCTCATTAGATTTTATGATTATCTTCCATGAGATGTTGTTCCCTTAATTTCTTGACATTTGTTGACTTAGGCCCTTGTGCACTCAGATATATATGTCCTCCATAATTGATTTCTGTCTCTATTCTTCTCTTTTTGTTTTTTGTTTTTTGTTTTTGTTTTTTTGAAGAAAATCAAAATAAAGAGTGAAAAAAAAAAAGAAATTAAAGCCAAAAAAAAAAAAAAAACTCCTTTTCCCAGCATTAATACTGATTTCATATATTACAGGTTAAGGTTGGATTTTCATAACGGAGCTCTATCTTGCAAACACATAAAAAGGAAAATTGAGTTTTGTAATTAATTGTATTTATCGTCATTTTAAGAAATCTCTTGTATTTAGGTTATTTGTGTTCGTTAGTATTTGGCAATCAAAGCCATATTAACTTATCTATTTTTGTATATTGTAGATTTTATATTATATGGAATCTCATTGTTACTACTTCATAGACAAATCATGTTAAAGCTTTCTCCTATTTATAAGTTAATTCCATATTACTAGCATAATAATTTACAAATAAAGTTGTGAACCTTGTTTTTTCAACATTTATAACTGTTAAATAAACTATTTCTCAGTTTTATTATTGGTATAAGCGTGGTGTATGGTCAACTCATATATATAACACATTCACTCCATATTAAAGTTTTTGACAAACCTGTCCATTTCCTATAATGAAAATTTTGAAGTGGGTGGTTCGTAGACACATTGAGAGACAATAATTATAGAGGAAATGAGGGACAAGAGGCTCTTCTACAGTCCATGTGGGACATTGGGTAAGTTGAATTTTGAACAAGTTTCAAATTTGCTCCTTAAACTTTGGTGCTTTTATAATTTTACTCTATGAACTTTGAAAACTAGTAGAAATACACCGTAAATTATGAAATGGTTTTATCTTTACTTTTTTCGTCAGTTTATTGATTTTTTGTTTTTCCTTAAATTTTGAAAACTGGTAGAAATTAATGCTCCCTGAACTACTCCAAGATGACACAATAATACTGTAGACTACACAAGATTATGTACTCTGCAAACATAAGTAAACCATTGGAGGTTTACCACACAAAGATTCATCAAAAGAAAATGTTTTTTTTTTTCTCCTTTTTGGTTCCTACTCTAGTTTTCCCTTATTTCGTCATATGCTTCTTTAATTTTGACTCTTATCAATATTCTCTAATTTATCAAACCATCATGAACCTTCATATTCTCTATTTACAACAGAAACGATTTTTTTTTTAAAGTAATTGACCTAAATAGTCTCTGAATACTTTCAAAGGCAACGGTTTGATTCATGTTCTTTTTTTTTTTTTTCCGAGATAATTCTAAACTTCCATTTTTTGGGCATTTCAGTCATTCCCATCAAAATCCATTAAATTTCAAATGGAATTTTGGTAAAAAAAATTATTTTTTAGTAAAATGACTAAAATACCCTCCCCTTCTCTCCCTCCTTCCTCCCATCTCTCTCTGTGTTTCACCCACCCCCTTCCCCCCCCCCCCCCCCCTCTCTTGTGGTCTGGGGCCCCCTACCCCTAATAGGGGTTCGACCCCCCATTCCCTCTCTCGGTTTTGCCACCCCCCACTCCTACCTCCATTCACCCCCCTCCCCCCGGGCAATCTAGTTCCCCCTTACTCCCCCCTTAAGTTTTCCCCCCACCCAACCGCCATTTGCCCCCTCGCGATCTGGGTTCCCCCCTCTCGCAGCCATTTGCCCCCACCCCCTCTACGATCTGGGTTCCTCCCTCTCCCCGAACTCCCTCCCTTAGTTTGGCGCCCCCCTCCCCCCAAAAAAGAGAGAGAGAGATAGAGGTTTTCGGATCTTCAAATTCGCACATTTTCACCTTATTGATTTTGATTTTCTTTTTTTCAATCGATCCAAAGCAAACGTCTAAGATCTATGGTGTCACGACCCCGACCTACGCTACGTAGGGCCGTGACTTCCGTACTTACTTAACTTACTTCTTGATTCAAAAAGCTTTAAGCTTACTAAAATTTCCAGAGTAAATATATTTTTTTTATTACTACTTTACTTTAAACTTGACTTATCCTCATACATATTCATATGTACTCATTTGAGTACCGAGCTTTCATAACCACATTGAAATCTATCATATTCAAACCGTGGACCAAACCCAACCTAGTGTGGGTCGGTACGACACGAGGCAACTTGTTGCCATCATACTTGAAAACTTTTCTTTAACTTGTTCTTGAAGACAATTTCTTAAAAATAGTTTTCTTTTTGAAAACGATTGCTTGCCCATACTATCACTTTATTATAATATAACATAATATAACATATTTACAAACATATTTTACATAACATATTTTACAAACATATTTTTCAAAACCCGTGGCAGTGTCCATCCCACATTTCACAGTCCGCAACGCCATCTCTCCACAGTCTTGCATCAAGTATTGCCAGTAGGTTGCTAACCTACAACATGAACGTAAGTAATGAGCTTATGCCCAGTAAGTACAATATTCAATCTGCAAAACATTTTAATAAACGAATGCATAAACCGATTATGCTTTCTTATGAATCAATTATGCTTTCTTATATTAACTTGGTTATGTTCCTTTACATATCATGCGTGCACGTACCGTAGTACATCACTATGGAGTGGTTGGAGGCAGCCAGTCCAATCCAACTCAAACCATGAAACAAACCGTTTAACATGGAGTGAATGGGACAGCCAATCAAATTCAACTCAAACCATAGACTAAACCGTTTAAACCCGCCCTCGTGGCAAGTCGGTACGACACAATAACCTTAGCTTGTCTTATCTTATCTGATGACTTTAAAAACATGTTCTTACCATGTGGTTTAACATTAGTGAACATGCCTCATGATGTCACTATTTCAAAACGCATAACATAACATATTAACAAACCATAACATAACCACCATAACATAAAACATCATAACGTAAACATCATAACATAACCATCATAACATAAGCACCATAACATAAGCACCATAACATAAAACATCATAACGTAAACATCATAACATAAACATCATAACATAAGCACCATAACATATAACATATTTAAATCATGTACATCAATACATGATTTCTTGAAAAACATATCATGTAAAAATATTTTGCCCATGCTGTAGGCGGAGTTGTACTTACTTATCATCCTACGCTCTTGGTTTATCGTCTAAACATGGCACGACAACAGTTCCTACTCCTGCTTCCAAACAGGGTGTAAGATAAGAGTCATACACATTCTAATTTACCATAAATCATAAACGTTAAATGTTGGTATCTTAACTAACATCCATGAGTAGCCCTAGCTATATGTCCCCCATATCTTCTTATGATCACTTGATCGGTTACTTGCAGTAACCCTAGGGCTCATGGCCCAACATACTTAAACATATTCTTGTTAGTTTACTTAGGGTAACCTTGGGTGCTAAGCCCAATCATACTTGAATAGCATTATGTTGCTAATCTTACTATGGCCCAACTAAATTATAAAGTATTACCCTATTAGGTTACTATTGGTAACCATAGGGTAAGGCCCAATATTTATTTGCTTTTTCTTGACAAACCTTTGTCAAGTTTTCTTTGAACATCTTTATAAAAACCATATTTTCATAAAATCTTAACTTTTAAGCAAAGACAGTTAAAAACTGTCAAGCTCTGAAAACAATCTTTGAAAACAATCCCTTAATTTCAGTTATCAGTGCATGTGTAGGAATTTCCTGCTTTTGCACTGTTTTTCTGAAAATCCTGTGCTGGAATTTCCTGCTTCATGTACAGTTTTGGGAATCTAATTTTACTTTAGAATTAAATAAAGATTTCTGCATGAAAGTTGTAGATCTTGAATAATACTACAACTTTTGTGTTTTACTCAAAATCCAGTTCTTCCTTTAACCTGTCCATTTATCTTATTGAACCTGCCTGGCTGTGCACACTGGGTCTGGCAGACTAGGCTTGGGTTTTCATAAAAACAGAGGCTCTTAGGGCCTTATTTTTTAAAAACCATCTATTAAGCCCCCTAGTATTTTCTATTTTCTATAACTTTGTAGTTTTGAGTTTCTTCAAATTCGGCCTCTAAGGGCCTCAAAATACCGTTTCTAGAATACTGTCCAGTCTTGACCCGAGACTGGCAATTTTGGTTTAGGTCAATTTTTTCGTAAAATTACGCGCACACTACCTCAAACGGTCACAACCGTGAGCCTACGTCAAGCATGCAGCGTATTACATAACGTCTCCATAATCATACATTCATTCTTAGACCTATGGGGACATATAACAAACATATGGTAGGCATACTTAAAACCCACATAATCTTTAATACATTTGATCATAACCATGCACCAAAACATCATTAGAGATCACAAAACCCTAATCAAGCACATACTAGTAAAACTATCTAGAGCATGAACATAATTGGTGAGCTTATGCTCTTACAATCCAACTTTGAAAATACACTTAAATTTCCAAATCAAAGCTCAATTGAAAAGCTTAGGGTACCAAAGCGAATTACCTTAACCAATCTCAAAGATTGGTGCTAGATTTTTTAACCAACTTTTTCTCCTTGCTCCCTACCACAACCGGCCTCCCTTGGCTTGGTTGCTTCCAAAATTTCGGCCATACTTGGTTGGTGATTCCCCAAGTTTTCCAACCACCCATTCCTTCACTTTCTCTTTTCTTTTCCTTTTCTCTAGGGCTCGGTTTTTAGGGGGAGAGTGTGAGAAGAAATTTTGGCATGGTTTTGGGGTGTTTTCTTATTTTTGTGAACAAAATGAGCCCTCCCCATCACCTATTTATAGGTGATAAATAATTTAATTTTTGGATTTATTTTAAATCCAAAAATTACATAATAGCCCTTAAGAGAAAAATATTTGCCCATTAGTCCTTGGGAGCAAAATATTTGCCCATATACCCCCCTTAGGTGGCCGGCCATGAGGTTGCTTGTTCACCAAGCAATTGCTTACCTCACCATGCTTACATCATCAAGCTTACATCATCATGCTTACATCATGCTTACATCATCATGCTTACTTTTCTAAAAAATTACAGTTTGGCCCCTATGGACAAAATATTTGCACTTTAGTCCCTGAAGGTGGCCAACTATGGAGGAACCACTTGACTTCCAATACATGCTTAATTATCCATTTGATTCTAAAAATCCCTTAATTTAATCATGCAGTCCATTTCCTTACTAACTTAAATAATATCAACACTGTTTTTCACCAAAAACAGTATTTCCATACTGGACTACAATCCAGAATTCATTTGCGTAAAATTGGACTGCGTATCGGATTTTCTTAGGACTTGAAACTATTTAGTCCATATTGCCCTAAATATTGTGCTTGATTTTTCTAAGGTGGTCTCATAGCTTATTCTTGCTTATTCAAACGTAATGACGATTTCCCGCAGTATAATTTCCATACTGTTGATTACATGCAGTACCATCTCAGTCAAACATAAAGTCAACCTGGTCAAACTTTGACCGGCATAAAATCATAAATTCCTATTATGTCCTTTTTCTCAAAAGGCCTCATGCTTGACTTAAGTAAACTATTATTGAGTCTCATAGCTAATTAAACGAGAACTCAAACATATACTGATATTCAACTCAGATCATGAGCTTCATATCGACATACAAGATTCAGACTTGGATTTTCCTTTTATCTAAGGAAATCGCAAGTTCATCAAAATTTCGGGTTCTTACATTCTACCCCCCTTAAAAAAAATTTCGTCCTCGAAAATTCAGATACTTCTAGGTGGCTTTTCTTAAAATCCACCACAAATCCATAATGGCTTGTTCATGTTCCCATTTTAATACTTTAATGGGATCATGTCTCTTATATAGAACCATAATCTTACTTTCATATCCTATCATCATACTTTCATATCTTCATATATACTTTCATACATTCTTACTTTCTTACTTACATACTTTCATGCTATCATACTTTCCTTTCATATTGCATACTTTCTTACTTACATACTTTCATGCTATCATACTTTCCTTTCATACTGTATCATAAGAATTATCTACGTAAAAAGCTAAGCAAGTATATTATATAACTTGTCATGTTTGAAAAACATATCATATCATATAACTTTTTCATATGTGAAAAGTATATCGTATTATATAACTTTCCACACTTAGAAAGCATATCGTGTCATATATTTAGGACACTTTTTGAGAATAGCTTCTTTTTTGAACCTTGATCTTATGCTATTAGAACCCTTTATTTTTCTTAATGGCCCCTTTCTTGGAACTTGTCCCTTACTTGGAACTCGTCCCTCAAGGATTCGGCCTATGGCCCCTATCTTGGAACTCGCTTCCTCAAGGATTTGGCCTATGGCTCCTATCTTGGAACCTTTACTTTTCATGACAGCCCCTATCTTGGAATTCCTCCTCAAGGATTCGGCCGTCTTACATAAAATGAGGGGGTTCTATTAAGCATGGAATCAAGATTTAAGCATCTTTTATAAAAATATTTTCTTTGAATCTTTTCAAAGTCAATAATGGAAAAATCATAATATCGTTCAAGTGATGCAGTGAAAGGTATACTTAAATCACTAGCTACTTGCTAGATAGTAGAAGCTTCTCTCATTGCTTCTAACATTTCCTTCATAACATAAGTGCATAATCGTAATTCTTCTAAAACTTCCCATTATTACATAATTTCCCTTACTAAGAGATCGTATCATCAATTTCATCATCAACTCATAATCATCATCGTGGTCTGCTAAATCATTGTTGGCAATATCCAACTCATTGTTTGTTCATCGCCTTGATATTACCACTGAGTCAAGGCACTACTAAACATTTTTCCCATACCTACTATTACTCTTATGGGGATGTAAGTTTTACAATCATGAAACTTAGATTCTATAGCATCAATCCTATTTCTTAGAATGAAACTTCATGATTATCATCCTACTAAGGTAAGGTGATAGGCTGTCTAATCTCGAAACCTATTCATTCCTTATTGCTACACTAGCAATCATCGTTACAACTTAGTCACTACAGTTGCAAGATCAAGCTCTTGCGGAAATTGGTTCGGTTGTACATGCGACGAACCATCTTCTAGTTTCTAATTCTAATTCTCGATATGTCTAACACCCATTCTTTCATTCATATCTTAGCATACCATATCATAGAAACGTCATAACTTATCAAATCATACTAGAGATTCATCACGATCTCATCATATCATATCGTAAGCTCAGCTTATCCACCACACTTTCGCTGCATAACTCTGATCTACTGGCAATAATAGCCCATAGACTCATTTGGATAGACGCGCCAAGCTGCAACATAACTGACGTATCGTCTCCATATCGTGCAGCCACACAGCTAATGCAGCCGTTTCCTGAGTCCCATCGAAGATGCGTGACTTCATTCCTTAGAATGCCAATGAAGCCTCGTGGTCCTCTTCAATCATACCCGGGTTTGACACCAGGTACATGTCTTTACTATTATAATACTATAACCTCACATAGTTACTATACATAAAACAGAGTAAAAAAACAAACTTACAAAACTATAGCGTTGGTGGCAGAACTGTGAAATTGGATGACTGGACACCTGCTCTGATACCATCTCTGTCACGACCCCGACCTACGCTACGTAGGGCCGTGACTTCCGTACTTACTTAACTTACTTCTTGATTCAAAAAGCTTTAAGCTTACTGAAATTTCCAGAGTAAATTTTTTTTTTATTACTACTTTACTTTAAACTTGACTTATCCTTATACATATTCATATGTACTCACTTCAGTACCGAGCTTTCATAACCACATTGAAAGCAATCATATTCAAACCGTGGACCAAACCCAACCTAGTGTGGGTCGGTACGACACGAGGCAACTTATTGCCATCATACTTGAAAACTTTTCTTTAACTTGTTCTTGAAGACAATTTCTTAAAAATAGTTTTCTTTTTGAAAACAATTGCTTGCCCATACTATCACTTTATTATAATATAACATAACATAACATATTTACAAACATATTTTACATAACATATTTTACAAACATATTTTTCAAAACCCGTGGCAGTGTCCATCCCACATTTTACAGTCCGCAACGCCATCTCTCCACAGTCTTGCATCAAGTATTGCCGGTAGGTTGCTAACCTACAGCATGAACGTAAGTAGTGAGCTTATACCCAGTAAGTACAATATTCAATCCGCAAAACATTTTAATAAACGAATGCATAAACCGATTATGCTTTCTTATGAATCAATTATGCTTTCTTATATTAACTTGGTTATGTTCCTTTACATGTCATGCGTGCATGTACCGTGGTACACCACTATGGAGTGGTTGGAGGCGGCCAGTCCAATCCAACTCAAACCATGAAACAAACCGTTTAACATGGAGTGATTGGGACAGCCAATCCAATTCCACTCAAACCATAGACTAAACCGTTTAAACCTGCCCTCGTGGCAAGTCGGTACGACACAAGAACCTTAGCTTGTCTTATCTTATCTGATGACTTAAAAACATGTTCTTACCATGTGGTTTAACATTAGTGAACATGCCTCATGATGTCACTATTTCAAAACGCATAACATAACATACTAACAAACCATAACATAAACACCATAACATAACCACCATAACATAAAACATCATAATGTAAACATCATAACATAAACATCATAACATAAACACCATAACATAAAACATCATAATGTAAACATCATAACATAAACATCATAACATAAGCACCATAACATATAACATATTTAAATCATGTACATCAATACATGATTTCTTGAAAAACATATCATGTAAAAACATTTTGCCCATGCTGTAGGCGGAGTTGTACTTACTTGTCATCCTACGCTCTTGGATTATCGTCTAAACATGGCACGACAACAGTTCCTACTCCTGCTTCCAAACAGGGTGTAAGATAAGAGTCATACACATTCTAATTTACCATAAATCATAATCGTTAAATGTTGGTATCCTAACTAACATCCATGAGTAGCCCTAGCTATATGTCCCCCATATCTTCTTATGATCACTTGATCGGTTACTTGCAGTAACCCTAGGGCTCATGGCCCAACATACTTAAACAATATCTTGTTAGTTTACTTAGGGTAACCTTGGGTACTAAGCCCAATCATACTTGAATAGCATTAGGTTGCTAATCTTACTATGGCCCAACTAAATTATAAAGTATTACCCTATTAGGTTACTATTGGTAACCATAGGGTAAGGCCCAATATTTATTTGCTTTTTCTTGACAAACCTTTGTCAAGTTTTCTTTGAACATCTTTATAAAAACCATATTTTCATAAATTCTTAACTTTTAAGCAAAGACAGTTAAAAACTGTCAAGCTCTGAAAACAATCTTTGAAAACAATCCCTTAATTTCAGTTATCAGTGCATGTGTAGGAATTTCCTGCTTTTGCACTGTTTTTCTGAAAATCCTGTGCTGGAATTTCCTGCTTCCTGTACAGTTTTGGGAATCTAATTTTACTTTAAAATCTATTTAGAATTAAATAAAGATTTCTTCATGAAAGTTGTAGATCTTGAATAATACTACAACTTTTGTGTTTTACTCAAAATCCAGTTATGCCTTTATCCTGTCCATTTATCTTATTAAACCTGACTGGCCGTGCACACTGGGTCTGGTAGACTAGGCTCGGGTTTTTATAAAAACAGAGGCTTTTAGTGCCTTATTTTTAAAAACCGTCTATTTAGCCCCCTAGTATTTTCTATTTTCTACAACTTTGTAGTTTTGAGTTTCTTCAAATTCGGCCTCTAAGGGCCTCAAAATACCGTTTCTAGAATACTGCCCAGTCTTGACCCGAGACTGGTAATTTTGGTTTAGGTCAATTTTTTCGTAAAATTACGCGCACACTACCTCAAACGGTCACAACCGTGAGCCTACGTCAAGCATGCAGCGTATTACATAACGTCTCCATGATCATACATTCATTCTTAAACCTATGGGGACATATAACATACATATAGTAGGCATACTTAAAACCCACATAATCTTTAACACATATGATCATAACAATGCACAAAAACATCATTAGAGATCACAAAACCCTAATCAAGCACATACTAGTAAAACTATCTAGAGCATGAACATAATTGGTGAGCTTATGCTCTTACAATCCAACTTTGAAAATACACTTAAATTTCCAAATCAAAGCTCAATTGAAAAGCTTAGGGTACCAAAACGAATTACCTTAACCAATCTCAAAGATTGGTGCTAGATTTTTTAACCAACTTTTTCTCCTTGCTCCCTACCACAACCGGCCTCCCTTGGCTTGGTTGCTTCCAAAATTTCGGCCACCCTTGGTTGGTGATTCCCCAAGTTTTCCGACCACCCAATCTTTCACTTTCTCTTTTCTTTTTCTTTTCTCTAGGGCTCGGATTTTAGGGGGAGAGTGTGAGAAGAAATTTTGGCATGGTTTTGGGGTGTTTTCTCATTTTTGTGAACAAAATGAGCTCCCCCCCATCACCTATTTATAGGTGATAAATAATTTAATTTTTGGATTTATTTTAAATCCAAAAATTACATAATAGCCCTTAAGAGAAAAATATTTGCCCATTAGTCCTTAGGAGCAAAATATTTGCCCATAAACCCCTTCTTAGGTGGCCGGCCATGAGGTTGCTTGTTCACCAAGCAATTGCTTACCTCACCATGCTTACATCATCAAGCTTACATCATCATACTTACATCATGCTTACATCATCATGCTTACTTTTCTAAAAAATTACACTTTGGCTCTTATGGACAAAATATTTGCACTTTAGTCCCTGAAGGTGGCCAACTATGGAGGAACCACTTGACTTCCAATACATGCTTAATTATCCACTTGGTTCTAAAAATCCCTTAATATAATCATGCAGTCCATTTCCTTACTAACTTAAATAATATCAATACTGTTTTTCACCAAAAATAGTATTTCCATACTGGACTACAGTCCAGAATTCATTTGCGTAAAATTGGACTGCGTATCGGATTTTCTTAGGACTTGAAACTATTTAGTCCATATTGCCCTAAATATTGTGATTGATTTTTCTAAGGTAGTCTCATAGCTTATTCTTGCTCATTCATACGTAATGACGGTTTCCTACAGTATAATTTCCATACTATTGATTACACTACAGTACCATCTCAGTCAAACATAAAGTCAACCTAGTCAAACTTTGACCGGCATAAAATCATAAATTCTTATTCTGTCCTTTTTCTCAAAAGGCCTCATGCTTGACTTAAGTAAACTATTATTGAGTCTCGTAGCTAATTAAACGAGAACTCAAACATATATTGATATTCAACTCAGATCATGAGCTTCATATCGACATACAAGATTCAGACTTGGATTTTCCTTTTATCTAAGGAAATCGCAAGTTCATCAAAACTTTGGGTTCTTACACATGATGGCGGAGTTATCGACAGCGATGGGAGGTCCCTGCTTCTTCTTAGAGAACGATGAGAGAGGAAGCGAGCTCGGAGTTGGTGAGATGGCAAAGGCGGATCTGTCATGGATGTCCGAGTTTCCAACCAACGGAACCCTCGGATTCACGATCCCCAACCTCTTCAGCACCATCTCTGGGTTCGGACCCAGCCACTGGGTCCTACACACGACCACCCCTCCCCACCTCTACCCCCACTGCTGCCAGAGCTTAGGCCCCAATCCCCTGGGCCCCGACCACCCCCTATGCCTCCCAATCCACCGATCTGAGAAATGAGAAAGAGAGAGAGAGAGAGAGTGATTTTTAAGATTATTTTTTTAATTTTTATTAAATTAATTATTGTTAAATTACTAAAATACCCTATCAAATTACTCATTTCATTAGATTTTTAATAATTTTGAACAAAAATGGCTATAATGGCCAATATTTTAAGAGTTCAGGATCTTCTTGGCTTAAAAAAAAATAAAACAGAGACAAAACTATCACATGGTAAAGAGTTTATGGACAATTTGGGCTAATTACTCTTTTTTTTTTTAATAGCTTATTTCAGAATTTTCTATTTGCAAGCACTTGAGTGAATAGATAAAGTGAAAAAAAATAAAAAATAAAAAAAAGAAGGATAAACACGAATTTATGTAAGAGATAAGAATTAAAATAGAAGAAGACCTTAAAAAGAGCGAGTTGTCAACTTAGTTGAATTGACTTTGTCCTCTATTTTAAATCATTTAAAAATGAAAAAAAAAAAAATCAGGATATTTTAACATTTCGTTTTTTCAAGGTGCTCTCCCATGAAAGCAAATATTTACACTGTAAATTACGATACAAACCATAAATTGACTCTTAGCATTATCTCAAACATTTTATCAAACCCATAATGGATTTTCATATTTTCTCTCTATCGCTTCTCTTAGTCATCACCTTCATCACCTTGTTTTTGGTGACAAAAATCATCCCAAAATTACCCAAATTAGCCAAGAAATCAAAGCCAAAATTGCCTCCCGGACCATGGAAGCTACCACTCATAGGAAACCTACACCAACTTTCCGGGTCACTTCCACACCACTCCCTAAGAAACTTAGCCAAAAAATATGGACCTCTCATTCACCTACAACTCGGTCAACTTTCCCAAATCGTCGTTTCTTCACCGGACATGGCCAAAGAGGTAATGAAAACTCACGACACAACCTTCGCCAATAGGCCCTTTCTTCTCGCCGCAGATATCTTGTCGTATGGGGCCACAGGCATAACCTTTTCGCCTTACGGAGAATACTGGAGACAAATTAGGAAAATATGTGTCATGGAAATCTTTAGTGTCAAAAGAGTTCAATCTTTCAAGTCCATAAGGGAAGAGGAGGTTTCAAGTCTTATTGAGACAATAGGGCTAAAAGAAGGATCAACTATAAATTTGAGCCGGGAAATTATGTCGTCCGTGTATGGTATAACGGCAAGGGCGGGTTTCGGTAAGAAATCGGGAGATGTAGAAGTACTCATAGAGATTGTGAAGGATGTGTCAAGATTAGGTGGTGGATTTTCTCTGGCTGATTTGTATCCTTCTTTTAAGGTGCTTGAAATGATTAGTGGGATGAGGCGTGAGCTTCTGAAGCTACATGGAGAGATTGATGAGGTATTGGATAAGATCATAAATGAGCATGAAGAGAGGAAGATGATCTTTGGAGAAAAAGATCACGATGATGATGATGATGATCAAGAAGATCTTGTTGATGTTCTCTTAAGGCTGCAAATGAACGGTGATCTTGACCCTCCCCTTACAGCTAGCAACATCAGAGCCATCCTCTTGGTAAGCCTGCAATTTTTCTTTTATTTTTAATGATTATTCTCGTATATCCTGAACTTTAGGGTCGTTCATATTCTACTTATTGACTTTAAAACTCTTTATTTGTTATGCTTTTTTTTTTTTAGCAAAAGATATTGTTAAAAACTGATGGAAAATAAGAGAAATTGATCTTATCAAGCTCAAATTCTTAGAATTTATAGTGAAAATTAATAGATAATTAAAGATCACATGATTGCACTTAACTCACTCTTTTTTTTTTTTTCCATTTGTTTTTAACTAAGATTATTATAGAAGGGATTGAGTAGGGGCTAATTCAAAAGTTCAGGGGCATGTGAGAATTTTTAAAGTTTAGGAGGTAAAGTGAAAATAACCAAAAAAATCAGGAGAAATAAATGAAAATAATCTTATATTTATTTTATTAATGACAAATATTGATTGCTACACTTAATTATATGGAGACACATATAAAGTATACGTATAATGCAATATATATTAATTATGTGGTGGAGTTTCAATTGAAGATAATGTTTGAGTTGCTGTCAAGGCGGTCATTGCCATCAAGTACAAGTTATATAAATTTTGTCATTAGAAAAATATCCATCACAAAATATTTTATAGCGAATGGAGCTTTAATTGGTTTTAGTCCGATGAAGAATATAGGAGTTTGCATGAGAGAAACTATAATCTATAATATGTGAGTCGTTATTTTTTTATTAGTTGATGTTTAAAAGATTGTCATATCAAATTAATTATATCTATAAATGAAAAGACAACTCATCACCATATAAGTTAGTACTAAAAGATTGAGATTATAGTTAATGTTCATAGCATTATTTAAAAATAAATTACGATAGTTATGGAGGATTACCAGAAAGAAAAGAAGAAAAGAAATAAGTACTAGTACTGCTTACTTTCGAATTATACATTTATGTATACTTTTATAAAAAGACACTTCTAATTATTATATTTTATTTTATAATAATCAGTTGATTTTAATATCATATTTTTTTATAATACTAATCTTTTGTACTAATAACTCTAATTAATACCATGTTATAAAATTTTAAAGAAAAATATATATCTAAATCAAGTAATTGTTATGAAATTTTAAATATGATGTTACGGATCTATTCGACTGCTAGACTTGAGACATTTATTATATATTTATTAGAAAAGAAAGTTTTAGTTAGCTATAATCAAACATAAGATTCAGATCAAAATCAAATTAGTCAACTAAAAAACTTTGAACATTGAGCATTTTACACAATGCTGCTCGACTGAAAGGCATCTAGATGTCTTGACAAAGATAATAGATTGACCAATAAGGACAAATTACTTGGTGAATCTTCTTCGTCATTCATGTGCAAGTAAGCGACTAAAAGTCATCTAAAGAAAAGTCTTTGGCCAAATAATTAGATCTTTACAAAGAAAAACAAAAAACAAAAAACAAAACAAAAACAAAAACGAAAAAGGGGAAGTGGGGATATTATTTTAATGGGGACAGTGTGGAAAAAAAAAAAAAGAAACATGGTTATATGTTCAATTATTGGCTGGGATATTAACATTTGTGGTAAAAAAATAAATCTGTATAAGTTGAGTGTGAGCACACGCCCCATTTAATATTTAATATGTAATTTTCATAATAAGTTGAATAAAATATGTATCTTCATCTTTACAGGATATAATGAGTGCTGGAAGTGATACATCATCAACAGTAGTAGAATGGACTGTTTCTGAATTGCTCAAAAACCCTAAGATCATGAAAAAAGCACAATCCGAGGTAAGACGAGTCTTTCATGGAAAAGAAAAGATAGACGAAACTGAACTTGATGAGCTCAAATACCTAAGATCAGTCATCAAAGAAACCTTGAGGCTTCATCCTTCTGCCCCTTTACTCCTTCCAAGAGAATCCAGCCAAAGTTGTGTGATTCATGGGTACGAAATACCAGCCAAAACCAAGGTCATTGTAAATGCATGGGCAATTGGAAGAGACCCAACTTATTGGAGTGAGGCTGAGAAATTCATCCCTGAAAGGTTCCTTGATAATTCAGTTGACTATAAAGGGTCAAATTTCGAGTTCATCCCATTTGGTGCTGGAAGGAGAATATGCCCAGGTTTGGCGTTCGGTGTGGCGGTCGTTGAGCTGATTCTTGCTCGGTTGCTTTACCATTTTGACTGGAAATTACCTAATAATGGGAAGCCGGAAGATCTAGACATGTCTGAGGTGTTTGGCATATCCGTCGGGAGGAAAACAGATTTGTGTTTAGTTCCCATTTCTTATAACCCTTAATACTAGCATAGAATTGTGTGGAATATCATAAATATGACTTTTCTTTTGTATAATAATATGTAAATAAAGCTAGAGACACAATTCTAGCTCCGACTTTTTTTAAAAATCAAGTTACCGAGTTGAAGTTGTTAGATTTTTTTTTTTTTAACTGGAAGATCATAAACTATTAAAAAAGTCGTTACAGTAGAATTTATGTTAATTTTTGAACGGAATTCATTAATTAGCATCATTTTTTGATCAAATTACTAACAGATTTCGTCCGAAACGGAAAGGACTATTATAATAACATTTTTATAATTTAACAGAATTTTCTGTTTTTTTAGTTGGGATGACATTAATATATTAAAATTGTTGCTATAATAATCTAACAAAGCTCGATGGGTAAGCTCGCGACCCAATCAATACACTAGATTATACCAGAAAACTGTCAGATTACTCACAAACATGAGTAAACAAAAGATTTACTCAATGCATGGGTATTGTAAAGTAGGCAGAATTTATGAGCCGCTCGAAATATTCAATGAATTTAGGAGCACATGAGTTTCTGCAGTTGCCTGCTACAATTGTCTTATCAGGGGACTCTGTGTAAAGGGTATGGCAGATATGGCCATTGACGTGTCTATTGAATTCAATGAGAAATGTTTACCTTTGGATGTAGGTGTTTATATGGCGTTAATCAAATCGGTTATTGAAGAAAAAGGTGCAGCGAGAGTTTCTAATTTACTTCTCGAATTGGATAATACGAGTCCTGAAGTGTGATTTTTTATGCAATAAAGTCATCAATTAATGCAAAAAGTTCACGATACACTGGTTAAAAAAAAAAAAAAAAAAGCCATTCTACTTTTAAAAAATACATACATAACATTTTATGAATTACTGCATTTCATAATAAAGTCATATAAATTTTAGGTTAGATTTCGTTTGCAATTACTACACTCTACGATGCTATTAATTTAGTCAAGGTACCTATAATATCATGTTCCAAAAGAGACCAATGTATTTTTGTTACATATATAAAAACATATATATATATATATATAGATCGGAATGCTAACCAAGTTTGATTGGCCAATTCAGCTTTGTATTACTTTCAGCACCACTAAGCGAAGTCCGAAAATTATATAAAAACCATCTCTACAATATAGCCAGCTACAACTTATAAATTTTTTTTTAAATTGCTTTGATCAAGTAATTAATTTTATTAATTAAACATAAGATATATTGTTTTTTAACTAGTAAATCGAACACTATTGAACAAGTCGTAGTGGAAATGTTGTGGAAAATTTTGCAGTGGAGACGTGACCGGTTTGATGACCTTTTTCGGAGAACGCCGTGGCCGTGGGGTTTGAACGTTGGACGCTAGCTGAGCGTCGTCGGAATGAGTCAACTGTGACTCCAATCAAGCAAAATTATGAACCATCTTTTACGTAAAAAGTGACAGAACTAGACTCTTTTTTGTCGTTTTGTGTCTGTCTCTCTATCTATACATGTGTGTATATATTATATAAAGCGTGTTGACGACTCACGTGTATTTGACGACTCACTTTGTGATCATGTGTTAGTGTTTTTAGCTTTTAGTTTTTTTTTTTTTTCCTCGGTTTTATTTATTTATTATTATTTTTTTTTTTTGGGGTATAAAACTAGAGCTATAAATATGGAACGCCAGTTTCAATCTTATGAATAAGGTCAGGTCAGGCCAAGAGAAGAAAAGGGAGGTTCTCGGCTACATCTGGGTGAGCATAATATAGGCTAGTCTAGTCAGACATTTAATAAGAAATATTTTTTTAAAATATAGGAATATGGAGCATAATAGCATAATTGATAGGATGAATAAAAGTTTTTTTGAATTGACGTAGAGGATTGAAATCAACAGGTGCACTAAGACATCCCGACTAGGTCGGTATCCTTTTAGCATCCTTATCACTTTTCTATCCATCTATTTTATTAAAATTAAAGAGAAAAATTACATAAGTGTTTATCTGAAGGGGAAAATAAAAAACAATCAATAAAACTACTAGACAAGCGAACCTAGTAAAAGATAAAAGTCAGTAGGCAGCCTCATTGGATATAGTCTAGACTCGCTCCTTAAAAGTAGCCTACAAATATGCCTCGTTAAACTTAGGTAAAACTCAAAGGGAAAAACCTTAGAGGGAAAAAATAGTACCTATTTACCATAAGGTTGGCTAGAAACAAAGCAACTGGAGAGTCCAATTATAAAATGCAATATGAATCCCTTGATTAATTGTGAAATCTATAGCAAGGTAGCCCGGCTAAGTCTTTTGTTATGGCTGCATCACAAAATGAAGGAGTATTAAACCACCATGTAGATTGAACCATGTGAATTGCATGAGACACTAATTTATCCGTAATGTAATTCCCTTCTCTAAAAATATGTGAAACATGATAATAGTTAGTATTCAGATAGTTGATCGCGCAAATCTAACGAGCCAGAAAGGGCCATGGTACCATTATGCTCTTTGATCTGAGAAGATTAACCACCTATATTCACTATTACAAAAGTTGACTTACACGACGAAAAATACACGATGGTTTTTGTGAAACCGTCATAAACACAGGATTACACGACGGTTCTAGTAACCGTCGTATAATCCGGTATGCCGGTTAATATAACCGTCGTGTAATCGACCGGTTTTTATTATCCCTACCAGCAACCCTCTTTTTATCTTATAGAACTGTTCCACAGCGGTGAAAAACATTACAGAGACCTGCGAAACCACATCCTCCGCTGCCACCGTCCACCAAATCAACACTCTCTTATAGTAATTATTTGTAAGTATTGATTATTACTTACTCTTTTGAGTTATTTAATTTATATTGATGAATTAATGTAGAGGTTTTAGATATCTAAAACGGTAAATTCTCTTTTTTTTTTTTTTGTAATTTTTTTTTGAAAGTATGATTTGTTAAATTATTTTGAAAGCCTAATATGTGTTATTTTAATTGTAAAAACTTGATTATTGAATGAATTGTATGATCTTTAATTTGGATTTAGGCCAGGTTCTTGTAAATGGATCGAAAATGGATGTGGGCTAGTAGATTGACTAAAAAATATTAAGATGGTATTGAAGAATTTTTGTTATTTGTCAAAACTCACATGAAGAATGATAAGATTCGATGTCCTTGTGTGGATTGTGGAAATCATAGATCTCATTCAGTTGATGAAGTTAGAAGACATTTGCTTGCCCGTGGGATTATTTGTTCGCACCAAACATGGTATTTACACGGTGAAATTTGTTTGAATCCAATATCGAAGAACAAAGGAAAAGAACCCATTGTTGAGGAAGATGTAGGAGATAATTTGTTTGATATGGTTAAAGATTTGAAAGAACAGTTTGTGCATCGTCCGGAGTTATTTGATGCAATGATAAATGATTTCGAGATGCCCTTGTATGACGGGTGCACTAAATATACGAAATTGTCCGCATTGGTCAAATTATGGAACATGAAGGCTTCGAGAAGGTGGACAAATTCTAGTTTCACGACTCTTTTAGAATTTCTAAGAGAGGTTCTACCGGTTGATAATAAAATACCGGCTAGTATGTACGAAACTAAGAAGACGTTGAGCACTTTGGGAATGGAAAATGAAAAAATTCATGCATGTCCAAATGATTGTGCCCTTTAACGAAATGGGTATGAGGATTTGGATGAATGTCCGGTTTGTAAGGAGTTAAGATGGAAGAAGGGCAAGAAGCCAACGAATGGTAGCAAAGGAGTGCCGGCAAAGGTGTCATGGTACATTCCTCCAGCGCTGCATCTATGGTGTTTATTCCGTAATGCCGATCATGCCAAGAATTTGACTTGGTACTATGATAAACGTGTTAAAGATGGCATGCTTAGACATCCAGCCGATGCACCACAATGGAAGACCTTTGATACCGATCATCCTGAATTTAGTGCGGAGCCACGGAATCTATGTCTTGGTTTGTCAGCGGCGGAATGAACCCACATGGTAATATGAGTAGTAGGCATAGTACTTGGCCCGTCATACTTATCAACTACAATCTCCCCCTGAAGTTGAGCATGAAGCGGAAGTTCTTGATGTTGACTTTATTGATCTTTGGTCTTCAACAATCAGGGAATGACATTGATGTGTACTTGGAACCACTAATAGATGATATAAAGAGCTTATGGGAAAAGGAGATCGAAGTTAGGGATGCTTACCATCAAGAGACATTCACACTCCGTGCAATGTTGATGTGGACAATTAATGACTTTCCCGCTTATGGAAACCTATCTGGTTATTCAGTAAAGAGTTCTATTAGTTGTCCCGTTTGTATGAAAGAAACATCTTCCATCCGGTTGAAGAATGGTAAGAAAACCATTTACCTTGGTCATGAGAGATTCTTACCAAAAAATCATCAATACCGCAAATCAAAAAAGGTTTTCGATGGTAATGCCGAAGAAAGAATCCCTCCCCAAGTCTTGACAGACGAAGACGTTTTTGAGATGGTTGAGGATTTGAAAGTAGTGCTGGGGAAAAGAAAACGGAGTAACATGGATCCGGTGGTTGATGGACCTTAGAAAAAGATGTCAATCTTCTATGAACTTTCATATTGGAGGACGCTTTTCGTTCGTCATTGCTTGTATGAGATGCATATTAAGAAAAACATTTGTGACTTAATGTTGGGCACGTTGCTTGACATTCCTAATAAGAGCAAAGATGGTGAAAAGGCACGGTTGGATCTTAAGGATTTGAAGATTAGACTTAACTTGCTCCCTACGAAAAGAGGGAATGCTACTTACTTACCTCCGGCAAAGTACACATTATCAAGACAAGAAAAAAGAAGGCTTTGTGAGTGGCTCACTTCTGTAAAAGTGCCCAACGGGTATTCTTCCAACTTCAAAAAATTGGTGTCTATGAAGGATTTGGGGCTGATTGAAATGAAAACACATGATTTTCATATCTTGATGCAACAATTATCACCGCTTGCCTTGCAAGGAGTTTTAACGAAGGATGTGAGATTTGCAATTACCAAGTTATGCTCGTTTTTTAATTCGATATGCTCTAAGGTAATTGATCTATTTACACTAGATTCGTTACAATCAGAGTTGGTTAAGACATTGTGCTTACTTGAGAAGTATTTTCCACCCTCCTTTTTTAACATAATGATTCATCTAACGGTGTACTTAGTACGGGAAGTTAAGCTATCTGAACCGGTGTACTTGAGATGGATGTATCCTTTTGAAAGGTACATGAAGGTTTTGAAGGGTTATGTCAAGAACCGAATAGGCCGAAAAGATGTATAGTAGAAAGCTACATAGCAGAAGAATCGATCGAATTTCGCTACGAATATTTGTCCAATGGGGAAGCGATTGGATTGCCAAATACTACAAACATTGACTTGAAAGGACTATCCATTCCATCATCGGTAAGTCAAAGTGAATGGGAGCAAGCTTGTCTCTACACTTTACATAATAGGGTTGAAGTGGAGCCTTTTATTGAGGTTCACCTACAGGAATTAAGAGATGAAAATTCAAGAAGAGGAAGAAATGAAAAATTGTTGCAAGATGAACACAATCGGACCTTTCATCTATGGATACGAAGACATGTCTTTCAGGAGGACAGCTTTCCGCAAGACTTAATAAACCTCACTAGAGGACTGTCAACGATAGTTACATGGTATATATCATACTTCGTCAATGGTTATACATTCTACACTCGCGAAACAGATGAGAAGCATCCCGTTCAAAATAATGATGTTAGTATCCGTGCTAAGGCCATACATATTTCATCTGCAAGGGACAAGAATCCAGTCTATGGAACCATGAACTACTTCAGTTTCATTGAAGATATTTGGGAACTTGATTACTGTGGATTTCAAGTAACACTCTTTAAGTGCAAGTGGGCCGATAATAATTATATCAGGATTGACAGTGATGGCATCACAGTGGTGAACTTTAGATGATTGGGATACAAAAATGATCTATTCATTATAGCATCACAAGCAATCCAAGTATTTTATACAACGGATCCGAACAATGTAGAGTTGTCCTTAGTTATGCTGATGAAGCCAAAATTGATCTGTGATGGTCAAGAAGATAAGGAAGATTGCTCCGACATTCCATCATTGACAGAGGGATTGTCAACGGTTGAGGAGATTGATGAATTCGATGATGATGTTTCTCACTTGCTTCGACCCGATATTGAATGGACAAGTGTTGAGGAAGCAAAGAAAAAAAAGAAAAAAACTTGAATATTTTGTCATTTAATTTGTACATCATTACTATTTTATTTTAATTCAAGATGTATTATATTTATTTTGTTATGTTAGTTGCTCTATATTGAATCTTAATTTTGAACAGGGATCAATACTATATCCGTTTGGGTCACTTTTTAAATAACAAACGGGTATTAGGCCGTGGGATGATAGGAGAAAAAAAACTGTGATGACAAAAGTGGACTACGTTTACACGACGGTTTTTGAACCGTCGTGTAATCCTCTGAAAATTTTAAAAATTTTCAACTTTCATGCTTCTAAATCCGCGCGTAAACCCATTACTTAAATACACTTACCTCTTCATTTATCATCATTTTCATCTTCAACCTTCTAGACAACTCTTTCTCTTGCTAACCTCCTTCGCACGCCCGCCGCCCCATCTCACTGGTCATGCCGCCGTCACCGCCGCCCCTACCGCCGCCACCACCATTGCCTACGATACTCTCCTTTTTTCCCAAACCGCCGGCATAATCCCTGTTTTTTCCCTCCTACGCCGTCGCCACCAGCTCTCTCTCCCGGTATTTGCTCAAACTCTTGTTTTGTAATAAAACTATGAACATACAATGCTTTGAGTTGTTGCTTGGAGTGTAATTTATAGTGTTTTTTAAATGTTTTTTTTATTATTGCTCTTTGGAGATGAATGTTTAAAGTGCACGGTTTTCCTCCTTTACACACATTTTTTAACATGGTTTTTGAAAGCCCACCACACGCTCGATGAAATATCAAAATGAATTTTTGTTTTGGATAATCATATGGAATTTGATTCTAGTGTAGTGTGGACGGTTTTTTAGTTGTTACTCTAGGTTTTGGTGCATGTGGTGCGTGGTTTTTTTATGCCTACTACATGTTCGATGAAATGCCAAAATGGATTTTTGTTTTGGATAATCATATGGAATTTAATTCTAGTGTAGTGTGCTCGGTTTTTTAGTTGTTGCTCTAGGTTTTGGTACATATGCTGGACGGTTTTGGAGCATGTGGTGCACGGTTTTTTTCCGCCCACCACATGCTCAATGAAATGCCAAAATGGATTTTTGTTTTGGATAATCATATGGAATTTTATTCTAGTATAGTGTGCTCGGTTTTTTAGTTGTTGCTCTATATTTTCGAATCTTTTGTGCACGGTTTTGGCACTTTACACACTATTTTCTACACGGTTTTTTTCCGCACACTACATGCTCGATGAAATGTTAAAATGAACTTTTATTTTGGATAATATCACGGTTTTAGGTTTTTTATTGGTAAAATTAGTACACGATAAGTTTGTGCAATTTTTTGCCATTTTAAGTTTGTTGTGTAATGTGTGCTTGGTTTTGTTAAGGTTATTGGTAGTGAATATTAATTTGATTTGATTATATTGGTCCGCCATACTTGTTTTTTTAATTTATGTTGCAATAAATATAGGTGAGTGTTGGAATAAAACATGAGCCAAAATACAATGGAAGATTGCAAAAAGGGACGAGCACGAAGAAAAAACCCATTTAATCCTAATGCTGATGGCAAGCGAAGGGCAACTATAATGAAACGCATCCATATGGCAAGGAAAAGAGGTGAACGAATTGAAGTCACCTTTGACGAGAAAAGACAACCGAAAGGGAGGCACGGTGATCAATTGATGAGCTGGATTAGTGTGCTCGCTCGAGAGCACGTTCCAATATGGATACAAGATTGGAGATCCAATGATTTAGACGGATTGAAATAAATAATTTGGAAAGCTTGACCAGGAAAAGGTATGTAAATAAATTTTATTTGTAATAAATCATAGGCAAATTATTTATTTAATATCCTCATGTATACTAACGATATTAAATTACAGTTTAAGAAGACTAGGAAATGGGAAAAAAGAGATGGGTTGTGGCTAGATTCACGGACAGGCTCAGATAGAGAGTTAAATGATCCAGTATGTAAAAAAGTTAGCGAGTTGATAGTAAGTTTACTAACTAACAATAAATTCTTCATCACTATATCTACTTATAACACTTTTATTTATAATGAGTTCTCTTAATTATCTTGTAGATGGAGTACAATACACATGAGAGCTAAGGCACTTTCAAATCAGTTGGCACTAGTGATGTATTGGCGCAAGCATTATCTAGACCTGAACACCCAGGATGTATCCGTGGGCAATCAAAATTCTTAAAGCAGTCTTAGTACTTTAATCTAAATCGAAGTTCGAATAGAGATAATGAAGTACTGTCAATGAGATGTAATCTAAATTGAAGTTCGAATAGAGATAATGAAGTACTATCAATGAAATGTAAAATAGAAGAATTAAAGGCGTTGATGCGTGGTCTATGTGCGAAGAAAGATGTGGAGCCGTCGTTTGACCAAGAGAATGTGCCAACCATTGACCAACATATTAGCTTTAAGGCTAGTTGCTCTATCCAATAAAAACAACCTGGAGTGTTTGATCCGCCAACCATGCCGGTCGATAGTCAGGAGTGCAAGCTCTATATTTTCGATGAATTTCATGGTGGACAGTTGCTTGTTGCATTTGGAAGAGCATGGCTGGAGAGCCTTCCCATTGATACAGTACATGGGATTCCACTAGGTGAAGGGAACGTGCGAGTATCAATCAATGTGCCAAAATTTAAAAAAGCAGCATTACCTATTCCGACGTATGAGGCAACAACAATGGAGGAAGCTGTTAATGGGTTTGTTGCTTACTCTAAAACATTAGTTGAGCTCGACATGAGTATGAACAAGGCGAGTCGAGGGTCTAGTCACGTTCCTGAAGAAGCAGCTGAGGGAAACAAATGCCAAAAAAAGCTTGGAAAAAAAACGATCAACTCTTAAACTGAGGTACAACAGGATGCATAACAACACAAAGCGTTGTTCGACTTTGATAAAATGAACATGGAGAAGAGACCTTTGGCTTATTATGCACATAGTTCCATGCGTGAAGGTAATCAGATAGAGGCCCCAATACCATACACGATCACGGGTTTTGACATGCCTGTCTTTCTGAACTTTGATGATATTTATGAGTTCATTAATTTACAAGAAATCAGTGCGAATTGTATATTAGTATGCATCAGGTACGTCATTCTATCTCTAAATTTTTTTTTTATCGGGAAATTCTTTTATATATCAGCCAGAGTAACAATTTTGATACGCTTATGCAGATATTTGGAGGAACTATGTAGGATTAACGGGCGAGCTGAGAAGTTTGTGTTTGTGTCTCCAACCTTGATCTCACTGGTTAGAACAGATACTGCAGATGATGGCATGAGAGAGTGAGCCGATGCTCTTATCGGCTTTTTACGTGACGCACCAAAAGGACGACTTTATCTTGTGCCACATAACAGAGGGAGACATTGGGTTTTGGGAGTCATTGACCCATGGGAGGACCTCGTCCTTTATTTTGATCCTTTTCGAGAGAAGAAACGGGACGATTTTTCTAATCTCATGAAAATGTAAGTCAATTTTCATATGTTAATTTTTGAGTTAATCGTAATTATATGCATCTTAATTAGTTTGAATTTTATGAACTTACTAGGGCCCTAATGGATTGGAAGCTTATCACCGGAGAAGGGATTAGAAAGAGACGAGACTGTAAAACGAAAATTTCAGACCGTCCTTGTCCTATCCAAGAGTGAAGTATTAAATGTGGTTATTTTGTTTTAGGTTTTATGAGGGACATAGTGTTGAATGAAAATGATGTACTGGAAAGTAAAGAATTTTTTACTTCTCATGATTTGGATTTGATTAGGAGAGAATGGACTAGCCATGTAATGCAATTCATTAATTATGATAATAAACTTGTAATGTAATATATGGTATGTATTTTTACTTTGATACAATGTAGCTAATATCTTGGATCGTGTATTGGATAACACACAGGTTAGGCCACATATGGGAAATCACCAAAAAATGCCAAAATTTTTTTTAATTCAAGCCAAATTACATGACGGTTTTGAGCAAAACCGTCGTGTAATGATAGACATTACACGAACATTACACGACGGTTTTGAGTTAAAACCATCGTGTAATGTTACTCAAAACCGTCATGTAAAGTTCACAATGTTGCGTCATTTGTTACTATATTTCTTGATTCGATGATGGTGTGAACCGTTGTGTAATATTGAGATACCACAACGGTTATATAACCGTCGTGGTATCTTCCATGATACTGGATTACACGACGGTTGTCTAACCGTCATGTAATCCATAATTTTCACTAGTGATTAAATCACACTAGAACCAAAGATAGTTCCAATTATATTGGATAGCGAATTCAATAGCACATATAACTCCCATAAGCTCGGCTTCAATACGTTCAACACTCCAAGAGGAGTTGAGAAGCACCCTTTACAAAAACCTCTATAAGTATGGAAAATTCCCCCACAACCCTCCAGGGGAATTATTTACAGCACCATCAGTGTTAACTTTCAGCCAATTTAGGGAAAGTGGAATCCAATGGACTTCAACAACTAGTAGGGCTTTAACAAGCTTATTAGGAACATGAAACATTTTGAGTATCAAAAGATCAGACATACTATTGTACATAGTTCCAGAATCGAGGACATCAATTTCTTTGATAATATGCCAAAGAGAGAGCAAAGGCCTGTTGAGTAGTGCAAGTCTTATCTTGAAAGATGGGTTGAATGAAAATGAATAGCATAATTTTTAAGAAATATTCTTACCTTAATTTATATTACACACTAAGAGACTTAAATACCCCCTAGCTACTCACAACCCTAACAACTCCTTCCATTTGTCTTTCCTCTCTATCTCCTCAATACTAGACTTGTTTCACCGTCACCATCACGGTAGTGAGGATGCTAAAGCTCGGTCCTTCCTTCTCCCTCTTAGGTCTCCTTGACACCGACTTTTTTTACCATCGTAGCTAGGGCGCACGATGATAAGCACAAACATCATAAGGCTCGAGAGGGCCTCGTGATGGCAAGAATCAAGAGGTCGACGGTGATAACTACGATTTTGTTTAGATAATAAATCTCATATTTTTCACATCAATCTTTTATCTATGTATTCTTGAGGTTTCTAATCCATCTAATAAATTCGTACTTATCCAGTAAATCTAGTTTTTATCAAGATTACATTTTTTTTTTCTTGTAAACAAAGGATGCACATGATATTTATCAACAAATTAATTCTCCAAATTTAGTAAATATAATATCTAGTACTAGATATACATAATGTATTAATAACGAAGTCCTTAAGTACCTATATTTTACTAAGTATAAATTATGTATTTATTAAGTTTTATCTATGTTTACCAAAGTTTTATCTACTAGCTGAAAATAATGTTTTCACCAAAGTATTACAAAAATTTAAGTTCTCAAAAACAAAGTACAAAATTGATAAACGGTAGTAAAAATGTAACTAACAAGTAAGTAGAAACATTATTTATTTTTCCTCTTAAAATAAAAGATTTTGGAATAGTATTTTCTTTTATTATATTTTACATATTTACAAAGTTTTAAAATTAAAAAGAACCCCCAAATTATTCCAAATTCTTTCGCCTTAATCCTAGTCCTAACTCTAACCCCCAAAGTCTCAAAATTCTTCCATACTACCACCCACACTGCAACCACTGAACTGGAACTCAAAATGGCCACCATCTTGAACTCGAGGTTGAGATCTCCTGCAGATTGGAGATCACAATTTCCTCTTGAACTCGAAATCGCAATCTCCTATACTTTGAATTCACCTAGTGAACTTGTTACAGAGTTGGGACTTTTATTGGCGACTTGAAGACGCCAATTCGACCTCGCGCCATCGATGAACTAATGCCAAACTCTGGACTTGCAGTAAGAAAGATCAATCGCGCAATCCCGACGTTGTCGATCACACAACCCTATTCACGGAGAAGATGACCTGCATGGGTAAAGCGAAAAATGTTCTTTTAAAGAAGATGCCATTTATTTTCATTTCTTAAAAAGCCTTAATTTCACTAACGATTGATTACATAAATAGCCCACGAATTATGCACCACAACAGCCCGTCCTGATTTTTTATTTTAAAAATCATAATCTCTTGAACTTATTTACTGTTATGCCAACGGTCTCTCTGTAGTTATTCTGTTAAATAAAAGATTGTACAGAAAGTAAACAAGTTTTAATCACATAAGCTTTTTTTTCATTAGTAATTTCGTATTCAAATATATTTTGGAAAGAAATTATACTTGAATCATAGATATTTTGAAAGTAAAATGTACTTTAATTAAGGATATATAACGCAAATTTTACGCCATAGAACTAATTTGGTGGTACTTTCATTTTTTATGTAATACTGATATGGGATCTTTTTCATAACAATAAAAAATTCGGGGCAATGTAACACTTGAAAACAAAATTTAAGGATTAATTTTAAACTAATGGCTTGTTTACTTTCCAGGAATAGGGAATCAGAATGGGGAATGAGAATCAACCCCATGTTTACTTACTTATTTTAATCCTGGAATGTGAGTGAAATTATGTGAGGCCCACACTAATTTGGGATTGAATATGGGAATTGTCAATCCCAAGCCCCCTCACCGGATTAGCACTCACACTCCCGATATTAAAGTTAAATTACTACTTTACCCCCAATTTGGAACTTATTTGGTATGTTTATGATTTGAGACTTATTTTGTTTAAAAAATGATTTTATCATATCCTATATTTGTTTTTAAATTTTTTAATGCTCTAGCAAAATTAAAAAAAGTGAGCCATAATAAATCAACTACAAACAAAATTTTAATTTTAGAAATATATTTCAACATTATGTTTTTTTTTTAAGCAAATTTATATTTCAAAAAATTTAAATATTTACTAGAATAAACTATTTATCTCAAATTTTGACTTTTTAATTTAAAAAATAATCTTCAAATATTTACTAGAATAAATTATTTATCTCAGAATTTGACTTTTTTATTTAAAAAATAATCTTCATAATATAATTACTATTAGCATATAAATTACTTATCTCAACATTATGTTTTTTAAAAAATAAACATATATTTCAAGAAAATAGTTCTATAATTAGTAGCACAAAAAATAATCATTTTAGTACTAAAATAATTAGTATATAATCTACTTGTTTAAATTGAAAACACAAAATTAACTGAAAGGGTATGTAAGTAAATTTACAACAGCTGATTCCGATTTCTGTTTTAAGTAAACACATGAATGGGATTGACAGTGATTTTCACTCCAATTCCTGGAATCCAAGTAAACAGCATATTCTAATTCCGAATTCTAACTCCGAATCTAACTCACTCCGAATCCTATCCACTCCGAATCCTATTAACTCCGATTCATGCCTACTCCGATTACACGTAAGTAAACATGCCATAAGAGTATAATTCAGGGATCATTCTTGAAAATAACCCGTTCGCTAAACTTAGAGGTTTCAATAAGTTGCCATCTACCGCTAAACTTAGAGGTTTCAATAGGTTCCAAGTATAAGATAATTGATTTTCTTTTTTTTTTTTTTGGGGGGCGGGTTGAACATAATTGAATACATAGCATAACTTATTTTCACTTTGAGTATTTATGTTGATATGTATCGTCCAATATACAACAATAAGTTATTTTCATCTTCTTAACCATGTAGGTCAAAAAAAGGGGGGCGATAGCCATCTTACAAGATAATAGAAAGAATACATACATATTAATATTGAAAGAGATATATCACACACATTTTTCTAGTAGCGGAATATTCCAAACATCATTGTATAAGGTTTTAGGGAAAATTGACTGTAGTATTTAATTTTATTTGTTTTCAGTTTTTTTTATAAATATATTGTTTTTAGGTGATTTATAAGTATTAAGCAATTTAATCGATTTTTTATTTCATAACTTGTATTTATAAGAGAGTTTATGCTTATGCTTTTTATTAGTGAATTTTTCTCTTTATTCATAGTTCGTGTACAAACCATATTTAAACCTATTTTCCTTTATTTTGTTCTTGTTATTCAATATTGTATATGGTATAAGAATAATTATACTCAAATGAGACCCTTGAGTCCTTGATCCTGCATAACTGATTTCTTTGCCTTCTTTTTTGATGAATGCGGTCTCCACATCGCTACACCCACTGATCTTGACTATTATTGTCCTTACACACCTTATCCTCATTAGATTTTATGATTATCTTCCATGAGATGTTGTTCCCTTAATTTCTTGACATTTGTTGAGTTAGGCCCTCGTGCACTCATATATACATGTCCTCCATAATTGATTTCTGTCTCTTTTCTTCTCTTTTTATTTTTTATTTTTTGAAGAAAATCAAAATAAAAAGTGAAAAAAAGAGATTAAAGGCCAAAAAAAAAAAATTTTCCTAGCATCAATACTGATTTCATCTATTACAGGTCAAGATTGGATTTTCATAACGGAGCTCTATCTTGCAAACACATAGAAAGGAAAACTGAGTTTTGTAATTAATTGTATTTATCTTCAATTCAAGAAATCTCTTTGTCTTTAGGTGATTTGTGTTTGTTAGTATTAGGCAATCAAAGCCATATTAACTTATTACCTAATTTTGTATTTAGATCTTATATTCTATGAAATCTCATTGTTAATACTTCATAGACAAACGATGTTAAAGTTTTCTCCTATTTATAAGTTAATTATATATTACTAGTATAATAATTTACAAATAAAGCAGTGAACGTTGTTTTTTCAACATTAATAACCATTAAATAAACTATTTGTTAGTTTTATTATTGGTATATGTGTCGTGTGTGATCAACTCATATATATAACAAACTCATTCCATATTAATGTTTGACAAACCTCTCCATTTCCTATAATGAAATTTTTGAAGTGGTTTCGTAGACACGTTGAGAGACAATAATTATAAAGGAAATGAGGGATAAGTGGCTCTTCTGTTGTCCATGTGGGACATTGGTAAGTTGTTTTATGAACAAGTTTCAAATTTACTCCTTAAACTTTGATGTTTTTGTAATTTTACTCTATGAATTTCGAAAACTGGTAAAAATACTTCCTAAGTTATGAAATGGTTTAATCTTTACTTTTTTCGTCAGTTAACTATTTTTTTTTTCTTTTTAAATTTTGAAAACCGATAGAAATGCTCCCTAAACTACTCCAAGATAAGCCAATAATACTATAGACTACACAAGAATATGTACTCTGCAAACATGAGCAAACCAGTGGTAAATTCGTTAAAAGAAAATGAGTTTTTTTTTTTGGGTCCTATTCTAGTTTTCCCTTATTTTGCCATATGGTTCTTTAATTTTGACTCTTATCAATATTATCTAATTTATCAAACCATCATGGATCTTCATATTCTCTATTTCCAATAGACACGATTTTTTTTTTTTTTTTTTTGAGTAATTGACCTAAATAGTTCTTGAACACTTTCAAAGTTAATGGTTTGGTCCCTGTTTTTTTTTTTTTTTTTTTTTTTGAGATAACCCTAAACTCCTATTTTTTGGCCATTTCAGTTGTTTCCATTAAAATCTGTTAAATTTCAAATAGAATCTTGCTAAAATAATTATTTTATAATAAAATGACTAAAATACCCTCCTCCCTCTCTCCCTTCTCCCTACACTCTTTCTCTGTTTCACCCCCCCCCCTCTCTCTCTCTCGGGGTCTGGGTTCCCCCAACCTCGACCTAGTTCGACCCCCCACTCCTTCTCCCTTACCCTACGACTGGGTCCCCTCCTTTCCCGCTTTCGTACCCCCTACCCCCGCGATCTGTTTTCCCCCAACTTCCCCATTCAGTTTACCCTGCTGCCGTTTGGCCCCCCGCTATCTGGGTTCCCCCCTCGCGCCGCCATTCGCCCCAACCCCCTTCTATGATCTAGGTCCCCCCCCCCCCTCTAACTCCCTCCCTTGGTTTGCTGCCCCCACCCCCCCCCCCCCCCCCCCTAGAGAGAGAGAGAGAGATTTTTGGATCTTCAAATTCATATATTTTCACTTTATTGATTTTGATTTTTTTTTAATTAATCCAAGGTAGACGCCTGAGATCTCTGGTGGCGGTGTCATTGACGGCGACAGGAGATCCCTGCTTCTTCTTGGAGAATGACGGTAGAGGAAGCGAGCTCAGAGCTGGCGAGACGTGAAGGCGGATCCGCCGGAGATGTTCGAGTTTTCAACCATCGGAACCCTCAAATGCACGATCCCTAACTTCTTCGACACCATCTCTGGGATCGAACTCAGCCACTGCGTCCCACACATGACCACCCCCCCTCCCCCTAAGCTCCAATCTAGGTTACTACCCCCTACCCCCCCCCCCCCCCCCCCCTCCTACCGCTGCCTGAGAACTCCAATATTGTTTTCCTCCCCCTAGCAGCCACAGAGCTTGGGGCCCAACTCCCCAGGCCCCGACCACCCCCATGCCCCCTAATCCACCGATTTGAGAAAAGAGAGAGAGAATAGTGATTTTTATGATATTTTTAAATTTTTATTAAATTAATTAATGTTAAATTACTAAAATACCCTATCAAATTATTCATTCCGTTTAACGGTTTTGGACGGAAATGACTATAATGGCCAATAGTTTAAGAGTTCAGGGTCTTCTCGGTCAAAAATAAAACAAAATAAAATAGGAACCAAACCGTCACCTTATAAAGAGTTCAGAGACCATTTGGACCAATTACTCTTTTTTCTAGTAGCTTATTTTAGGATTTTCTATTTGCAAATGCCTATTAGCACCGGGATTCATTCCCAACAGATCTAGCGTTTGAGTGAATAGATAAAGGGCAAAAATAAAAACATTAAAATGTTAATGTGACTCATCACCACAAGAGCACTTAATAAATCACTTTTCATAAAGTCTTGAAACACAATACCAATCATCATATATGTAGTGTTTGGATTAGGCACTATAATTGAGATGATACATGTTCTCTATGAAATTTCTAATAGATGACATAAATTTAGAACTTTGTAACTTGAATGTGTCATAAAATGTATTAGTGTTTTGGGGTTTCACAGGAAAATATAATTATTCTAAACAAGGAATGAGACCAGTATAAAAAAACTCTCCCAACATGTATTTCCCAGTCCAGCCCCAGCCCCTGGCCCTGTCCCTTCTTAGGAAGGAATGGAGTAGAGCGGGGATGAGAATGATTTTTGGGGTTTTTTAATAAGTGCTCCAAAAAGAGCACATCTTTGGAATATTGCTCCATAACTCGGATCTTTGTCCTCTACATTGTCAAATAAAAGGTTATTCTATGACAAAAATCTAAACTACGAAGCAAAATTCCTAAACATGCACACTTAATGGACAATTCTCATAATTTCCTCATGATTTTTAAGGGCCAATTCACTACTAGAAAATAGGGATTAAACGACGGCGATTACACGATAGTTCCGAGGAACCGTCGTGTAAAGTCTTGTAAACTTGAGGTTTACACGACGGTTCGACCGAACCGTCGTGTGAACCGACTGTTTACACCACGGATCCTCCGAACCGTCGTGTAAACCGTTCGTTTTACACGGTCCAGCAGGGGGATTACATGACGGTTTGAAAATAAACCGTCGTGTAATCATCCAAAAAATTTGAAAATTTTCAACTTTCGTTTTTCGAAATTCGCGCGAAAACCCATTACTTAAATACAACTTCCTTTCCATTTCTCTTCATTTCTCTTCATTTCTCTTCAAACTCTCTACATTTCTCAAGTACGCACATCCTTCACCAACCCGCCCCAACCTCTCTTTTAAAATCTGTCCAACCCGCCGTTGCCGCCGCTGCCGCCTCTCTCTTGGTGTGGCCGTGCCTATTCTTCTTCAAATAAAAGCAAGGTAACTTCATATATAAACTAAAACACTTTAATTTGCTTTTTTATATTGTTGTTTGTCACTAAAGATCTATTTTTGAACATGGGTGTTTTTGTTTGTAATGCTGCTCTTTGTAGATGAATGGTTTGTAAATGGTTTTGTTTTTTTCCACATGATATTTTTCCCGCCCACAACATGCTCGATGAAATGTCAAATTGAGTTTTTCTTATCGAAAAGTGTATAGAGTTTGATAAATATTCATAGCATAACTATAGCAAGATTACATGAAGTCCCCTAGCATGAAAATACATCAAGAATGCCTCAAAACGCTCTATGCCCGTAGAGACCGCGACGGGCGCCTGGTGCCCGTTGGGGGGCGCCTAGGGACCGCGAGGGGGGCAGGGGGATGCCTCGCGGCCGTGGGGGGCGCCAGGGGCCCGGGAGGGAGGGGGGGCCTCGCGCCAGTGATAATTAATGCCCAGATATTACACGACGGTTCCATACACGACGGTTCTAAGTGGAACAATCGTGTAACGTATGCATTACACGACGGTTCAGTGGAACCGTCTGTAATATTGTGGGTTACACGACGGTTCCATGTGGAACCGTCGTGTAACGTAGGTATTACACGACGGTTCCAAGTGGAACCATCGTGTAATGTCGCTTCATTATTTGTTCCCATTACGGTTTACCTTGTTTCGACGACGGTTTTAATCGTCGTGTAACATTGAGATACGACGACGGTAATATAACCGTCGTGTTATCTTCCACGACGCTGGATTACACGACGATTGGGTAACCATCGTGTAAACTTTACACGACGGTTAAAAACCGTCGTGTAATCCCTCTTTTCTAGTAGTGCAAGGATGGGGATAGCAAATCAATCCTAGCCCACTCCGTAACGTTGTTATATCTAGTAATCCATTTCCTTATTCAATAAGAAGTCGTAACCTAGTGATAAGTGACCTCCATCCCTTGGTGATATGAGATAATTACAGAAGATGTCATAAAAATTAGATGTGGATTGATTTTTGCTACAACTAAAAAACTCTTAAAAATATGCCATAATGATGACATCATCTACATAAAAATTTAAATAAAAAATATTAACATTTCCCCGCCTTTCTCTCTCTCTCTCTCTCTCTCTTTGTCTCTTCCTCCCCATCTGTCTATAATTCCGGTGTCCTTTCTATCTCTCTCGCCCCACTGCTCCGACGCTCACTCCTTCTGCTCCACCTTCCGTTTCTCTCACTAGTGAACCTCCTCACTCATGATCTTCACCTCGCCACCGCCTTCGCGATTTCGCGATCTCCGACGGCACAAATCTCTTGGACCCCCGACGAGCCGAGAACGAAGATGCTGGAGATGTCGCGATCTGCGAGACGATGAGCCGTCGTGATTGGAGCTTAGACGAGGACGCTATCCATCTGTGCTACGAAGGTCGTTTTCTCCCTCCACCCCTCCCTTGCCCTCTCTGGCTACTCGCGCGAGACTCGTCAGGAAGCTCATGGCGACGGGCTAAGGGCGGAGGAGATTGAACGGGTTCCGATTTGGGGACCCATTGCTCTGACCACCCCACTGCACCGCCCCACTCTCTCTCTCTCTCTCTTCATTGCCGTCGCAGCTCATCAGCGAATCTCAATGGATGATTTGAGTTTTTCTTTTTATTTTTGTACATTTTTTTGGATATTATTCTAATTTTTGTGGATATTGTGAGAAATTTTTGATATTGTTCCGTGGTATGTGGATTGTTTTGGAATAATTTCTGTGATTTTAATGGATATGTGTTTTCTATGAATTTTTGTAATTTTTTTAGTAATCAGGTGATAAATTTTGAAGGAAAAAAAATATTGGATTAGATTGTTACCGTAATCTTGTCGTCGGATGTAGTTACCAGTCAATAAAAGTTGGTAACCAACTTGTAAACAGTTGGTAATCAATTGATAACCCGTCAGTAATTAGTAACCAACTGGAAACCAATTGGTAACCGGTGGGTAAATTAGTAACCAACTAGTAATCTACTGACAGAAATAATAGTAATAATTGATATTTTAACATCAATAAATAGATATTTATAATGTCATGCTATGATATTTTTTTATATTTTTGAATGATAAAAATCAATCCAATGCACACTTCCGTGACATTTCTCTAAAGTTCCCTTGATCTAACCCGAAATTGGGCCTGAATCCAGATGCCCAGCCTAACTTGAATACTCGGTGGGGCAATTAACCCAATGACAAAAATGGTCGCCCAAACTCTTCCGAGTGTTGTGAAGTATTTACAAAAAAAAAAAAATATCTATTTTTGAACACCTCTTTTAAAAATTATCTACAAACCAACTTATTTATAAATTTGAACAAATTTTGAAATTAAGGGTTTTTTCATACCACAATTACCCTTCTACAATTAATGTTTCCTAACATGTTTCTTTAGATTTTTTTCTGGAAAAAAAAAAAATTTTTATTCACGTTATTAATGCTTTTTTTTTTTTTTTCAACCCTTTTGATTTAATGCTGTGAATTTTCTTAAGGATTTAAACTAAATCCCTTATTTTATGCAAGCATTTTGTTCCTTTTTTAAATTGATTTAAAAGTTTGAGTTTAATATTTAATATTTATTTTTTCACCTATTTGTCTACAAGCACGTTCAATTCATTGTTAAAATTTAGAAACCACAATCATTTTTTTCCCCCATCCATCTGGGATTATCTTTTTTTCTCCCTCCTTGATTTTCTTACTTGCTTATGTTCAACATTGTGGTCATTATGATAATGAGTATGTCACTTTAATGATTATGTTTAATCATACAATATTTATACTTTAAGAACTTTAAAAACACTATCGATAGAGCTCATTTTATAGACCTTTCGATTAATTTTAACGGTTATATATGTTGTTTGTGTTCGATAATTATAATCTATCTTAATTCATACTATTATATATTAAAAATTAAGAAAAAAGAAATTAAAAAAAGGGCAACACACCTTCATTGACGCTCCACCGATGACCCCCCCAGCTGGCCGCCCTCACTAACGACAAGACCCCTACCCAGACCTTGGTGATGGGACCCCTGGCACTAGATCTGCACAACCCAGGCCCTCTCCATCAGTCGTCGAGTCACCGAGCCCCCCACCCCCGCCCCCAATGTCGAGCCTAGACGCCCACCCAGCCACTGTGCCTAGACCCTAGCGACAGGACCCCTAGCTCCAGATCCGCGCGACCCAGACCCCTCCCCCCGCATTCGAGTCATCAAGGTCCCCCAACCTCCCTTCCCCCTCCCCCCCCCCCCCCCCCCCCCCAACCCCAACCCAAAAGACATCGAGCCCGGCTACCTCCCAACAGTGCTCATACCCCGACGATGGAAACCCCAGCTCCACTATGCCCAGACCTCGGTGACGACCCCTCGCAAGCTAGATCCTCACAACCTGGGCCCCCCTGACGTCGAGCCCCGCTGCGTGCCGAGACGTTGGCGACGATAAGCCCTCCCTCCCTAACCCCGGCGACCTCCCCTACCCACATCGAACCCTTGGGAGGACTAGTTGTTTTTTTTTTAGTCCATACTACTATGAAGTAAGGTCCATAATAATTATTATACACCAATAAAATTTTAACCCTTGAATTATATATGTATGGTTTAAAAATAAGTTCTTCCGATAGGTTATATAAAAGGAGTTTTACCATAAATTTTCCCATTATTTTGACTATTTTTCAGGATGAAATCTACCTTTTTATTTCTTAAATTAGATTTAAGGATATTTTTATCAGTATAATATGATCAATCAATTTTACTTTTTTGTTCAATTTTATAAAAAAATTTGCTTTTAGATATTTTTTAAAAGCACGTTTATTATTTGGCTATATATATAAATAGTCCCGAGTTTTTCCCCCCTGAAAAAAGAGTAAAATCTTATCCCCTTCCTCTCATTTCTGTGTGTCTTAGCTCTGAGTTCCAGTCATGGCGTCGCTCTTACTGGGATCCCTCCCAATCCCATCTCAGTACTCGCTTCCTCCGGCCTCTCGCTTTTCCTTTTCCCATTCTCAAACCCTTTCCACTTCCCTTCCCTCCTTCTTAGCCTCTTCCTCCATTTCATCACTCTCCGCTGCTTCTTCTCCGCCGCCATTCCCTTCAGGTAATTAAATAACTTTTCTTCCGAAATCTCACTCCTTTCGTTTGAATCTTTTGCCCTAATTTTTCTCTTCTTCTTGTGCAGTGTACTGTGGCAGAGGCGATAAGAAAACCGAGAGAGGGAAGCGGTTCAATCACTCTTACGGCAATGTAAGACGTTTTGTGTTTTTTTTTTTTTTTTTTGGGGTGAATTTATGGTGGAGTTTTTTTTTTTTTTTTTTTTTGGTGATTAAATTTTGTGGAAAAATGGAAAAACAGGCAAGGCCGAGGGACAAGAAGAAAGGGAGAGGACCGCCGAGGGTACCGGCTCCGCCGTCGCCGCGGAGGAAAGATAAGTTTGATAGCGATGAGAAAATCAATATCGAAATCGACGAGTCTCTCTTCTCCAACTAATTGAAATTCCCAATTTTTCTTTTTCTTTTTTTTTTTTTTCCTTTATTTTTGTTTTGATTTCTGTTTGGTCTGTAATATTTGAGGATAATCCATGATACTTGCTTTTAAGAATTCCATAGAAATTCTGTGTCGATGTTGAATTTTGTTTTCCTGCTATTTTTATTAACTTTTACTCCTTTTCTTGATGGATAAATTAATATCTGATTGGGATGTCACTTATGCTGGAATGGAATTTATAATTGTTAGTTATCAGAATAGTGTCAACAATCTTTTTTTTTTTTTTTTTTATAAATAAGTGTTAATTATCATTTGTGTGATATACTTTTGGTCCTATTGGTATCACTTTTCTTTTAGTTTGTTTAGATCACCAAATGCATTTTCTATTTGATATTTGATTAAGCATAATATATGTATTGTACTGTATTTGGATCTCATTTTTTTTAATATATATATATTACAATAAAATGTGCGTTTGGGTTTAGGTGTCTGCATACATCTGTATGCACGTAAAATGGTATATTTCAAAAAGTAGTGTACCGGAGAATGTGTGTTAAAAAGGTGAATAGTATTTTTATTGAAATATGTTCATTGAGTTGTAAATTCACATGCAACTGAACACTAAGCATTTGTTTGGTATTCAAATTTTACTTCAATTAAATTTTATTTTTTTATCTTTTTTTGAAAAGTTAATAAAATTTATAATTAATTTTTAAAAACTTAATCAACTCTAATTTAAAAATTTCATCTCTAATTAATTTATTAAACGGAGGCTAAATATCAAATACTGATTTATACCATATTATGCTGAATATATATATATATATATATATATTTCAGGTCCAAATGTCTAATTAACAGTTGGTTTTTTTTATCCTTTAAAATTAGGGAAACTAAGGGATGAAAGTTTTAGCAACTTTGCGAAAAATAGAGAAGTTAGCATGATCCGACCAAGCCCTATAGTTTTCATCATAAAGAAATTTAGATTTAAAAAATAGAAAATAAAAATAAAAATAATAAATAAATAAATTAATTAATTAATTAAAATAAAAACTTTTAATTGTAGTACTCTTTTCCTTAATGTTTTATGGTTGTCTGCACTTGGATTCCTTGGTTTGTATTCATTACACATTCCTAATTGATAGATACTTCTCTTGATTTATCTTGTTATCATTTTTAACTAAACTTTTGCTTGGATACCGGAGGATCATTATCCCTTAAAGATCTGACATACATATAAAATTATTATATTGCATCGCAGATATGCCACGGTGTCCCAATCTTTGTCCTAGTTGTAGACAAACAAACCTTCCTGAAAGGATATTCAGGATGGCCGGCTTCCAAAATCTTTTTTCTTTTCTTTTCCCCTTTTTTTTTTTTTTTTTTTTTTTTTTTTTTAATTTTTCATAAGCAGGCTTTAAAAAATTAGTTATAAAAATTTCCGGACATCTTAGTTCTATCCCTTGGAATTTCTATTGCTCTTCTACTCTAGCTTTTGTTTTTCTCATTAACTTGGTGTTGTATCATTTGTATTGCTTTGGTACATACACAAGACTTTAAGCTTATGAAGGTATCAGAGATAACAGAGGAGAAAGATGAAGAGGGCAGTTCCTTTATTGACACAGAAGCTCAGAAAGAAAAGATCAGGAGAATAATCGAGTATCAGAAGTCTCTCTACTCGTCTTCCGCTTCTTCTTCTTCTTCTTCTTCGGTTGCTTCCTCTACCTTGTCGTCATCATCAGCTCACAAAACTAACAGTTTAATCAATTTGATGAGAAGTGGAAGAACATCTTTAAGGAGATTATTCGACATGGAGCACACAAGTTTGGCGACTTACTTTGAGGATTATAGTGGTTCGCCTCTAATTAAGCCTATCCCTCTCTGGGGCAGTGATTCAGAGAATGAAATCTATGATCCTTGGGCATCTATCAACCTGTCTAGACCCTCGAATGACTCAGGGCTTGTAAGAGAGAATTACGTTAATTCGGAGTGTAGCTTCGGAAACAAAGATTTTAGCTCTCAGAATAGAATTGTAAGAACCGGGAACCGCAAGTTGACAAGAAAAAAGTCCTTTAGGAGATTGCCGAGATTGCCTAGATTTGGCTTGTGGAAATGCAGAGGATTTATATTCAAATTGAGGTTGAGAAAGTTTAGGCTTGTAATTTGCAGAAGAAAATGATAAGGATAATTATTCTGCAGAATTTTGTAGTTCTTTTATGAACATTTTACAAGAAAAAGAACAAATATCATATACAAAAAAAAGAACAATATTAAGGACACAAGTGGTATCATGACTTACAAATAGACAATCAGTATCATAATATAAAAATTCACATTTATATTAGTTGTGGTGCTTTAACGCGTATATAACTAAGATTTTTCAGCTATCTCAGATATACAATCAACTAATGATCTTGTTTGTGTCCAAAACAAAGAACCTAATAATCTTATTTACACCAGGGAAAAAATCAAGAAAGAAGACATAAAATGAAAACCAAAAAAACAAATATACACTGTAAAATACAATTCCGTATCTCTAACCGAGCATACCATTCGAAATTTCCGATGCACAACTTCGCCGCAGAATTGTTGCAGATGGTTCGCCATTTACAAACTCAGAAAAAGTCTTTTAAAAAGTATAAATGTCTTTGCAAGTGACACAATGATCCGAGATTAATCTTCCCATAGCACTTCCTTCTTCAATCAACAAACTGCTACTTTGCCTATTCCACAGATGCACCCCATAACTCTCCCCACTAAGCTGAAGCAGCTTGGCTTTAACCCATCTCAATTGGGCCTCACTCTTGGGCCTCTGAAAAAGCCCACCAATCTTTCTCCAATCCACTGGATAAAAGGCCATCGGAGGCAACACAGTGAAATTAAACTCCGGCCGAGGCCCGACTTTCCGGACCACCCGGGAAACCAAGTAAGGCCCATTATGGCCCCACCTATTCCCATCAAAAGTAGAGGAAAACTCCTCAATGAAATTCAACAAAAGGGGATGATTCATGTCGAAGATAAGAACTGCATTATTCAATCTCGTCCAGTTTTTGGACAAAAAGTCGACGCTTTGTGCTCCTATTGAATTTCTTAATCCAGTTAAAGGCTTCAGAACAATGAAATCTGTGTCTAAATAAATACCGCCATACTTGTACAGAACAGCTAGTCTCATGATATTAGACAAGTTCTGAGCTAACGAAATCTCACCAGGATCTTTGTTCCCTTTCTTTAGATCATCCAACCAAGTCTCGGCCGGGGTGTCCTTGAACAGAAACGACAAGTCCGGCGCCACGGCGTGAACCTTGAGAGGACGATCGATCAGCGGTTTCAAGATTGTGTAGCCTTTTGCTGAATCCAGAGTCCTTGACAGAATCACCAGACACCCTTTTGGGTGTGCCTTGAAGAGGCTCTCCACCGCCAATAGTTCCCGGCTTCCAAACGATGTCGCCTGAGAAATCCACGTCATGAAGACCCGAACTTCACATTCTGAGTTGAAGAACTGCAACACCCTGGAATGGAATTGCTTGCTCAGCAAGTCTGACTTGAAAATCTCGAGCTTAGGCAAGCTTCTCTGAAGCCAAGCAATTCTCTCTCCTTTTGTGACGTTTAATGGCGTTATGAAAGGATTAGAATTCGCCTTTTTTCTTTGGGTTAAATCTTCCTTTACCGACCGCAGACGAATGTTGCCAGAAGTAATAATTGTATATTTGCTTTTTTGTTGTACCTCCGAAATTTTGTGTGCATCTCTCAAGTAACCGAAGAGAATACCGTCGGCGTAGAGGACGAAGATTACTAGAGAAACCAATATGGTGGAGAAGATTTGGACCTTATTGTTGTCCGACATGTTTTTCGATATTTTTATTCTCATTGTCGATGTCGTCAGGGAACTTACATGTGGAAAGGACTGATATATATTTCTATAGGCTAAAAATTAAAAAAAGACAAAAAAAAATAATAATAAAGAAGACAATTCGAAGAAACTCCCCTAAATGGAAAGTTAATGACCACTAAGGCTATGTTTCGTATGAAGGATGGAGAGAGTTGGAGGGATGAAGAGGATTGTAGGAATCATTTATGTTGTTTGGTGAGAAGGAATGAAAGTTAAATGATAGACAAATAATTATTGTAAAATTACTATTTTGTCCATTATATTGTAAGCTAACTATTTTTTTTTAAATGACAAAATAGACATTTTAAATTTAGAGGGTGTTTGGTGAATGAGTTGAGTTGAAATTTTTAAGTTTGAATTGAGTTAACTTTTTAAAAAGTAGTTATAAATTTTGTTGACTTTTTAGAAAAAGATAAAAATTAAGATGAAAAAGTACAGTTTAATTGGAGTTAAACACAGATGCCAAACGGACCCTAAGGAGGAATTGCTTGAATCCTTTTATTAGTGGAATGATCCACTTTTGTGGGCCCAAGAGCAGAGCTCCTCCTTCTATCCCTCTCTTCTTTTCTCTCCTCTCTTTAACCAAACAAGAGATTTGCCCTCTCCCTCCTCCCCTTTTCCTCCATCCCTTTCCCTCCCTCCATCTCTCCTTCGAACCAAACAGACCCTAAAAGACTTTGATAAAGGTTTTTCTTTATTTTTTTCCTTTTAAGGCGGCCTGGTCTTGATATATTCAGGTTGTGGTTCGACTTTTGAACCATTCAATGTCGTAGTTTTTTGGTAGAAGTCATTTATGGAAAATTAGAAGTCAAGTCATTTTTGGAATATTAGAAGCCAATAAGCCGCCAGACGCGCAAATCATGTTTGTTATTGCTGGGGGGTCCATATATACAAGTAATCCCTTAATTAGTGGAAAGATTATTAATTGAAATAAACACTGTTCTAATCAGTATCGTATGAGAATTGTGCTTACGAGAGATGATTTCGTTCGAATAATTAACACATATACATATGCATGCCATGTAGTTTTAAGTTTTAACAAATTGACGTGCAGTCAATTTATAATATTGTTTAATTAATATGATTTTCAGTAATTATCTGAAAGTTATAATATAGTGGGATCCATTTATTGATTTAATAAATTCCTCTTCCTCAAGGTCCATGCGATCGATCTACTACGTGGGATATGTACTTGTGTGAATATAAAAAATTAACATGATTTTTGGCAGCAGTGTGCTGGAAAAATTTTCAGCTTAATTTGAGAAAATCCAATTTAAGGGTTTTTGACATTTTTGTTGGTGAACTTTTCTTGATTTGATCATAAGTTGCTCTTAAGTAGACTTGATAAATTGTTGCAGAGTACTAGCAAATAAATGATAATTGTTAAGCTTTGGATGAAAAAGATGGAGTGAAATTTTGGATATAACTAATAAAACGCGTTATGTCATTGTCTATGAAGAAGTTTTCTTCAAAAACTTACGTCTAATTTCATCAGTTGTCATGACAGTTTTAAATTTATTAGATTTAGTGACAATTGATCAAAAATTAAAAGACTAATAATGACTCACCAATAAGCTTAAAAAGGAAAAAGGAGTGAAAACCCCCAAAATTCTATTATCATAGCTATTAATGTTGAAAAGGAAAATAACTGCGTGTTTTACTTGTCATTCCTTTTTAAACTTGTTAGGGACCCAACATCCATGGTTGTGAAAAAATCTGTGAGATACGCAATGCTAAAAGCTATTAATTATATAGCGATGTTAGTGAGAAATACTTTTTTTTTTTTTTTAATCTTCTAAAATTTTTTTTAAAAAAAAAGAAATACTATTTTTATATTTAGAGGATCGGACTTCCATTAATAATACAACATCTACGTGTTGGTTGGTTTAAAAGATAAACAAAGTTCATTGGATCAATGATAGCATATAAAATTTGAGAAAATTCATTGAAAATGAAAGAGAAAGTTGGTGGGATGTCCCTGTAGTCTAATTACTTCCAACTTTTCCAAATTTTATCTTTCTTTAAGGATTTTTTTTAATCAAAATATTTGAAATCACACGTTCCACGTTCACTCATGGTCAACTATGAGGTCTAAGGCTAAAAATTATACTACTTCTTTCCATTTTCAAACAGGGAAAAAAAAAAAAAAAAAAGTGGATTAATTAGAGGTAATGAAATTCATTAATTGACAGCAGCTCGATAGATATGCCCCTAAAAAACTATAATGACATGTTTGGATCATAGATTCCCATGTAGAATTTAAATTGTATATTTAAATGAAATGCATGTTTGAGTTGTTTTTTGTTAAAATAACATTTGAATAATGTAAAGACAAGAAAAAATAAAAGAAAAGAAAAGGAGTGTGGGACAGTTTTTTAAAAACTGAAAATTTGGATTTGAATTTAAATTAAATTGTTGTTAAATAATAAAACATTCAATTAGTTTCACTACATTAGTTCGGTAATAATCCAACCAAATGTATATTGCATTTGAGTACAATGCTAACTATTTCAATAGTTCATCCAAATGAGCCATAAGTAATCACAAATTTTATTCTGAGGTAATTTCACACCTCATTGAGGAAAGTGTTTATTAATTATTAATTAGAATAATTACGTTGTTGTTATGCCTGACAAATCTAACAAGTTATTTATTTATTTTTTTTTTTGACAAGCCTAATTAGTTTATTGTTGGCGTGCAAAATTCCCCTAACTTATGGCCTACCATACGATCTATTATATAAATAGGTAAATGTTCCTTTCCATTATGAACAGCGATAGTATGCCCAATCATTGTAGGTATAATGGTAGACGCTCATGACCAAATTAGTATTATTTCTTTTTCTACTTTTGTGTTAAGCATATAATCTTTCTTAATAAATGATTGACTACAAAAGGATTTTTTTTTTTTTTTAATGAACGTGTCACAATTAATTACTCCTATTTTTGTTTTTATTTATTTTTTGAAAAATCAAATTCTATTTTCTCTCCTATTTACCAGTATATGGCGATGAAAAATCAAATTATCACTATATTTATTCCTTTCTCTACTTCCTACAAGGTGTGGTTACGAAGTGCCTTTTGGAATTTGGATCAAATGTATAATATAAACATCTAGGCCACGTTATTGACATTTCGCTGTCGTTTTCGTTTCGAAGAGTCCACATCATTCGTTTGCAATCGACACTATATATATATGTATGTTCATATACATATATTTATATATATACACACACATGCAAATAGCTTGAAGCGCATCCGTATACCCCCTCTTCCATTGTCATCGTCATGTGTCATTTTATTTTTCTTCTTTCCTTTTATTTCCTTTTTACCTCATGAAATAAGTTTTCTCAAATCTAACCCTAAAGCAATAACGAAGAAGGACAATTTTATACATTTAAAATATCTAAGGGTCTGTTTGTTTCACATGTTGGTCATCTCATTTTAGAAATTTAAAAAAAAAATAGTGTTTGTTTAGACTTAAAAGTTCATCTTAACTTCAGAAATAAGATGTAAAAAAAAAAATAATTCTCCCTTTTCAGGATTAGCCCTTCCACTCATGTCCATTTCAAATCTATTTTTCACATTAACATTTTTAGATTAAAAAATTTCACTCATCTGATTTAAGTTTTAAAATTTCATAACTTTTTCGTTTTATTTCCGATTAAAATGATTATTTTTTCAATATGTTTATAATTAACAAAGAAAGAATTTATATCCACACCCGACTAAAATGTGATAAGATTTGTTAAAAAAACAAAAACTAACTTTCAAATGACTTTTTAGAATATTTATCCAAACAGCAATTTAGAAATTTTACCTTTTTCATAATTATAAATTAAAAAAAAAAAAAAAAAAAAAAAAAAGGCACTTCCAGATGTATTTCAAGAGTATATATTTCTTACCGAGTGAACTACCTGCATGTATTCCAAGTTATTCTGATCTAGTAGTACTTCCTAAATAAACAGTATTATCGTTATTAGCATTTGATAAGTAAATCTTATTAAAGCCTGCCTTTATAAGTAAAATATTCGATTATCAATTGGTAGAGCTTTCTTTATTTTCCTTGAAAACAATATAAAAACTTTATTACATTATTAATTGCAGCAGAATTTGATCCTACGATCTCGCCGTTATTAACCCAATTCATCCTTACCAACAAGGCTAATACCAGTTGACATTTGCTCAATTAGATCCTTTATTCTATTTAATTTAGGTCTCCTAAGTAGCGTGGCATAAATGCTATACCGAACGAGAGCTGGCTAATTAATGAATAGATTCGATTGTTCAAAAGGGGCCTAGCGCTCTGGGACAGAACTACTAATTTTAGACAAGTAATTTAATTCTCAATAAATGTATGCTCTTTGTAAGGCTTTGGTCCTTTTAGATACACTTTTTATGATGACTTTTAAATAGTTGAGATGTGTTCACAAATCACAACGATTATTGAATTTTTAACGACGACATTTGTTGTTGTTCAATGACCTATTTATTGAAGGAATTTGTGGGAATAACTATTTTAGTTTTAGGATTTTTACCCCCACTTAATCACTGGTTCAGATTTTTATCATGTTGGCCACTTTTTTATTTGACTACACATCTCTCTTTCTCCTCCTCTCTCACCCTCTCTCTCCCTTACTCTTAGGTGAGATGCCGTCGTCATCTGGCTTGGAAGTCGGAATTATCCGAGACCATCTCCAACTTGCAATCCTCAATGCTCACCACGACCTCCTGCAATTGGCGTCGGCAATCGGCCTCCACAACCAACGATCACCTTCGCGCGTCTTCCTTTTGTCGCAATCTGCAACCCTCTCTCTCTCCGGCCTCCACGCATCTCTCTCTCTCTCTCCGCGCCGTCAACAGAGACCAGATCCGTTGTGGCGACTTTTTTTTTTTGTTGAATAAAAAAAAAAACTTTTGTGATTATTTTTATTTTGTGTGATTTTTTTCTCTTCCCAAATTGAGAAAAATAAAACTAGGGATTATATATTAATTATTTGGCAAAATTATATATTAAAAATAATCTGATGTAAAAAAACCCAAAAAAAAAATTTAGGTAAATCTATCAAATCGGTATTCCGGTGAATACCAATCGGCATACCTTTGACTAGTCTTGAAGAAGTAAAAATACTGAACTCATTATAGATTGAGTAAAAATACTGAACTCATTATTTATTATATCATGCAACTTTAATTTAAGTTTAGAGTTTAATTTTAACCCATAACTATACATAGTAAGCCATCTATAGACTTTGGTAGAGTTTGTATTTGATGTTGCTTTTATTTGTTTTGAAAATGATTTTATTGTTGTTATCAAAGTAAAAGTAAAATACTTTAAGAACGATGTTGAGATTGTTTTTGAAATTGTGTTTGGTATGTTTTCAGAGAGATTGGTTTAATTACAAGAAAAATGTGAATTTTGTTTGCGTATGTTTACAGAAACATATGTTAAGTTATATAGCCTTTAAAATAAAAATGAAAATGAGAACACAACATTTAACCATTTTTCATTTATTTAACAAAAACTATTCTCACCATTTTTTGATCTTGTTTTCGTTTTAAAATAATTTGCTACACAAACGCCACTTAGAAAACATTTACTTTTCATACCTCAAAAGACATGTAAAAACATTTTCAAAAACACTTGAAAACAAAACCAAACCCAACTAAAGCTAATTTTTGAGTTAAGTGTTTGGAATCATATTAAAAATAATAATAAAAAAAAACTTATTAATGTCAAAATAGTTGTAAAAATCTATAATAATCAATAACAATATTAGAATGAAAATTTTAACGTATAACTAAAACTTTGATAAAAATTTCAAAATCTACTAAAAAGAGTTCTTTTTTTTTTAAGTCATATTTTATGAATTTGACAAGAAGCTTTTCTAAAGATATAAGGTATTATTGACATTTCATCCAAATACTATGAGATATAATTTTATATTAAAAAGCCAAAAACAGCTTTTAAAAACCCATAACAAACAGTCCTATAAGTCTATAAAAATGACAAATTATATATATGAACAAGACCAGGACCAATATTAGATTAAAAAATGGACGAACTTTTTGTGAAGTAGTTTGATAATATACATGTGCATGTATGCGTATCTTCAGAAAAATTAATATTGTACGATCTGTTATAATAATTACATATTTCGGGGGTGTTTGGTGTTTTAGTTTGAGTTAAGATTTTTAAGTTTTAATAATAATTTTTGTTGACTTTTCAGAAAAGACAAAAAACTTTTTCAGAAAATACAAAAAACTTTATCAGAAAAAGACAAAAAAAAGTACAATTTCACTTAAGTGAAACTAAAGTGCCAAACAAACCCTTCATTTGATAGCTGCGTAAAAAGACAAAAGAAAAATACTGGATATATTTTCCAACCAGAAAAGATCCGTATTATTGGAGTAACTTATTAATTTAATATTTTCATTTAGAAATAGATTCAACTTAATATATATATAATATATATGGCCCTTAAGCAAGGATCATCTTACGTCACACTTGATTTTTTTTAATTTTTTAATTCTTTTTATATATTGTTTAAGGACCCGTTTGGTGTATGAGTTTGAGTTAAGATTTATAAATTTAAATAGTAATTTTGATTTACTTTTTTTCTTAAAAAATTTTTAGAGAAAAAAATAAAAATTGAATTGATGATGATGAGTTCTTAAACCAACATTTCGTGATGATTCATAGCTGTTACATCTCTCTCTCTCTCTCTCTCTCTTAAAAAAAATAATTTCTCTGGCCAGTGATTGCTTATCCTGTTGACTTTTGTACAGATAGAAAGGAATCTTTGGGGGGAAAAAAAAAAAAAGATTAATAAGAAATCCTTCTCATGTAATGCAAGGCTTCTATCTTTCTAAATCGTCCCCACTTATAAGTTCTGACAAAATATCATATTTGCGTTCTTGATTGTTGCATAGAAGCTGTCGCCTCTCTTAATCTCTTTATCTTTCCCTTAGCCATGTACATATAACAAAAGTTTATCCATTTCCAAAATAAAAATAGTTCCTCTCAAAAAAAAAATATCAAAAATAAAAATAGTTAATGAAATTTAAGAAACTAATGTGAATCGAAAATACAAAAATACTTGAAAACTTAGTTATTATCCTAAAAAGGAGAATTCGCTAAAGATATTATTCAAAAATTTGGTTAACTTAGTTTGTCTTTTATTTTTTAAGATAAAAATTCATTCAACTAAAATGTTTTATAGATACTAAATATAACAAAACACTCGATAAAAACCGATTACATAAGTAAATTCTAAAGAAGCACAGGAAAAACGATGTAAGATGAGACTCAATGTCGAGAAAATTCCTCGACACATCAATTTAAGCATGCATAAGGTTTTTTTTGAAATCACTGTAATTGATGGAAGCTTTCAATCTATCGAAAGTATGTAACATATAACACCAAGGTCACAAATATTTCCGTTTAGACTCATAGCTAGCGGAATTTCTAACTTGTCTAGACCTAAATCTGACGGACTAAAAACAAAACAAACAGTGAGAGAAATTATTGCAAAGAAAATACTAATACTACAAGGAGGAAATACCGACACCTTTATTAGACTAAGACATAAATAACTAAAGTCTAAGGTACGAATACCATAAGCGTTCAATGAATGTATAGCCGACAAGAGAACCATCAGAAGATGAGGAACACTTTGTAAGACAAGCGGCGAAGCCAACAAGAAGCTTTCAGATAGCAAAACGTGAAACACACGCACCAACACCATCAACATTTGGAGCCAAAACTACCACCTCTACAAGAAGCCCATCACCATTCGTAACAAAACCCCGAAAGAGTACAATCACCAAACGAGGAATGCACCAAAAAATGCCTTCAAGCCATCCTAATTCCATCCTCTAAACGAAATCAAATTCGCCTCAATGAAGCCACCTCGTCAAACACAGACACCACCATCAAAAAGCCCACAATGATAGAAGTCTTGTAATATATTTTCAAGACCAAAGGTCCAACGACAAGCCTAAAGGTAGTCCAGAACCCTGTAAAAGTTTTTGATGGTCGATACAAAGTTTCTATATTAAATATGAGATTTACTTGACAAACTAAAATTCTTTAAGAAAACAAAACCGGGTAAATAAGTATTTAATTAAAAAATATGCGATTTATTTAATAAGTACCGATTTACTTACGTTACCAATAATAAATTATATATAAATAAATAATTATTATTTGCATATACATGTGTATTAAGTATATTATTTAGGTTTATTTACCTTTTTATACCTCGTATTTCACTCTTATTAAGAAAGTATACCTTGCTTTTTGATGTTTTACATTTTTATACCATCGGATTATGTTTAAAATACAAATGTACACATTTTTCTTAGTCAACATGTAATTTTGACAAAAAATATCCAAAATACCTTAAAAAGAAAAACAAAAATTAAAAGTAATATTTACCTATTGTACCTTGCATTTTTGTTTTCATTTAAAAAGCATATTATGCATTTTGAAGTTCCTTATTTTTATGCCTTTATAATATATTTAAACACATATATCTATATATTTTTTTTCTTAGTAACATTTATTTTGATCTAAAAAATAACATAAATATCCTAAAAATTGAACTTCGAAAATACTTTAAGAAATTTAAACTAAGGGTATTTTGGGTAAATTAATGTCAAAATTAAGTGTTGACTTAAAAAATGTATATATTTATATATTAATTGAAATGCTGAGTCAGTCTCTCCTCAACCAACCTTGACTGCATAAGAATATGTAAAATAGTTAGAAAAATAATACAAAATAATATATAATATCAAATAAAATTTAATTTACATTAATTCTTACATGTGTCGTGGCTGCCTCATCATTTACCCAACTCAAATTACCTTGTTCATCCCTGCATTGGTGGAGCTCTTGCCAATTATCGATGAGAGACTTCATTTGCTGTGTCTATGCGCATTAAACTGATATGTAAAATATGTTAGAGAAAACATTCATGTTGATCTAAAGTGATAAAAACCTATTGATGATTAATTATAATATCACCTTCTTGTGCAGATGTTGTGTAATTGAGGAAGTCCCGTGGTGAGTGGTGTACTTATGTTTCGACCGATTCTCAGAATTTACCTTTGATATTGCTTGAAATTATATAATATGTCAATATACAGAAACTTTAATTTAGTAGTCATAAAATAATTAAAATTTGTACTAACCTAAATATCTTCGGACATGAAATGGTCTATACAACTTGGCCGATGGGCAGGATTTCTGAGGTTCCTAGGAATGTGGGCCCTAGCAGTGTCTAGGTCAGCTAGTCCACCATGCTCTTTGGACCACCTATGCAGGTCGTTCTTCCAATCGCGATAAGTCCTCTTAAACTCACGATCAATGACATTGGTCAATGGGATATAAAACCATGCCTGTTTATCAATATCACACAGGAAATAAATTCTATTAAATACGTTATCGAATAATTTTAGCCAAACATAATATTAAATTTACATTTTCGTACCTTTACCTTATCAGGAATCTTGGCTCGATCCTCCTTTGGGGTTGACTCGTATAAGTCACAGTACGGCGGAAGATTGTCCCAAGTCTGAAGGCCGCATGCAGTCTCAAACATGGAGCCGTAATCGCTAATGGCTTTGTACATCCTGTGCTCGTAGTTGAATGTCACCGGTAAAGGCCCTTTTGTGACCACTTCTTGTATAATCTTAACCCCCCTCGTCTCGGCCTAACCTCGGTGGACTCGTCGTGCAGGCGGAGCTACATCCAATGAAAGTTATGTTATATTGATTTCATTTGTAATATCATCAAAAAAAATTTTAAATTTATGTAATTAAAATTTGTACCAGATTCGCAATGCGCCAATAGTCGCCTAAGGGGACCTCATGGAGGTTTAGACTCTCCTGCTGAGCCCACACATGTCACAACTGGACCAGACATCTTACCCTATTGACAAAAAAACGTAATGTTTATATATAACATATCTAAGTATTTATGGTTAATTTACAAAATACACAGGAAAAATTGCAACAAAACAATCAAAAAGAAAAGTACATAAATACTAATCGTCATCACTACTTATATATGCAGCGATATCCTCATTGGTATTTGTATCATTGTTTGCGAGATTATTTAGTGTGTATAAGCCTACGTAAGTGTACGTAATCGCACAAGTAATATAGATTGTGAGTTGAGTATCGTCTCCACAGGGATTGAATTGCTAAAATAAATTACAAAAAAAATAAAGCACAAATCAATTTGAATTTGAAAATTGAAATAGGAAAAATGCAGTAAACTAATGAAATCGAATGGGTGTAATGAAAATGCACTAAAATAGACAAAAAGAACAGTATTCAATCAATAGTTTATAAATCAAGAATGAGAATTAAGCTAGAACTGCTAAATCCCCCTCAATTGCAAGTCTGATCCGAATGCTGTAGGAATGCTGCAGCAAAACCTGTCCTGTTAACCGAAATTCAATTTTATTATAAAAATTCTTCTGAATGGGTTATGACTAAAATTCCGTAAACCTTTTTCAACATATTCCTATGTGAATCTAGTTCTCAGAACACCATTTCAAACACCAATTTCAATGGGTTATACAAGGTAAATAATATATTCATATACCATTCACAAATCAATATAAACTTTAAAAAGCATATTGAACTTGCATCATCCAAGTTATATCCAGCTCAAATTAACCTTTCCAGAATTAAGCAAGCCTAGTTTCCTATATATTGATGGCCAATCAACAATAGAAATTAAACATTCAAAACACTCAGATGAATAGGAAAAAGGTTCGCTCAATATTTTCAACAAAACATTCAAATCATCCTTCCAATTTCGGGTTCATCAACAATCCTAGTTAAGAAATTTAGCTCATGTTTCGGATTATACAAACAAGCTTAAAAACATCATCCATTGTTCATAGAGAATGAAAATCAGAAAATAAATCAAGGAAAGAGTAAGAAGAGGAAAAATTCCAAATGGCTAGAGATGGTCCTTTTCGTCCTTTCTTCTTCTCCTCCTGAGCTCGCTCTCCAAAATAGGCGTAAAAATGGAAGCAAAAACTTCAGCTGAGCTCTCTGTCTCTCTTGCCCAATAAATGGTGTATTTTCTTCTCTGCCTCTTTTCTTTTCTCCGAGACGGCTCCCTCTCTCATTCATTAACTTTTTTTTTTTATACCAATCCTCCCCCAAAAGATGCCCTAGATGCACGTGTCCTCTGTATAGTTAAAATTGGGTGCCTTCTCACAGCTGTCGTGTTTAGATAACTGGGCAAATGAACACTGCCAGCTGTAAAGTAAGACTTGGATCCACATGTGCTTTCAAGTTAATTCCTCACTACTGCAACTTTGCTGCGACATTGCTATAGCATTTCTGCAGCAAAATCTGATACATTTCAGCTGCCTATTTCATAGCTTCCTCTGGTCCAGTGAGCCTCCACCCTTTTTGGCATAGTGGACTCCAGCTGTAAGGTAACATAAAATTAAGCTTAAAAATATGCTAAAGGCCAAAATTATTTACAACTTTTTTTACCCTTTCTTTAACTAAGACAAATTAATTAATATTAAATAAAATATTAAAACTAAGACATATTATCTTAAAATAATAACAATTAATAAGCTTAAAAGCATGCTAAATAACTCTATTTCAAAGAGTTATCAATCATCATGTCTTCGTTATCAGATATCTCATCTTCAACATACTCCTCTAATGTTTCATCAACGATGTCATCATCATTAATGAAATCAATATCGTGAGTGTTGTCCGGTAAAATAGAATCCACATTTATGTCGACCGGCTCTTCTTCGGGGACAAATGAGAGGGAGATTCTGAAGACCATTCTGGGCACTCGACGGGGACATACAAAAGGAGTGGGCCCAACATTGACGCACAGGCGGGAAAGAAGGCATTTACTTCTTCATCTTCGACATCATCTGCATCTGCGTAGCCTAGCATGCAGATTGCGCCAGAGCTACAGCAGTGGATTGCAAACCACTATGCTGAAAACTTGCGGTTGGCGGCACATGTGTCCCGGATGGATCCGACTTTTAGGTCCAATTATATAGCTTCCCCATCAAGTCTAGTCCCTCCATCCCAGCCTCAAAATCGAATTGAAGAAGAAGAAGATGATGAACAAGCGGATCCGACAAATTTGGACGACTAGTAGCTATGTTTTTTCTATTTTTTCCTCTATTATACATTTACTAAACATTCCCTATATGTATTATTAATAGACTTTTATTGTATTTTATGTATTGTGTGGATGTTTGTATTGTAGTTACTTAATATTATATGTATTTAGTTTTTTAAATTAAATACTATCTCGGAAGTAAAAATTAAAACTACTAAAAGTAAAAGCCGGTAAATATGAAATAAATAAAATATCAACGAGAAATAAGTTTAAGAAATTAATATGAAATTTAAAATTATATTATATTATATTTAAAAAATATTAAAAATATTAAAAAAAAATTCATTTTAGTGATGACAAATTTATGTAAGTTGTCGCTAAATATGTCTGCTCTGTCGAACGTTTCCAATTTTTAGTGACGATAATATAAACAAGTCATCGCTCAAGGGTGTTGCACGTCAGTTTTTTCACTTTTTAGCGACGACATTGTTAAATACGTCGTAGCGAAAAAATAGAAATCACGTCATTTCCTGTCATTTCCTTGAGGCAAATAGCGACAACTTATCGTCGCTGTAATGGGAATTTGTAGCGACGACGTGCGTAATCATCGCTATATATTTTTTAGCGATGGATTTACAGCGACAACATATTAGTGATAACATGGTGTTGTTGTTTATGTTTTAACGACGATATGCAAACCTTTTGCAATGACTGTTGTCGTCACTGAAAGGCTTTATTCTTGCAGTATATTAATAATTAAAAATGCACATAATACGTATTTTAGGTTTAGGGTCTATTTGAGGGACTTTTGAAGACGAAGTTTTGTTGGTTTGGAAAATATGTCTGGTTGAACTATGTATTGGAAATAAACTTTGATATAAAAAAAATAATGCACAAATTTCAATTGTATTCGGAAAAAAATATGCAAAATGGATCTTGTTTCATTCAACTCGTCATTTTGAACATTTTGACATAAGAGTCATCTTATTTCGATTCTTTTTGAGATTTTGAGATTTTTGATTACGAAAGAGAGAGACAGTGAATTATAATTTTAGGAGTTAAGATGACAAAATATCATCCGGAGACATTATCCCAAACAGGTTGTCAGAGTAATTCTAATATACATGATTACTAGGGTGACAGACTAACTCTAGTAGACGGGATACATGATTACTACAAAATATATGGTAGAGTTTAAACTAATTAATGGTGATTGCGATTCTGGTGGGACTTTAAATCCTATATATAGATCTTCGTTGCCATTTATAAATAAAATAAATTCATATATTTAGTTTAGAGTGATTTAATTGACACATCTCCATTAATTTTTCACACCCTCTTTTTAAATACACACATCTTAATTATAAAGTAAGTAAATTTACTTAATACACACCCTTATATATTACAAACTTATCCTAACTACTTCCCTCAAATAAATATTATTCTATCACTTTATATTTTTTCACATCATCATTTTATATTATTATATCTACTTTATTATTCTCCATTCTCTCTCTGTCTCTGTCTCTCTCTCTCTGTTTCTTTCATTCTGTTGTTGAAGCTGTCGTTATAAAGCCTATTTTTTTCATCGTAAAGCAAAATCTAAAAACAACAAATAAATATCTTTTTAAATGAGTATATTTACATTACTTTTGAGAACTTAAAATTTTTCAAGAAAAAAGAAGTTTGCAAAACGAAAAAGTAAAAAGTGGTAATTGAAAAGTGAAAAATAAGACTCTGGTACTAGATTTTGAATAGTAAGGATTTACATGTTTTTATCTAGCAAAAACAAAAAAAACAAAAAACAAAAAGGTTTATATAGTGTCTATTTAGGTATATAAAAGACAGATTTGTGTGAAGAGAAAAGAAGTATCATTTGAGTTTTTTTCATATTACACTATAATGATATAATTAGATTATTCTGATTGTCCTTTCGAGTTAAACATTTTAATTTATACACATATTTAACAATGTAGATGGCTTAAAATAAGATATTAAAGCCTTGTTAGAAACAAAAGCGTAAAAATATACAAATTTTAATGTATGTGTAACTATTGTTATATTGTTTCTCCAAAAAAAAAATTTACTATTTCAATATTATAAAAGGGTAAATTGTTATGATGATCCTGAATTATTTAAGAGGGAATTAATTGATCCCTAAACTTTTTTTTTATCACATGGTCCCCAAACTTTTAAAAATGGTGCAAATAAGGGACAAATCCTAACTGCCATTAGATAATAGATGGAAAACAAAAATAAATTATAAATCCTAATTTTGGTATAAATTGACTAAACTAACCTTCCAAAAAATCTAATTGAAAAAAAAGGGGAAAGAAAGCATTTTAAAATCATACGCCACTCCAACAACCTCACGACCGAATTCTAGCAAAATTGGGATGTGTGAATAGAACTTTATATGTTCAAAATTTTGAACATATAAATCAGTTTTCAGAATTCTAGCAAAAAAAAAAAAAAAAAAAGTTTTAGAAATTACACTAAATGACATATTGGTGAGACAGTTTGAAGTTTATAGCATATAATTTGTAAGGAAAGGAAAATAACAGCATATATGGTTTTTTTTTTTTACTTGAAATACCAGCTTTACCATCATCATCTTTGCATCACGGTGTCGCCATTGGCTTCCATCAACACCGGCGGCATGTCAAACGTTGTCGCAAACTCGCAGCTTCTATAACGGCCACTGATACATGGCAGCTTTTATTATTATTTTTTATATGAAATAGTCAATTTTTGAAATACAATATATATAGTAAATGATTGACAATCCTTTTATTTACTGTGTTATTTAGGTATATACACTTACAAAGTGAATCCGTAATAAATATTTTTATATACTTATAAATATCACATGAATATAATAATGCAAGTATCGAATTTACATGTAAATAATCGAATTTACTTCGTTAATTTTGAATTTACTTGAAAATATACACTGGGCAATTAAGAAACTAAAAAAAAATAAAGAGTACCGGTATATAAGATATTAACTGATAAATAAATAACTGGATTTAATGTTTTTATTTGTTTTACTCAGTAAATCCATTTATTTACTTGTAAATTCATTTTAGTCGATTTAGCTGTAATATTTACATAGTAAATAATGGAATTACTAAATATGCTAATAATTTAAAAAAAAACCTGAATAAGGATTTACGAGTAAATTATTATGTAAATATTGGATTTATTAATATACTAAGAAATATTTGAAAAACAATGTATTTAAAGGTTTACTTTAAGTACTGGATTACATAAGAAACCCAATAGTTACTAGATATACAAAAAAATCTTTAAAAAAAAAAAAAAAAACTCTAAAAATGGATTGTTAATACTATATTTACTTAGTAAGTATGAGATCTACATGAAAATTACTAAAATTGTAAACCATATCAACTAATAGATTTACTAATTTAAGGAAAAAAAAAAAAAAAAACAATGGTCTTGTAGTTCAGAAGTACATACTTTTAAAGAGATATGGGCAAATAGAGATCCTAAAATTAGATTATGTTCCACATTTTTGGGGAAGAATTATTTTTCAAACAAATTTTAGACTAAGGTGTAAATCTTGACTTAGCGGAATACGGCAGATTAACAATTATTTATCTTTTAAAGCATGCAATTATTTAAAACATCCATGCCTAATATGTCCAGGCAAACTGCAATAATGACTAGTAGGGACAAACCTCTTTGGTTTATGCCTAGGAAGTGTGGGTCTAGATTTCTTACCGGAGTGAGAACTAAATTAAGGAGTTGATAAACCTTTAACAAACACGATCTTTGAGGTAGAACATTCACCTGTGTAGCCTACTCCATGATGATCTCCACTTAACTTCCCTAGAGATAGGATGTGATAAAGTTTGGCTGAACCTAAATTTAGCATCTTCAAGGACTTTTGTGTGCTTTCCAATTCAATTATGGTCTCTTGAAACTTCTTTTCCTTCTCAGCACTAAGAAATTCATAAATTAATTACAGCCCTCTTCATCACTTCCTTTTCTTTGGTACGTTCAGCAACACATTCTTCCTAACACATTGAGGCCGCGAACCTTGATCCATTTGCTATACATCTTCTTGTATGCCCTCTAGATATCATGATCACTGAGATCATCATCTCACTATTGTAGTCAGATCCATAAACATCAATTTCAGCAGCTGCAGTAGATGTTGCAGATAGTGTTGCAGAAGATGTTGCAACTAATGTTGCAGTAGAATCCACCAAAGTGTCACGATCAGTCATGGCATTAAAAGCAACGTAGTCAGTCACTTGTTTTCCATCATCCTTTTGGCTGCTTTCAAATTATTCATCACTCCAGGGGTTGTTCAAAGATTTTCCCTTTTCATTGAGGGTCCCGAAACCTTCACACTCACGACATTGAATTCTTTTACCTTTCTTCTTAACATCAAAGGTATTGACAGCCTTCATGTTTTTCTGCAAATTGTTTGGTTTTCTTGAATTTGAAGCTTTATTCTTCTTGTTCATCTTTTTCGGAATTTTGTTGAAAATTTTTGGTCAACAAGGTAAGTGTCTCGATCAAATCTTCCTTGTCATCAAAATCATTTTCATCAATGTGACTTTGAACTTTGGCTTGAAGAGCGATATTTTTCTCCTCTTTATTTTGCTTCAAATTCATCTCAAAGGTTTGTAAAGATCCCATTAATTCATATAATCTCATAATACCCACATCTCGAACTTCTTTATTAACAGTGACTTTGTATCAAACCTTAGGACTTTCTCACAAGTTTAGTCTTGGAATAGTTTTCTCTAACGGAAAAAGCTTTATTGGCTATATATATCACAAACTCCGTCATTAAACTCGGCAATTGTCTCACTTTTAAGCATCCTCAAATTATCAAACCGAGTAACTACATTTGAAACTTTGACATCTTCACGTCGTTCTTTTATATGTAGTCTCCAAAATTTTCTAACCCTCCTTTGTGGTCTCACATATGGAGATAAACTTGAATTGATTTGCATCAATCGCATTAAGGGCACGTTTACAAATCGTAAAGGAATGTAATGAGATTAGGGTTTTTGAGACTATAATATATAGCAGCACAAAATTATGTGTTTTACAATCAACAAATTGTTTTTGAGACTATAATATATAGCAGCACAAAATCTTAATGTAAATCTCGTATCAACTCAATTCAAATTTCAAACTGGTATAGAATATGTTGCAACATCTTTCTACAATACTTCAAAATTCGAATTTTAACTCTACTTTTTTTAGGAACAAAATATATCCAAATTAAGCTAATATTTATATACAAAATCTTTAGTAATTAAATTCATCATTTAAAAACATGATCTTGGGATAATTTGAAATCCAAATTCAAATAGGATTAGGAATCCTACCTTAATTTGAATTTCCTTTTAAAATTCAGAACCAGATAATAAACTCACGCAATTATCCCCTCCTGCAGTACTATCTTCAAATAATTCTAGCTAGCAAATATCTTCAATTAGTTTTTTAAATCTCCAAAAGCTATCCACATGGCTGTTGTGCACTTGTTGCAAGATGTCTTGAAACATCATCCTAGTCAAAAACAGGTTTTGTTTTGTTTTGTTTTTTTTTTTCCTCTTTCTCTTTCTCAAAAAATAGATCTATTGGTGGCCCCATCATTTCTTATTTTTCAAGTTTACGCAGGCAGGGATACTCCCCTGAGTTGGTAAGGGATTCGAACCATCATCTTAGTCAAAAACAAGTTTTGGTTTTCTTAAACGTGCTGCCATGAATGCAACTAAACTACACCTAACACTATTTATACACACATATACCATAAAACTAGGTAATTAGGTTTAGAATAATCATAATATTATTAGATTGTGTATTTGTCTCATGTCGCCAAGTTATGGGGCTAGTGCAGCATTTAAATATGAAATGAGTGAGGATGTTAGATTGTGGATTTGGACCCTGGACCACGCTAGATGTGAGGGTGTCAGATTATGCATTGTCTCATATATCGTCAAATTATGGGGTTATTGTGGTATTTAAATGTGGAATGGGCTCATTCTCTTCTTGAACTAGCTTTTAAGGATGAGTTTTACCCAGACCGCATGGCTAAAACATGCATGTGCAATAGAAGAATCTTCGTTGAGCTAGCTCAGAAGTCAACAATGGCAAAAAAAGCAATCATTCAGCGTTTTGACGTGCTGGACTGGGGGTTACCGACTAACAATAGTCGATGGAATAGCGAAATACCAACTTGAAGTAATTACACAAGTTGCTCATATTTAAACAAGCTGTTCAAAAAATAACAACAAATAACTTATTCACATAATTGATCTTTTTTTTTTTAATAATCATATTAGATTCCCTCTTTTTTTTAACCCTTTCAAGGTGTTTAGTTTAGATTTTTTTTAAAGTAATTGACCTAAACAGTCTCTGAACTCTTTATAAGGTGACGGTTTAGTCCCTATTCTTTTTTTTTTTTACCGTGATAACTCTAAACTCCTATTTTCTTGGCCATTACAGTTCTTTTCGTCAAACTCTATTAAATTTATGACAAAATCTTGCTCAAATGATCATTTTATAGTAAAAAGATTAAAATACCCTTCAATCTCCAAAAAAATCCCTCTGTCTCTCCCCTCCCCTCTCGTCCCTATCTTTGCAGACAACCGGCGCCATCCTCAAGCCTAGGCGCACCCCCCCCCCCCCCCCCCTTCCCCCTCCCGACCTGAGTAATGAAGAGAGAGAGAGTATAAAATGAATTTTTTTCATTATTTTTTTGTTTTTTTAAAATTAATTATTGTTAAATTACTAAAATACCCTCTCAAATTAGATCACATCCATTGCAGGTGACTCATTAAGTTAAAAATTTAACGGTTTTGGATGAAAATGACTATAATGACCAATATTTTAAGAGTTTAGGATCTTCTCGGTAAAAAAATAAAATAAAATAAAAAGGGACTAAGCTGTTACCTTGTAAAAAGTTCAGGGACCATTTAGGTTAATTACTTTTTTTTTTTAATTTTATGTTTTTGTTTCTAAAGAGGAAGAGTTTTCCTTATAGTTATGGATTCAGTTGTTTTTGTATATTGCATGGTTTGTTTAGATACTAATTTTGTATCAATATTTTCCAACCCTTCCATACATCATTACTTGCTGATATACGAGTTTTGTAGTTTATGGTGTAAATTCAGTTTTTTTAGTTCAATTCAAGGTCGGAACAAATATCTTTGCTTTTTTTTTTTAAATTTTCCTTTGTCTATTTTTACATTTGTTAAGATTGGATGTCGCACCTTATTTCTCACCGTTTACATCTTAACACAAGTCAAGACGGTCAACAGAAAAATCAAGTCAGCAACCAATTAGATGTTCTCGAAGCTAGATTGGCTCATCAGAATCGAGCCAAGAGGTCGACTCGGGGAGTCAATGCAAGGACTATCTGAGATTGAAGATTATTCGCATAAGAAAATATTCCATACATCAAGCGAAGATATCACATAATCAAGTCAAGAATTAGTTAAAACGATCATTTACCCAATTCAATAAAGCGTACCGAGTAAGAAAAGTCAACCATGAGTAGGAAAAAAAAAAAAGGCTTCTATCAGCATTCAAAGCTTAATCCACACGAAATCAGGCAATAAAAGTCATCAATCACTCCCTATAATTAAGGGACATCATTGTATGCCCAGGGATCGGCATTCTCTACCACCTTGAGCTGTTTCTCTCCATTTTCTGAAATCACTCTACAATGTGAATTCTTTATCTTCTCTCTAAGCTTTCTTGCTTCAACATCACTCATTGTAAAGATTTATTGACTACTATTGAAATCTCTCAGGCCACTACTATGGAGGACTAGTTTTTACATTGAGAGAGTTAACCATGTAAAATCGACTCTATAATATATATTTAGACCCTAATTTGATCCGAGCTAATTAGACTTTTGATTCTACCCCCAACAATATTATAGGTTAATATTGACGTTGTGGTCATTACCATAACCATGCCATTCTAAGGATTATCGTTTCAAAATATATATATATATATATATATATATCAATATATATATTTGCTGAAGCGTTTCAATATATTTTGAATAACAGATGTAGTGGTTATTATTTTTTAGTAAGAGGTAATGTTCCTCCATTGATGTACTTATAATATAATGACCATATCAGTATAATTTACTAATATGATCGACCATTTCTATAATGAACGAATTTTGAATTTTTTTTTTTCATTGATTTGTGTTTAATTTTTCCATGGTCTGTGTACCAAACTCACTGGTGCTTTCTACGTAAGAAGTACTATTAGAAATCATTCTTGATAAGAGAGAATTCAAACTATATGCTTAATTAAGAAAACAACTATTTTGGGTCCATCAAACTGGTCGATCATTAAAGAAACAATCAACAGAGCCGACGTACGGGAAGATAACAGATCAATCTAGCCGTTCATTACAGTTTCCGGCGCTTATTTGCTAGGTAACCTGGTAGTTGAACACCGGAAAAACATCGGTTTACAACTTAATTTTTTTTGTTAAAAAAAAAATTAGTAAACCAATGGTTTACTACTTCTTTGTTGACGTATTATGCCTGATAACTGGGCAGTTGAATAAATATCGGTATTCATAATTGTTTTTTCCTAATGAGTATAACTAAACTACTACTATCTCCTAGACTTAGGATGCCTTGGCTTTATATTGCATCAAAGGGAAAAATAATAATAATAATAAGTAAAATAAAATACCAAGTAGTGATTTTCTTTATCAACGAATCATATACTTACGTACAAAATTACTAATAATAGTATAGTGGGCCCCAATAAAGAATGAGAAAAAGGAACATCAATCCTCATATCTCTCTTGTATTGATTCTTTATTTAGAGAATGGCAAATTTATTTATATACTCTCAATAGGTTCTTATTAAATTATATGCTAATAATTTTTTTAATTACATGAAAGAACATTTAAATAATTATATTAATAGAATTATTGGTCTTTAGTTTAGTGAAAATAGAAAGAGAATTGGATTGTTTCTTATTATGCATCTAGTATATAAATAATACTAAAAAGGAAATTAATGATGCTCATTTTATTTTTTTATTTTCCTCTCTAATCTTGTAATGTTTCTCATTATATTTTATATGGTTTCATAAATGCATCCATAGATGACATCCGTATTGTGTAAAAAGTAATAGAGTGATGAATAAAATATATCGTTCTCACGAGAACTGTTGTTAACCGATTACCGAAATTATATTAAATTTAACTTTATTTGAATAAATTGAAAATAAACAAAAAAAATTAGCAAAAAAAAAATTTAATAAAAACCAATAAAAAAGAGCCTAGGATTACAATCTTCACTTAAAACTTCATTGAATCTCTCTACTCTTCTCTAGATAAATTAATCAATCTGAATTGTCAACCAAAAGCCTAAATTATCTAAAAGCCTATCCCAATAGTCAATTAGAAATATTCCCCTTAACTAACTCACTATATTCCTATGAGAATTAGATTAAGATATAACTCATTAAGCAGACGCTCTTTAAATAATCACATATATTTTGCAAGTATATTCCTATCTCACATAAACTCAAGGATTTTGCACATAAATCATATGTCACTCTATCTAAGGGTAAACACAAAATCTCCTTTCCCAATTCAATTAAGGTTTACCAAATCAATCTAATTAGTGATCAAGTAATTAGAAGCATTAAGTACAAGATAGAACGAACCAGATCTCCCCCCCCCCCCCCCCCCCCCCCCGTCGATGCCGACAAAGACAACCCCTACACCCCCCCCCCTCCCCCACGAACCAGATCTACACCCCTCTCCCCAATGCTAGTGACGAGCCAGTCCCCCTCCCCCCCACCCCACCGATGCCGACGAAGGCCCCTCCCTCCCTTACACTAGATTTGTTGTGACGCCCTAAAAATTCATAAACTTGATTTCATGAATTATTATCATGGATTTCCTTCATTAACATACTTCTAATGAATTATTTTGATGAATATCAAATTTCAAGATCATGAATGATATTATATATATCATCAGTATGATGATATCAATGATCTAATAATGTTTAGTTTCTCTATTTAAATAAGAAATTATAGATATATAGAAAATGAGTCGAACGACTTATAAATTTATATGAAAAATTTATTATGTCGTATTAGAGGATAAATATTAATTTTTGGTAAGGAACCCCGATTATTATTAGTAGGTCAATTTGATAACCTTAGTATTTATTTTGGTCATATCAATATTTAAGTTTTAAGAGTAATATTGGGAAAATTAATGTGTTACATAGATAGGAGATGAATGATTAGGATTTACTCTTAGTAAATCCAAAGGTGGAAGATTGATCAAGAATTGTACTTAGATTTAAAATCAATGGTATAAATTTTATGTTAAAGGATCCTAGGCAAATCAATGGTCAAGTTTTGGATAATAAGTGACCAATGAGAGCTTAAGGTAAGGATTGGTGGAAGATCAAATGGGTGAGATCAAAGATAACAACCTTTGATCAATGGTGGGAAAAATTAGAAGAAAGGAAAACAAAAAAAGGGGAAAATTGAGAGGGAGATCCGGATTTGTTGTGGACAAAAGCAAGAAGAAATTTGTTTAAATGAAAATAATGGCATGTGGTGCATGCATGTAAAATCAAGTAAGGGAATTGTGTGGGTTGTTTTGACAATATAACACAAATAAGTACAAGTGAAAGTGACCACTTGTCTTCACTTTGTAGAACAAAAATTTTCACACCAACCCCTACCTCAAGTGGAGACAATGCAAGGGGAGAATCAACCAATATTTTACATTTTGCCCCTCAAAATACAGCTCCTTTAAAGTAAATGTTGGCTGAAAACAAGCTCCCAACATCCCACTTTATTCTCATAAAGTTTAAGCTCAAAAACCTTATTTCTCTAGCTACCACCAAGCTCAAAAAAAAAAACACCAACACTATTCTTCATCTCCAATGCCTCTCTAGCACCCTTCTTCCTCCATTTTCAATCTACAAACAACCCCATTACCAAGTTCAAAGAAGTGTGAAATAGAGTTAGAGTACGTGTTACTAGGGGTAACCAAGTGGTTTTCTATGTGTTTTAGTCATTTTTGGAGAACTAAAGCTTGTTGTTTAGTTAGAATCTTAATTTTAGACTCCTTCTTAGCTAGGAAAAGGTTTTGAGAAGAAATTTGGAGGTCCAAGGTCTCAGAGGATCCACGAAGCATTTCGATAAGATCTAAGAACTTTGTTAGAGCTTGTGATTGTTGTGATAATATGGCATAAGTTAGAGACTTTGACATGAAAAATAAAGTATATGGTAAAATTCTAAAGAGAATAAGCTTCATTTTAGGCTTTGGAATCACTTAGTTTGCTTTTATATGTCTAAAGTTATGTGCATTTGAAGTTGTGACACAAAATTAAAGAGAAAAATAACCTCTAGGGTACAATCTAGCCATGGGTTTTGTGAAATCCGAACCTCTTAACTCAAAATTTTGGATCATAAGTTATAGATCTAAAAACTAGATTCTTTAAGCTTTCCAACAAGGTATCTTATGCCTCTAATGGATAAATATGTAATTTTTGGTGAATTTTACAAGTTTAGACTACTAACCGAGAGTTTTTATTGGAACCCTGTACTAGCCACGGGTTATGTATTTTTTTGGTCAATAAACCATAATGTTTTATGTTATTAGTGTATGAACTAGACACCATACGCTTTCTAATTATACCTTATTTGGACCTGTAAGTGAATTGTTATGATTTTTCTAAATTTACCCTTAAATCTGGACATATGGTAAATACATGAGACCAACAGTAATAAAACCTAAGTATACAATATGAAATACTCAAATACTAAAGAAAATAACTTTATGGTTATAAAGTAGACATCTAAAGCTTTGAAATGAGTTATTATATATTTAAAACGGATATGTACATAAATTTTAATAAATCACATAATATTATATTATAATCTGATAAACTGAGATTTTACCATAAGACACTTAGGAAAACGTCTACATTAATGTTTGAAACCCTTGAAATCTTGGAAAACATATAGAAACTAGATACTTTAAGTTTTCCAATGAGTCATCAAGTGTCGAAAATGGTATTATACTTAAATTTAAATAAATCTTCCAAGTTAAGATCCCACATCGACAAAATGATTAAATATTAAAATGTGAAATAAGGATAAGTCATAACACTGGACATATTTCTTTATGAAATGAGTTGGTATTAAGTATACGATCAACTAAATATGAAAAACCCTAACCTTATAAAGTTGAATCACAAGTTTTTAGATGGGTCAAAATCTAATAAACTAGAGGATTACTAGACATACACCAAGAGACTATCTTAATCCATAAAGGACTTTAGCATATACACTGAGGTGACTCTTAGTCACCAAGGTGATGTAGGTTGATTAATTAATTAAGAAATGAATTAATGAACTAATAAATTAACAAAAATAGAACAAAGTATAATTATGTTAATAAAGTTAATTAGTAATTAATTAAAATAAATAAATAATTAATTATAAGAGTTAATAAGTGATAATTAGTTGTATAAGCCAAATTATTATGTTGAGTAACTACATAATTAAAATACATAATTAAATAGAGATTAATTATTCATTAATCATTAATATAATTGTTAACATAATTATGAATTATTAATTAGAGATAAATTAAATATTAATTATTAGTATAATCTAATTATTAATTATTAATTATTAATATGATAAATAATAATTGATAGTTATTAATATGAGAATTAATAGTTGATAATTATTATATGAGAAATAATATTTAAGTAACATAATTAATTATTAACGATATAATTATTAATTAGTCAATTAAAATAATGTAATTTAATTATAATTATTCAATTAAATAAAGTAATGATTAAATACTACCTAATTAATTGATTAATCAATTAACTGATTAATTAATCAATTAAATTAAATTAAGTAAAAATTAAATTAAGTATATAATAATTAATAGAAATTTATTTAACACTTAATAATTAATATGAATTAATTGTTAAGATTAATTATGATACAAGTAAATTAAGCTCACTTTAATTTATAAAATAATATAACTATGATTCTATCAAATAATAAAGTATTGTTAAATCAGGACAATTTCTCAAACTGGTGTAGTAAGAGGTGTAACTCCGGAAGTTTAAGCACATAAGACATGTAAACACAAATCTCACCTATAGCATGGAACAAATGTTTTTCTTTGTTGATATTCAATGTTTGTTTGCCTTGACAATGTGATAAGTATATGAGTTATATGTATTGCTTTGATAAATCATTTGACGTTCATAATTTCTCTTACACTAATATGATCGACATGCCTCACAGATATTTATGTCATAATGATAGATGCATAGTGACATGTAAATCTACACATTGTCACAATTAATAAGAATGAAGCTAACGAAAGATAAGAATAAGTATCGTACCAACCTCCAATTAGTATGAGGATATTAGAAGAACGGAAGTTATGAGTTATGACCTTGGAAGTTATTGAAGGGTCGCTCTCCCAACTCCCTATTGGTTGCGCGCATATGGATACGATATAAGGGCCCTTAAGTAGACAAGACATGTATATAATGAAGCATAATTAATATACATAGATCACATGCATTTCTGAACATTTATATTGTTACATGTGATGATATGATTTTATGAAAATGTTTTGTGAGATATAGTTTGTACTTGTTGAGCGAAAGCTCATATGTGTGTGTTCATGCTGTAGGTATCGTGGGTAAGCAACCTGCCACTTAGATATTTTTTCGACTAGCGAAGCAGTGCGGAAGCGATGAAAAAAGGGAGTGGGATACCACCACGAATTTAATTTTCGCATTTAGAGTTCTTAAATTATTTTGTATTGATTATCTTTAAAACTATGTTTTCAATATTTCAGTACTATTAAACTAGTAGAAGTACTTAAAGACTTTAAGGTCTTTCGTCTTAACTCGCATAACGTTATAGTTTTTTAAATACTATCTAGGTACGAATTTGAATATGATATTTTATTATTTAGAAATTTCAATTTCCTCAGTTAAAATTTTAAACCACGACCTCAGGCGACGAACCACCCACCCGCGAGCCCGACGATCCCAGGCGATGACCTACGACAACCCTGCGATGCCCCCGACGATGACAAACCCCCGCCGCACCGACGTTGAGCCACCGGTGAGGAGCTCCCCCCCCCCCCCATACCCAAACCTTTTATCGGTGAAGATCTGGTTTTTCTTTTTTAATTTCTTTTTTTAATTATTTATTTAATTAGTATATACTAATATGAAGTAATGTGCATGATAATTATAATGCACAAACAATATTTCTATTATTCGATTATATCTAAACGGTTTAAAAATGACCTCTATTGATATGATATATAAATGAGATTCTACCACAGACTTACCCGAAAAAATATATATATATATATATATTATTAGAATATTTAGTGGAAAAAATGGGGGGTGCTATGAAAAAGATTCATTTAGAGGGCTTACGTAAAAAAATAATAATAATAATAATAATATTAAAATAACAATGGAAAAGAAGAAAAAATTAGTAGAAAGTTGAAAAAAAAAAAAGGGAAAATAGAAAGGAAAACAAAGGGAGTGACACATGTCATAAAGAAGGAGGGGCGTGCCAATTGACTTAGGCTCTTTTATACATTCATTCATACAATTGCAAGCAAATAAAAAAAAACTGAAAAAAAAAAACCAATTTTAAATCATTAATTTTTTTAAACTCATTTTTTATTTAATATCACCACATGACTGGCTTAAGACCTGCCACACGGTAGGCTTAGAGACAAGGATGAAATACAAGACAAAACAATAATACCTTTCGTCCTTTTAATACACAATAATAGATTTTTATGTTATAGATTTAGATAAACTTGCCATTGTAAAACAAACACAATAAATGAATGACATTCTAAAACATTTTAAAATATACAAGTTAATTTTGAAATAATTAAATATTAAGAGATCTTGTGCCAAGAAAAAATAAAAACCAACATTGTGGTAAAAAAAAAAAAAGATTTCTATGTTGTGGTTTAAAAAAGAAAGGGAAAACATAAGAATGACTACTAATTAGGTAAAAAGGGCAAGCATTACCTTTAAATTCCACAAGCCACATCACACGATGGGCAAAAAAAAAAACAAAAAACAAAAAAGAATAATGACAAGTGATCCCCTACATCCAAATATTGCATGAGATATAGTCAAAAAAACACAAAAGAAAATGCTTTTTCTCATCAACAACGTGTGACAATTTTTTTCCCTTTTTTTTCCAGAGAAAAAAAAAAGTTGGAAAAAGTAACTCAGTAAAAATAGTTAAAAACAAACAACTTTTCTCAGTTAGAAAAAAGGGTAAAAGGAAATTTTTAGTTGGATTATACCTTTTTATAATATGTGAAAAAAAAAAAAGAATAATCAAAACTAAATCCCTGGCGTCCAAATATTGGATGAGATATGGTCCAAAAAAAAAAAAAATCTGCTTCTTCTCAATGTGACAATTTTTTCCTTTTTCTAGAGAAACAAAAGGAAAAAAAAAAAGTTGTAAAAATAATGAAGTAAGAAATAGTTAAAAGCAAACGATTTTTTTTTTTTTTTTTTTTTTTTAAGTTTCAAGTTGAATTGTGCCTCTTATTGATGTATAAATAAAGATAAAGATATATAGGACATGAGATCGGCATGTGAAATCTCATAACAACATATTATATATAAATAATGATATAACAACAATTAGATATTTAAGTAAGTATAATTTAATTTTTATGTATTAGATTAAAAAAACAAAAAAAAAAGTGTGAAGACAAGAGTGTAAGAAGTCTAAAAAGATCATAAGTAAAAAACAACAACAGCAAAAGAAGGGAAAAAGTACCAAACGGCAAACAAAACAAAAAACAAAAAAAAAAAGGATAAAATTAAAATTAAAAAAAGTAACAAAACAGAGAAAAAAAAACCTTGCATTATGGATACTAAATCAGACCCCGATGCCCGTCCTAAAATCCAATCCCAATCTTGTTTTTGAAACCTGATCTCGGTTCCGAAACCCAACTTCGACCTTAGTCCCGAATCCCAACCCTTACCTCACTCCCGAAACTCATCTCTGACCCCAATCCCAAATTCCGACCCCTACCCAGTTCTTGAAACCCGACCACGACTCCTATCTCAAAACTTGACACCGACCTCGATCACGAAACCAGACTCCAGTCTCGATACTCAATCCCGACCCTATCCTAAATCCTGACCCTAGTCCCGAAACCCGACTCCCCATCCCGAATCCTGACCTTAACGTCCATCCCGAAACACAGTTTTGACCCCAACTCAAAATCCTGTTGCCGACCCCAATCTAGAATCTCATTCCCGATCTCGAATGCTAACCTTGACTTCGATCCCTATTCCTAACCCAGACCCTCGAACTAAGTGAAATTTTTTCTTTTTAATTATTAATGCATCTTACTAATTTTTTTTTTTTTTTTTTTTCAGAAAACACTGAAAACTATAAAATTGTTGTTTTCTGAATTTTGTACTTTTTGTAACTTTGCTATTTAAAAACTGTTTTCAAAAAACAATAGCGAAATACATTGTTTTTATTTTAGAGAACCAAAACCGTGTTAAAAAAAATTAAAAAAATTTTAAAAAAAACTATTTTAAATCACATAGCCAAACAAGCCCTTAGGGTTCGTTTAGCTCTCAAGTCCAACCCTAAATTTTTTATTTCAATTTTTGTTATGTTTTTTTTTTTTTTTTTTTACGAATCAATAAAAATTATAATTAATTTTTAAAAAATAACAAATTTCAACCTAAAAATTTCATTCTAAATTAGTGTTCCAAACATGTGGCATAGAGGAACATTAGCACACTTGCCTCTCTTATATATGTTAAAATAAGGTATGATCCTATTAAAAGATTAATTCAACATCTAAAAAGCAGTTCATACTTAATAATTAGTAGAAAAAATATTGCGAGATAATATGAAAAAAAAAAAAAAAGAAATTCAGTTGAGAAGGCTTATGTTAACAAAAAGAAAGGGAAAAAAAAAAACTTTTAACAGTGGAAAAGAAGGAAAAAAAAAAAAAATATATATATATATATATATATATATGAAAGTTGAAAAATAGGGAAAATAGAAAGAGGAAAAAAAAAAGAAAAAATATATACATAAGAAAGTTGAAAAATAGGGAAAATAGAAAGAGGAAAAAAAAAAAAAAAAAAAGGGAAGAAGAAGAGATAAAGGAGTGAGATTTGTCGTAGAAAGGGAGGGATGTGCCAGTGACTATGGCTTTTTTATAGACTAGTTGTGAGCCACGTGCTCATGCACGTGTGGAGTAATTTTATATAAGTTCAATCTATCTATTAAAATTTGAAATATCATATTATTATTTTTTATTTAGAATAATTGAGGTCTTAATTTTTTATTATCATGCAGTAAACACAATCAAATTAATATCGTAAAAGAATATTTGTTTACTCTCTAATTTAAAGAATTATTAGAATATTGTTAGCATTCATGGTCAAAATTATGAATAGTACATATGAATGTTTATCCAGATATAATCCTATTAGTTCAATATTAGCATCCAACAATGGTAGTCTAAAAAAACTCCAAGTAAATAAAGTCATTAACAAACACCAAAAGTATCAAACTTAAATCAAAACATTATCTTTTATATAAAAAAAAAAAAAAAAGTAGATAGCATCAACTACTTTGACAAAATTATTTCTTTTTTAATGAAAATAAAGTTTATATCATCTTTACATAATATTGTAGTAGACAAATTGTTAATTTAATGTTTAAAGGGAATGGTGTGGCCAATTTTTTGGTGAAGTTAGCGTTTATTTTCTCTACTGTTTTATTTTGTTGTGAGTTTATTGCTCTTTTGTTGAGACCGTTTGTACGTTCGGATTTGGTTTTTGTTGCATAAACTCAGACTTCCTTTAAAAAAAATATTTATTGGTTATTGAAGCTAATAATTCTCTAAAAAAAAAAAAAACTTGGCGAAAGTTTTAAATAGTACAATGTGAGAGTATCTACAGTAGTGAAACTAAGCTTTCTATAGATGTTAATTTTGTTAATTTTGTTAATTTGACAAAACTTCAACCATTGAAAAACTCTTCATCGAAAAAAGTCCATTTTACTGACTAATCCCAAAGAATACATAATGCACATTTATAAATGTTAAATTTTCAAAAAATTTAGTTTAATTTTTTTTATTTATCATAGACTAAATAATTTAGCATAATAGTGTAACAAATTAATAAGAAAAAAATCTAAATATAAAACATTGTTCTTTAATTTTAGCTACTTTTGTCAATCACAACAATATAAAATCTAATCAATTTGCGTTCCAAAGAAATACGTTTAAAAATGCAAGTCTTTAACAGGAAAAAAGAAAAGGCAAAGTAGAGCATATTTAAAAAAAAAAAAACACTTAGGACAAATAAAAAACTAATTAATAATACATATGAGAAGAGAAAATATATTTAAATAAATACATATTTGAGGAAATTTTAAGATTTAAGGGTAAATAGAAAAGGCACAAGAAACGACATCATCAAAAACACCAAGTCAGAATCACGTGGGGAAAAAAAATACAATGGTTATCCAAAAAAAATAATAATTTAGAAAGATTTTTTTTTTAAATGATATTGTATAAAATAAATTTAAAAATAAGATAATTTTTTTTTAAAATGAAAAAATAATAAAAAAAAATTTGAGATAAATATTTTTTTATAAAAAATTTTTAATTTGAAAAAATGAACTTGACATCCAAATAAGGGAAAGAGAAAAAGCAAACACACTTATGAAAAGGAGAATAGACATGTACCCATATCATATCAAGAAGAGAAATGGCAATGCATCATCAAAGAGAAAAAGAACCAGATGATAAAAAATGAATAGTGAGAGAGAGATATTTTATTTATTGCAATTACCCACATCCATACAATTTGTTTTCAGTAATGGCTTCCTCTCACAACAGAGAGTGCAGAAAGACAAGAAAGAAAAGACGTGAGGGAAGAAAAGAAAAGAAAAGTAGAAGAAGACAAAATAGACGAACGAAAAGTTTGAACAGTGATCTATACGTTAGTGTACAGTAAACAAACTGTGACTTCTGTATATTGTTATAGATGTAGAGATATAGATAGTTGGAGAGGATAGGAAGACAAACAAAGGAAAAGGAAAATAAAAACAAAAAACAAAAAACAAAAAACAAAAAAGCCCCGTGATAGGTGCTGGATTCATCACGTAATGGCTCGTAAAGGAGGACAAAATGCACCATTAAAAAGGTCGTTCGAGCTTTTATAATATGTGTATATGTGTTTGTAGTAAGAAATTTTATTTTTAAATTACATGACCACACTTATAATATGTGTATATGTGTTTGTAGTAAGAAATTTTATTTTTAAATTACACGACCACACTTTAATTAGCACATGTATATGAATTGGGTGATGATCATGTATTGAGATATGCTATATGGAGACAAAATCAAAATAACAACGTTTAGGGTCCATTAGGGGAGGCATTAACGGAGTTTTTGAGATATTTATATTGAAATTAAGATAAGTTTTAAAAATGTGTGTTTGGTATAAAAAATTTAAAAAAAAAGTAGTTTTTGAATTTTGTGTTCCGTTGAAGAATAATTATAAAAAAAGAATGTTTTAGGGATATGTGTTTTATTGATCTGTTAACTTAAAAAACATAAAATTCATTTTTGTATAAAAAAAAAAATCTGAAGTTATTTGGGTTCACTGTTCACTTTCTTAAATGTGAATTTCACGTCTCCAATGTCCCTCTGTAAAGGCTCTTAACTAAATAAGAAAATAACAAATTACCTATTCTATAAATATTCAAGCACATAATCTTCTCTTTATTAAAAAAGAAAAAAAACATTTATGAAATATTCAAGTAAGCATGTATTAATCAAGTTAATTTTGTAAATTGTTCAACACAAAAGCAATATTTACTCAAAAAAAATGGTTCAAAATATTATAACCACATCAATTCCTTTGTAAGGATTTCCAACTCTCCACTGCAAAGCCACGTTTAAAACATCATTAGATCAAACTATTTATGCTCAACTATAATTTGCTTAAGTAATCATTCATAACTAAGAAAATAATTCAAGATAAATTCATATGTAGATATTTAAATGCCTATTACCAGCTAATTAATGCACAGGTCAGATTTTTGGGCATTACAGGGAGCGAGGGAGGGAGAGATTCAAAAAAAAAAAAAATTATGATTTGAGTTAAAGTATAAAAAGATGATGAAATGTAAAAATATTCAGTAAACCAGGTGCATCACATCATCATATTTACGTGATATATCTGTCCAATAAAATATAACACCTGGAGTAATTTTTCTACACCATCTTTATATGGTTATATTTCTCTTTCTTAGTAAGCATTACATTAATCATTTGGTCAAAATTACTATAAAATACTCTACGTAAATAGTAAATCCCTTAAATAAGTAGTAAATCCCTTACATTACTAATTAACTTCAAATAATTTCATCAAACTCAAACTCATCTTTCTCCAAAGGTAAAATGACTCTCTCCTTCTCCTTTCTCTCTCTGAACGAGACACAACTCGAAAGGGGAGCGGAACAACCCATGAGAGAGAAGCTCTTCACCAACTATGAGGGTAGAGATGGAACCGGCTTCGGCGATGGCAGAGACATAAGCTCTCTCTTCGGCGGTCACCATGATTTCTGATGAAATCGAGAGAGAGAGAGACAGAGACAAAGATCGATAACGTTGAAGGGAAAAGTACCATTTATGTCTGATAAAAATATAATGCCGAACACGAGATCTCTCCTTTATGAATGTATATATAAGTTTTACTTTTATTTCCTATCTATTTTCAATCTCTCTTGCCAAATGTACACTAACATGAATCACGAGGTACACGTCACGATGTCCAACTTGAAAACGAACGACCAGGATCGGAAACAGAATATGTGGCTTCTTCCAGTTGATCATGCACCAACGTTGAAGAAAGTGAAACCAATTTAATGAAATGTTTCATCAAACTCACTCAGGTCAAGGTTCAACCACGGCCGATTTCTTGCCGTCTCGCCACGTGGCACCAGATCTGTCACATTTTCTCTCATGAGGACCCCACCACTCTATAATAAAGAAAAGTAGGGCCCTTTTACTTTATTACCTACCACTAGTCCAGATTTCACACGTTTCACGACACAGATAGAAACAAAGAAAACAGATACAGAACTGAACAAATAAATAGCGACCTTTGAGTGAGTGAGTTACTGAGTTTGCTACTGAGTCGACGAGTTATGAAGGCCCTTACAAGCCCGAGTTGCAGGGTCTGCTTGGAGAGAGGCTCTTCTTCCTTTTCTTCTTCTTGTTCATCGTCGTTTGTCAGACGATCATTGGAGGAGTGTTTTCTTCAGAGTCGGAAAGTTTCTGGGTTTGGATTCTTGAATTCTGTTCTTGTAAAACAGAGCAAGGCTATTATCTACCCGGTTTCTTGTGTCTCCTCCAAAACCCAGGTCTTTTAATCTCTTTAAACCTCCATTTTTTAAAAAGTTTTTCCTTTATTTTTTTTGATGAATTTAATGCTGTTGGTTCTTATTCTAAAATTAATTGTCTTTCGTTAATTTCTCTGTTTTTATTTTGTGGGTTGTTTTCCATCATTAGAGTATGATTGAGAAGTGTCGTTTTCTGCTTCTGTTATTGGCAGCAGTGACTTTTTTTCTTTTGGTCATAATCAACGTTTTTTTTTATTTTTTATTTTTTTATAGAAGATCAAGAAAGGAATTGAAAGAAACTTTATTGGTTTGCTGAAAGAAATTTTTCATAGTTTTTTTTTTTTTTTTAATCTTTCCCCTTTGTTGAAGCAAGTTGTGTTCACTTGGTGTGAAAGACTACAAATTTAAAGGAAACATGGTTTTCATTCTTCTGTGTTTTTAATTAGATTTCCATGTTCAATTCCCCACTAAAAAAAATATATATATATAATGAAATAAAGAATCGATGTTGGCTTGTTGCTTTTTTGTTTTGTTTTGTTTTGTTTTTTGTTTTTTGTTTTGTTTTTGAGGGTGACAAGATGATATTGTTGGCACTGATATTCGAGTCTGGTTTCGCTTTTTTCAGGTAGATTTAGGGATAGAAAATGCTGAAACTGAGGAAAGATGTAAGTTCATACTTGGGTTATTCTTTTATTCTTTCTCTGTATTTACTCTAAATCCTTTGGTCTTAGTGTTGTATCTTTGTTTCGCAGATAAATCCAGTACAGTTCATGTCAAATTCCTGTTGCTGAAAGAATGCGTGTTTGGCCAACAATTCCTCATTGTGGGCGATGATCCTATGTTCGGTTTGTGGGATCCGGAGAGCGCAGTTCCATTAAACTGGTCAGAAGGCCATTTGTGGACTGTTGAGCTGGTGAGTTGATATTTAGAAAGAAAAATAGGTATGAAAATGTTGCACAATAATTTAATGTGGTTCTTGCTTTGTACTTAAATAGGATATACCAGTTGGAAAGTCGATCCAGTTCAAGTTCATACTCAAGGACGGTAGTGGGGAAATCGTGTGGCAGCCAGGTGCTGATCGAGTTTTTCAGACTTGGGAAACGAAGAATACAATTACTGTCTCCGAAGATTGGGAAAATACTGAACTTCAGATAGTAAGTGAGGAAGAACAAGCTGCTATCCAACAAGAGGATTCTCCTGTAAACTTGGAATTGACAGTTGTTTTTCGACAAGAGGAATCAGTTATTCAAGAAAACATTGAGTCAGCAATTTCTATAAAGGATTCGAGTCAAGGGGAGCAACCATTAGAAGAACCAATCAAGGGACAACTTGTTGCCGATAACATTCGACCACTGCAGGAGAAGCCGAAAAGTTCTGTTGCCAACGATATAAGTGACACAAAGACTGACCCTAGAGTGAGTTTTAGTCCTCAAGTTCCTAGTGAAAAGAGAGTCGATTCTGGTAATGAGAATTTCAACGTTATTTCGAACAACAATGTAACAATAGAGGACGAAATTTTAGGAAACAATGGTACAGTTGAAACGGCCAAGAATCTGGCAAGCACAGACCTAGTCGACTATGAAGGAGAACCAGTCCTGGTTCCTGGCTTGACTCCACCCCCATCAGTACCCACCGAAGAAGAAAACCATGATCAGGTTGACAAAATTAATTCCGTTGATGAATCTACTGAAGCAGTTGAAGCCAAGGATCATAATTTGCCAGAGGTAACTGCTTGATGGGTGCGAAGTTCTTTTCCTTGTCATCTCTTCTTCAACTAGTCTACCCTAGTCTAAAATAACACTCCTTTGAATTCCCAGAAACTGTTGCTTGTCCAAAGTCTTTGAGATTTGATGTAGCTGATTGCATACGGTGTCAACTTTTATGTTCGTGGAATCTATGTTACAAAGAACAGTCCATCTAAATAATGTTTTCGATAGAGAATAGTTCGTTTACTGATATGATGTATCGCAAGGCATGTTTAACGAGTGTTACATTTTGATTACACTGAATTTCATCTCGAGTGTCCATCAAAACTATGATTCCTGTTGCAATTCTGCAATCCTTTTATATCACTCTTGTGTTGAATGCAAAATGCGAGCCAGAAGCATCTTGAGTTATTCCTTGAGCATTCCTTTTTTTTTTTTTTTTTTTTTTAAATGGTTTTCTGTTGGAAATCCTTCAAACAGCCATTCCGAATTAGTCAGACTCCGGACTGGAAGTATAAGACGCACTTGACAGTACATAAAACACGTGGCAATAAGAGCTAAAGACAATTCATGCTTAGTCATTTCTTTGTTTAAAGCATCACATCATTCTTCAATATCCGAATATTTATCTGAACTTGATATCCTGTTGATGTGGTCAGTGACGTTGCGTTTCTTTTCTTTTTCATGAACTGGAATCAATAGATTCAGTTGGATGAGAAGCAAGAGCCGGACAGTCACCTGTCTGAAAAAGGAACAACTGATGAAACATTCGGCACTGGTAAGGAAGAGAATATTGGAAATGAATTGCAACAAAAGCCTTATTTTTTGAAAATGGAAGAGCGATTCGACTCTGAGCCAGAGGACGATGATGATATCCTGGAAAATGATCTCCAATGGGCCGGTAAAGCCCTGAAGAAGTTTCTGACTAGGTTCTGGTTGTTCTAGTACCTCAATGTAGAAATCTCTTTGCATATTCTGTGACAGTAAACTTTTGTATTACTATGATTGGAATATATCATGTTCAATAGAGTTGTATCCGTGTAATTCTTTTGTGAATCTGTGACTGATATTGAACCAATATGCGAATTTCTTTAGTGGAGACTAATCAAATTATCTGTACTCTTAGTGGTCGTTTGGATCACTGTCCTGAGACGGTTTTTGAGCATTTTTTGACATTATTTAAAAAGTTTTCTACAATGTTTTCTCTTACAAATTTTGAATTTACTTTTCAAACTTACAATCCGAACAGGGCCCTAGTCTTTTTCCTAGCTGCATTATGCAGAAAATGCGGCTTAAAGAATCACATATGCACATGCATTACCCAATCCAAATCTCCAAATTGCAACAAAACGGGATCTTCGATTCTTCCATGCCATCTTTTCTTGGCATTCACTTTAGTCTTTCTAGCCTCTTTTCTTCCGAGAATTCGACAGAAAGTTCCATTTTTCCTTTTCCATTTTTCAATCTTGGCAGAAATGATATCCTTGAGTCAGATTTAAGAAAGTTAACAACGTAGTTAACGCTGTCAGAATGATATATTTCTGAATATTTTACTATCAGCCAACTTTTTTTTCCCGAAATATATACATGAACAGAGGGTGTTCCAGGCAACAAGTAACCTAGAGATGCTAACGAATTTCAAGACACCCTGTAGCCTAAAAGTTTTGAAAATGTCTTTTTGTGTGTGTTTATAAATATATATATATATATATATATATATCTATATTTTTTTTTGAAGAAAGAAGTCATTATGGTATTGATTAATTGTAGTAAGATAAGGTGAATGAAAAGCGGATCTGAGGGGAAAAAAAATTAAAATAAAAATAATGGAAGAATTCCAATGACTAAATAGACATTGAAAATCAAATTGCCCCACAGCGTACGCTAACAGCGGACTGCACGCTTTTTAAGATGTTAAGAAATTGGATTTAGTTGAAGCATCTTTACAACTCCAAGGCATAATAATAATATAAAGTCTCGGTCTATTTTTACCGTGGAAATTCAAGGTTATGTCTTCCATTGGCTTATGAATCAGACTCTTGTTATCATCTTTTGGTATTATGGACATCAAATCTATCAATTTTTATAGTATAAATTCATATGATAATGAGTTGTCATTTTTTTTATTTATAACTATAATAAATTGATGTGACAATCTTTTACATGAATGACAACCCACATCTCTTACATTTCTATATAAGTAAATTAGTTAATTACTTATTTGAAGAAGTTTGAAGTGGATACGTGACGATGCATGATAAAAAATAAGAAACCTCTCTGATACCATATCTGTAATGACCCCTCATGGACCGTTACAGTTGACTTCTTTTTCAACATTTATCTCTTATAAAATTACGGAAAATAATAAGTTTGAAATTAAAAAAAATCTTGACTTATCGGAAAACTTTACTTAGATAATTTTAAAAAACTCTAGATTTTTTTTTAAACTATAGCAAAATAACCTTCATAATTAAAATAAATTAAAAAAAAAACTCATTTCATGAAATAAAATTTAAGTCCATATAAATTATCCAATCAAATAATAATAAACTAAAGTCTTAAAACTTTATTTGAAATTGTAAATGTCTATCTCATGATCGTTCCTCCCGTTTTCCTATCATACATCATCCCGCTTCTACTCCAAGCTCCTCCAATACTACATCTTACCCTTTTCTTTATCTGCAACATGAATTAACTTATATAAGTAAAGACTTAGTAAGATACTTAAATCTCACAAATATAAATAAACAATTTTCTTTTATCATCATAAATATAAATATCATTAAAAAAAACTTTTTAACTTTTAAAACCGTCATGTATTGGACCCGATGTTGTACTATCATAGTACGCTAGTCACAGAAGAAGTGGGGTAGCAAATCCCAAACCAACGGTGACAAAAAGTCTGCTAACCGGATAACATCATCATCATCATCATCAAGGGTATACAATGTCATTTTAAAACATAAAAATATATGTTTATACATATATATAATTTTCATCAAAACGTCATCATAGGAGAATTATTATTTAAGAACATCATAACATCATCATCAATATCAAAATATATACTTCTCAATTATTTAATTCATGTTGCAGATCAAAGTGTACTTACATAATGCCTTACTTAACATTTTTAAATTTTCCTGATGGTGATGTGTGATTGAGGTCTTGAGTACTCCACTTTAGAACTGTTCACGTAATGAATAATAAATATAATAAAATCAATAAAAAGATCATAATAATTTATTAAACACATCCATCGTATCATAACAGCACCTAATAGGCCTATTTCATCATTCAATAACATCAAAACACAAAAATCGAACAATTTTACAAAATTATAAAACTTTACAAAAACTGACAGTCAAACCTCTATCCCTTTAAAATTTCATAAAAATTCATACAGGACTCCAAATGATCTAAAATAATTGTAGATGAAAGTACACATCCAGATCTTTCTAACAATATATAATTCGTTAAAAACAGAGACCGTTTATACCCTCAAAAATAGTTTTGAATATGATTACCAAAATTTTACATAAACTGATAGCCTGTCCTCTACCCCTTTGAAAAATCATAAAAAAAATTCACATATGTCTCCAAACGATTTGAAACTGATTTCAAATGAAAGTAGACATCCAAAGATTTCTAACAATACTAAATTCATTAAAAATGGAGTTCGTTTGCATCATCAAAAATAGTTTGGTATACTAATCATAAAATTTAGAAATTTCTAGTAGCAGTAGTCAAATACGAAAATTCATTAAAAATATAAAAATTATCACCACAACGTACATGATTCACAAACACATATACAAAACAGTTCTAAGATATGTTTCTAATATATAAAATTATTAAATCACGATACCCATAAAATCATGAATTAAGAAATCAAAAACCCTAAAATCATCTTGTTAACAAAATTCAATCATTCACAAAATTTAACATATTTCTAAAACAATAAACCATCATCATTCAATCATATAGCCTCCCCCAATTATCATTCAATGGATATTTCTCATCATTTCCTCAAACTCATTTGAAGAAACTCATCAAGAAAATCATCTAATCCCTCGAAGGATCCTAAACCAAAACAAATAATAAAATCATCATCAGCAAACAATAACAAAAACATATCTTGAAATCCTTTTGATTTAGACTTGGATGAATTTGGAGGTTTGGTGGATTTTTTTTTTTTTTTGTGCGTGTGAGAGGAATGGAGAGAGATAGAGAGAGAGAGAGTAAGCGAGAGAGGAAACTAGGAAAGTAAGAGAAAGAGACTAAAATTTTGTATCTTATAAAAATTGTAAGTGATTTAATCCCAAATCAATTTTGGAATTAATTGGGATTCAATTGTTAGTTTAATTGTCTCTTAATAGGTGGGGAATGGCTGTTATTAGGGTGTGAAAACGTGTGGGAGAAAAGGGAAAAAACTTAGGTCAACTTCTAGAATTTTTGCACCAACAATCGCACATAGTAAACAGGTTAGTGACTAACAGGTATCCAGATAGTATACTGATCATAACTTCTTACTCCGATATGGGATTTGCACAAATGAGTAGGCGTTAGAAAAATAAAAGCTCTATAAGTTTGTATAATTTATAGAAATAATTTCAGACGTTGAAAGGTACATAATTGAGTTAGAAATTAACATTATATAAAATAGGTATTTTTCGGATAACATACTTTCTCCCCCCCTTTTTTTTTCCCCTTCTTCTCTCTTCTTCACGTTTTCAATTCAATATTCCCATTTTTTTTCTTCCTATTGCCGATTGCTATTTATAGATGATTTATATATATATATATATATATATAACTATACACATCATACTGTACATATAGATATATATTACGTAATATACTTATATTCAAAATATTTCTTTAATTAAACTATCACACAAAATTATCAAATAATCCTAAAAAATTCATCAATTTGTCATGAACTTTGTTCTAGCACATCGAGTCATCATCATGTCACATATGAAAAATAACTCAACATAATATTAGAATTAAGAAATTACTATCTCATCACATTACTCATATTAATTCTAATGTTAATTTTCTAACGTTATTGTTAGGTAGCATTTAAGGCGTTATATACGTGCACATATTACCAACAAAACAATCACCCTTCAACCATGAATCCTTCTCAATATCTATGCAAGAGTTCGATCCTATCTTATGCGTTCTTCCAAACTCCATTTCTCTTGTCCTTCTTCATCATGCTGTTGCATTCACCATTATCCGCTTTTGAAGCCAAGACTTTCTATGGAAATGATACGGATAGGGATAGGCTTGCCTTGCTTGGTATCAAAGATCAAATACTTGACAACCATTTTGGTGTCGTGAAGAAATGGAATGACTTTTTCCATTTCTGCACTGGGAAGGTGTCACTTGCAGTCGGCGTCACCAAAGAGTGACCGGCTTGAACCTTAGCTCCTACGGCTTGGTTGGTTCGTTCTCTCCTCACATTAGAAATTACACTTTCCTTTCGAAATTTGTCCTTGATATCAACCATTTTCACCAACAAATCCTACAGGAAGTTGGCCGTCTGTTCAGGCTTTAGAACTTGGAACTCTCCAACAACTCGTTTTCGAGAGAAATCCCGGCCAATCTCTCTGGATGTTCTAGGCTTGTTTGGCTCCGTTTGGGGTTCAACAATTTGAATGGTAAAATCCCATTGCAGCTACGATCATTGCAGAAGCTTAAAAGAGTTCAACTTCACTATAACAATCTAAGTGGACCGATGCCGGCGTCATTAGGCAACCTTTCCTCTACTAAATCTGTGTCTCTAGCAGTGAATAATTTGGTGGGACACATACCAGACACGTTTAACAAGTTGAAGAATTTACAATTTATTGAACTCGGCGTTAATCGACTAATCGGTATAGTATCTCCCTTTGTTTTAATAACCTTTCATCTATTTTAAGGTTTAGTGTGCCATATAATCAACTTGAAGGAAGTTTGCCCTCAGACTTGGCCTTTGCTCTTCCTAGTTTACTTGTATTGAATGTTGGTCACAATCAATACCGCTGCCAAATTCATTGTCTAATGCTTCAAATCTTGTTGAATTGGAAACTAGTGGGACAAAATTGAGCGGAAAACTTACCATCGATTTTGGTGGTTCACCTAATCTATGGTGGCTTGTTCTTGCCTCAAATTCTCTTGGAACAAGTGAAGTTGATGACTTGAAGTTCTTTGAGTCTTTGACCAAATGCAGGAACTTAAAAATGGTAGATCTAAGTGACAATCATTTCGGAGGGGAATTGCCTAATTCTATAACCAACCTCTCATCCACACTCGTTACTTTGAGACTCGGAAGCAATCAATTAACTGGAAGCATCCTTAAAGGATTTAACAACCTTGTTAACTTGACTGAGTTAGAAGTAGAGAAAAAAAAAATTTATCAGGGAGAATTCCTTTAGGTCTTTGTAACCTCAAGATGCTTCAAAAACTCGACCTGTCCGAAAATTCGTTTTATGGCCCCATAATATCATCCCTAACCAACATAACTCAATTGTACTTATTCCATCTTCAGAAAAACCACTTCACAGTTACTATACCTTCTAGTATTGGAAGCCTTTCGAACTTGCAAGAGCTAGACCTTTCTCAAAACAACCTTAACGGAACCATACCGAAAGAAATTGTTAGTCTTTCTTCTCTAACAATTTCTTTGAATCTAGCTCGAAATCAATTGATTGGTTCCATTCCCTCTGAAGTTGGGTTTTTGGAAAATCTTGGTTACTTTGATGTTTCTGAGAATAAGCTTTCATTTGGTGTACGGATTTAGAATGAAATTTTTAGGTTAAAGTTGGTTGACTTCTTAAAAACTAGTTATAATTTTTGTTCACTTTTCAGAAAAAAATAAAAACTGATATAAAAACTTTAGGTTCAAACCCGTACACCAAATGGAAGTTAAATTGTTAGGTCAAATTCCGAGAGAACTAGGTAGTTGTGTGAGATTAGAACTACTTCATATGGAGAATAACTTCTCTGAAGGAACTACTCCCCTGTCTTTTAGTTCCTTGCGAAGACTTGAGGTCTTGGATCCTTAATGTAACAACTTGTCTGGCCAAATTCCGGAATACTTCCAACATCTCTCCTTAACAAATCTGAATCTTTTTTTCAACAACTTTTCAGGTCAAATACTGACAGGCGGAGTTTTCAAAAATGCAAATGCCGCTTCATTAGCAGGAAATAAAAAGCACTGCAGTGGTATATCGGAACTACGTTTCCCAGCATGAGCCAAGTCAAAGAGAGGAAAGACGTCTCAAAGGCTCAAGTTGACGAGCCCTTTACTCTGTGGACTTCTGAGATTGGTTCTGATCGTGTCGATTATCATCATCATTCGCTTAAAGAATTTGAAAAGACACTCTTCATCTGCAGCGGTTTCATCAACCAAGGATTTAGTGTTAAACATGTCCTATGGAAGTCTCTTTGAAGCTGCTGCTGGATTTTCTTCTGTCAATTTGATAGGCAGCGGTAGCTTTGGTTCCATCTCTAAGGCCATTCTTGATTCAAATAAAACAGTTGTTGCCCTTAAGGTACTCTACTTACAAGAATGCTGAGCATTGAGGAATTTCCTAGCCTAATGTGAAGCCTTGGGACATATTCGACAGAGAAATCTTGTGAAAGCATTAACCGCTTGCTCGAATTTTGTTTTTCAGGGCAACGATTTCAAAGCTCTTGTCTATGAGTTCATGCCTAATGGAACTCTCGATAGTTGGCTTCATCTACGTCCTATTGAATACGATTTATATGGTGAACTAAGGATGTTGAGTCTTTTACAAAGGTTAAACATCGCCATTGATGTGGCCTCTACTTTGGACTATCTGCATTACTAATGTCAAAATCCAATTGTTCATTGTATCTAAAGCCAAGCAACATTCTGCTTGACAATGATCTCAACGCTAGTGTAGGAGATTTCAGTTTAGCAAGGTTCATTCCAGCAACCAGGAGTGGATCAGAAGTTTTGTGAAAAATACTTGTTTCCAATTATTAAAAAAAAAAAAATCAAATTACTCTATCTTTTGAAAAACGAAACTCAAATTACTATCTTTTTTGTTCTTGTCTTTTAATTTTTGATTTTATTTTTGTTTTTGTTTCTGTAGAATATGGCATGGGAAGTAAGGCTTAAACATATGGGGATGTATACAGCTACGGGATACTCTTGATGGAGATGTTCACAGGGAAAAGGCCGGCCGACGAAATGTTCAAAGACGAATTGGATCTACATAATTATGTTGAGAAGGCATTATCATCAAGACAAACATCAGTAGTACTAGATCCATTGTTTGTGCATGGAGAAGGAGAAGAAGAGGAAACAAAATAGCAATGAGATTATTGAGGGCCAAAAGGATACAAGACAAGAGTGCTTGGCTGCAACTATAGGAATTGGCGTTGCTTGTTCCGTGGACATACCCAGAGAGAATGGACATTAGCAATGTTGTCAAGGAATTTAATTTGATCAGAGATTTCCCTCATTAGGTCCTCTTGATATCTAAAATCTTAACTTTTTATCACTTATAAGTTTTTGAACTTTCTAAACTTTATCTTTCATTTCTGTGTTGAACTTGGTTCCCGAAATTTTTGCAATAAAATGCCTTAAGCAACATCTATAAGCCTAACATGATGCATGACTTGTTTCAATTAGTTCAGAATATGACAAGAAAATCTTGCCATAAGTGTGACATTTTATAAGAAAAAATTCAAGAAGCATAAAACAAAAATTCAGTTATATCAACCCATTTGATACAAAAAGAATATATTATACACATAATTATTCGTACAAATAAACACATTTTTATGCAAGTTTGATAAACAAAGCTCCATTGCTCTGTAGTGAATGTGTTTCTGCAAAAGAAGGAATATTTACCCTTTGAATTTTACAAGGAAATCAAGAGAAGAGAAATATAATGCTTTACAAAATATAGCTTTTATTTGCAAAAAGAAAAAAGAAATAAAAAAAAAAGGAAGAAAGAAAGTATCACAAGTATTGGGAATTAAGAAAATTGTATTTCATAATTTTTACAATACAAACAGCCAGACTTTATAGGCTAATACAGTCAGAACACAACTAGGAAACAGCTAGGAATCCTACAACTAGGAAATCGGGAAAGAACAATCATATCCCAAAAAATAGAAGTTACCCAAATCAGGAAGTTACCCAAATCTCTATTTACCCAAATCAGGAAGTTACCCAAATCAGCCTATAATCAGTACAAAAACAATATATCCACATTCCTAATTAATCACACCTAAATTACCCTACACGCCTATATTCTCCAACACTCCCCCTCAAGCTAGGGAGTAAATATTCTCCATCCCCAGCTTGCCAATAATTCTCTGGAACGTGTGACCAGCTAACCCTTTTGTTAGCACATCTGCTAACTGTCCTTCTATTGAGACATATGGCGTGCAGATTAGTCCACTTTCGAGTTTTTCTTTTATGAAGTGGCGATCTATATCCACATGCTTGGTACGATCATGCTGCACTGGATTATGCGCAATATTAATGGCTGACTTGTTATCATAATACAGCTTCATTGGCTTCTCTACAGGAATCCTGAGATCGTTCAGAATTATTCCTAGCCAAATAGCTCACAAATTCCAAGTGCCATGGTACGAAATTCTGCTTCTGCACTTGATCTTGCAACTACCGGCTGTTTCTTGCTCCTCCATGTAACCAGCTTCCCCCCAAGGAAGGCACAATAACCCGAGGTTGATCTTCTGTCAGAAACCGATCCAGCATAGTCTGAATCCGTATACACTTCTAAGCTCATACATAATCCCTTCTTGAAGAGTAAGCCTCGTCCCGAATACGACTTGAGATATTGCAGGATTGTATACACTGCTTGGAGATGAGCCTCTTTCGGATTGTGCATGAATTGGCTTGCAACGCCAACTGCATAAGCTATGTCGGGCCTGGTATGGGATAGGAAGATTAACCTTCCAACAAGTCTTTGGTACATTCTTCTGTCCACCGGTTCATCATCAATTGCTTCTCCAAGCTTGTGATTCGGCTCAATTGGTGTCTCCATTGGTCTACAACATGTTTTCCCTATCTCCTTCAATAGGTCAATCACATACTTTTGTTGTGAGATGAAGATCCCATCCTTTGAGCGAGCAACTTCGATTCCTAGGAAGTACTTTAGCTTCCCAAGATCTTTCATTTCGAATTCCTTGGCCAATTTAGCTTTAAGTATCTCCCTTTCTTCTTGATCATTGCCAGTGACTATGATGTCATCCACATATACAATAAGTGCCGTGACTCCCCCTGAAGAGTATTTTATAAAAAGAGTGTGATCACCTTGGCTTTGTTTGCAGTCCATTGCTAACATCGCTCTTGCGAACCTACCAAATCAAGCTCTGGGCGACTGCTTTATTCCATACAATGCCTTCCTTAGTTTGCACACCATATTCCTCTTTGTGGTACTAAATCCTGGAGGGGCTTCCATATAGATTTCTTCTTCGATATCTCCACGCATAAACACGTTCTTGACGTCAAATTGATGCAAAGACCATTCAAAATTAGCAGTCAAAGACAAGAGAACCCTTACAGTGTTCATCTTTGCCACTGGGGCAAAGGTTTCTTGATAGTCAACACCAAAGGTCTGAGTGTACCCCTTCGCTACCAGTCTAGCCTTATACCGCTTAAGAGTTCCATCTGCATTATATTTTACTAAGAACACCCATTTGCACCCTACCGGTCTCTTTCCTTTTGGTAACTCAACCATCTCCCAAGTCTTGTTCTTTTCAAGTGCGTCCATTTCAACTCTCATAGCATGTTTCCACTCCGTACTACTTAATGCCTCAAATAGTGTTTTAGGAATGGCTATTGAGTTTAGGTGAGTAAGAAAGGCAGTATGTGAGGGAGAAAATTTGTCAAGGGAGACAAAGTGTGAAAGTGGGTGTTGTGTACACTGTCGGGTACCTTTCCTAATTGCAATGGGTAAGTTTAAATCCTTTTTATCAAACATAGGGTTAGGTGTATTTACCTGGCTGGTGTCTTTTTCTTGAATAATTTCCTTCCCAAGCACCGGCTCTGACTCTTGGGCTTGTCTTAGATCAGTCCTGTACTCCTTCCTTCTCGAGTCGACTTGGAGTGATTTAGTGACTGTTGGATCGGCCGGTCTTGGAGTTTTAGGAGGTGACTGTGGTTGATGTGGCTCAGAAGACATGATTAAGGGATTTACGGCTGGTTGAGGGGTCAGGGGTGATGGTGATGATTGTTTAGGTTCTTGGCTGGTGAGCTCTTGATTCTGGGACCGGGGAAGATCAGGCACAAAGTCTAGGACATTGTCTAGGACATCATCACTCTCATCACAAGTTGTCTCCCCCTGATGAGAAAGATGATGGAAGAAACTCTCATGTTCAACAAAGGTGACATCGATGGAAATATAAGTTTTTCGAGTAGGTGGGTGATAACATTTGTAACCTTTTTGAATTGAGGAGTATCCTATGAATACACGCTTAAGTGTCCGGGGATCAAGCTTGCTTCGATTGTGAGCATGAATATGAGTAAAGGCAACACACCCATATACCCGAGGTGGCAATCTGTTTGGGGTTTGGAAATCTAGAAAGTGGTGTGAAAGTGTTTCCCAAGGACTTTTAAAACCTAAAACTCTGGAGGGTAATCTATTGATTAGATGTGTGGCAGTGAGTACGGCTTTCCCCCAAAAATGTTTAGGAACGTTTCTTTGAAAGAGCAGGGCACGGGTAGTTTCAAGAATATGCCCATTCTTTCGTTCCGCCACTCCGTTTTGTTGGGGTGTGTCAATGCAAGAAGATTCATGAATTATTCCTTCCTTGTTAAGAACCGGTGATAAAATTTGGTTAAAATATTCTCTCCTATTGTCTGTCCTCACCCTTTTAATTCTAACCCCAAATTGTGTTTTTATCATATTATGAAAGGTTGGGAAAATATGGGCCACATCAGATTTTTGTTTCATGAGAAAAACCCAAGTAACCCTAGTACAATCATCAATAAATGTGACAAACCAACGTGCCCCAGAAAGATTAGCAACCCTCAATGGACCCCAAACATCACTATGCATCAAATGAAAAGGGAACAATGATTTATTATTACTTGGAGAAAAGGAAACACGCTTGTGTTTGGCAAATTCACAAATATCACAATGAAGATGTTTCAAATCAACATTTTTAAACAAGGAAGGGAACATCAAACTAAGGGTCCTAAAAGAAGGATGACCTAGCTGCAAATGGTGAAGAAGAATTTGGTCTTTATTTGTGGATGAATCTAACAGTAACAGAAATGGATAACCGATCCTAGCATTCACTTTCCCACTCTCAAGCTTGAAGTAGTAGAGACCATCCTTCTCTTTAGCATGCCCAATCGTCTTCCCCGTTGCTTGGTCCTGAGATACACTAGAGTTTTTTGAAAAAATGAGGTTACAGTTCAAGGTTTTAATAGCTTGTCTAACAGAAATAAGATTGGTTGTCAACTTGGGCACATGTAAGACATTTTTCAAAATTAAGAATGGTCCTAGAAAAATATCTCCCTGGCCTGCTACACTGATCGAGGATCCATCAGCTATGGTGATCTTTTTGTTACTAGGGCAAGGGCTATAGGTGGAAAAATTATGGGAAGAACAGGTCATGTGGTCGGTTGCTCTTGAATCAATAATCCAAGAGTGAACTGAGACAGTATCTGAGACACTAAGAGCATGTGAGTCAAGAAACATACCAGAAAGCGACAATGAACAAGCACCTGAAGGCTTCTCAAGTGAGTTAAGAAGGAACCTAAGCCGATCAATATCTTCCTTGTTGAACTCTCTCCTACCAGAATTTGGTTGGTCGGTGGCATTATTGGTGTTGGTCTGTGCGGCATAAGCTTGTCCCTTTTGCAGCCAGTTTTTTCCTCCCCAATACCGATTGGGCTGATTATGATTTTGTGGTCTCCCATGCAATTTCCAGCAGTTCTCCTTTGTATGACCATTCTTCTTGCAGTAATTGCATATGAGGTTACTCTTTCCTATCACTTTCGAGTCAGGTTTCTTGCTCTCTGTAGTGGCAACAGCAGTTAAACTCTTCTCTGAGGCTTGTTCATTAGCACCGGTTGTGAGTAGTGCAGATCCATCCAATGGTTGCACGTCCAACATGACTCCTCTTCTGCTTTCTTCAGCGCGAATGATTGCAATTGCTTCATTTAACGAAGATATTCCTTTTCCCAAAATCTAAACTCTTACAGGGTCAAATTCCGCGTTAAGACCTGCCAAAAAATCGTATGTTCTGTCCTTCTCAATGAACGTCTTTAATACAGCAGCATCCTCATTGTTTTTCATCTCAAGAACCTGGTAATAATCCAACTCGTGCCATAAATTCTTCAGATGATTCGCATACTCTGTCACCGATCTACTTCCTTGTTTCGTTGCAGCAAGCTTTGTCTTGATTTCAAATAGCTGGGCTGCATCATCAACCTTTGAATAGGTTTGTCTAATTGCTTCCCATATCTCTTGAGCAGTAGATAAAAACATAACAATGTCACTTATCTTCGGCACCATAGCATTCCAAAGCCATGACATGACCATGGAGTCTTCTTCATCCCAAGCAGTAAATTTTGGATCTCCCTTTTCAGGACCTGTTCCAAGAAGATGGCCGAGCTTGCCTTTTCCTTTCAAAAAAAGTTCGAACAAATTGAGACCACTTCAAGTAGTTCGTTCCATTCAGTCTAAACACAGGCTAAATGTTCTGTAGATCTCCAGGAGTTGTTTGGACTGTGAGCTCCTCCGGTTGTATACTGGTCTGTGATACTTCTGACATCTTGATTCTTCTTTTTCCAGAAACGTACTACGAGCAGAGCTAAGAAATCTGTGATGAAATATTTTTCCCAAGAAAAAAGCCTAGGGCTCTGATACTATATCACAAGTATTGGGAATTAAGAAAATTGTATTTCATAATTTTTACAATACAAACAGCCAGACGTTATAGGCTAATACAGTCAGAACATAACTAGGAAACAGCTAGGAAACCTACAACTAGGAAATCGGGAAAGAACAATCATATCCCAAAAAATAGAAGTTACCCAAATCAGGAAGTTACCCAAATCTCTATTTATCCAAATCAGGAAGTTACCCAAATCAGCCTATAATCAGTACGAAAACAAAAATATCCACATTCCTAATTAATCACACCTAAATTACCCTACACGCCTATATTCTCCAACAGAAAGAAAGAAAGAAAACTATGCCTTCTCTTTGTTCTTGAATTTGAGATAGGAGTTCCTAATTGCTTGCATTTTGTTGACAACCACATTCATAAGCAGCCTCTCTCTTGGATCAACATTGGAGCACAGCAGTCCAACACGCATCACCGAGACCAAGCATTCTTCCGTTCTTCTTTTACTATTGCCTCGGTTATTGCCATCTTCTATTATGGTCTGCTCTTCAAAGTCACTTTGATTTCTCAGATAATCATCATCATCATCATCACTAGCCTCTTCAAAGAGCAAGGAAGGGTCAACAACATTCATGACATGATTTGGGATAGCCGTATACGTGAACTGGTGAATGCTGAGACCGTCTTTGAACATGTCATCAGTCGGTCTTTTTCCTGTGAACATTTCTAGCAATAGAATTCCATAGCTATAACTATCTCCCAAAATGGAAACTTTGCCTCCCATGCCATATTCTAGAAAAAAAAACATTCACTTAATTTTTAGAGCCAAAGGCATTGTTGAGAATTCATAATCTACAAGGAAAAGTGGAGAAAAAAGAAGAGGAAAGAAAATTTGACATGATGTGAGTTGTCATTTTTTTATCGGTAGGTGTTTATGAAATCGTGACATAAATTACGTTACAAAAATACATCTACCGGAATAAAAATGACAATCAACTACCACGTATCTCAACTTAGCTTCATTGAAAAAGATTCATACCTGGAGGAATGTATCCAATCGAACCTTTTAGCCCAACTTGCAATGTTTGTTCATTGGAAAAGTTTTCTGACGCTTTGAAGAGGAAACTTGCAAGTCCAAAATCACCGACATGGGCAACCATGTCATGATCAAGTAGGATATTGCTTGGCTTTAGATCGCAATGAACTATAGACGTTTGGCAGTGGTTGTGGAGATAATCCAATGCAGATGCAACATCAATTGCTATGCCTAATCTCTGAACGAAGTTCAATCTTTTGATTTGGAGTTGTTCGCCGTTTCTTGGATGCAACCATTCATCTAGATTTCCATTAGCCATGAACTCAAAAACCAGGCTTTTAAAGTCATTTCCTTGACGATCAATGGTTGAGCAGACGGTGACAATTTTGAGAAGATTACGGTGTCTCACACTGCTTAAAGCTTTGCATTCATCTACAAAACTCTTCGAAGCGCCTTGTTGTTCAAGGTTCAATACCTTCACTGCAACCAACTTTTTGTCTCCAGCAAGCAGTCCTTTGTAGACAGAACCAAAACTACCAGAGCCAATTAGATTTTCTTCAGAGAAACCATTAGTTGACTCAAAAAGATCCGAATAAGAGACATGAGATTGCAAATTCTCCGTAGACGATGAAGTCAAAGGTCTCTGTCTTGAACGTTTTACCAAATAACAGAAAACAATGAAGCTACTCAAAATTACAGCCAATGTAGCTAAACAGATTACCAGAATTGCTAAATGTTTAGAAAACATTTTTCTAGGCTTATCATTGGGGCAGGCTGGTAAAAGTAGTTCTGGTATACCACCACAAAGCGCATTATTTCCAAACACCGACACCGCTGATGCATTTGAGAAAATTCCTTCTCTTGACAGTTCACCTTCAAAATTATTATGAGAAAGATTGAGACGCTGGAGAGACGAAAACTTACTGAGAAATTCAGGAACTGGTCCAAAAAGGTTGTTGCGAGAAAAGTCTATGTCTTCTAATCCTCTTAGACTTTCCAAAGTTTTAGGAATTTTCCCTTCAAATTGATTGTCCTCCAAATGCAGGCTGCTCAAACCAATACATTTTCCAAGGCTGCTGGGGATTTCACCTGACAACTTGTTTCCAGAGACGTCCAACTCAGAAAGATTATCTAGTTCACCAACTTCATCTGGTAGTGAACCTGTCAAAGAGTTATTAGACAAGGTCAAAGAAATGGACAGGGAGGAAATTTTCATAACCTCTCTAGGTATGCTACCATTGAGATTGTTGCTAGAAAGGTTAACAGCGATCAAAGTCTTGCATCTTCCGAGGCTTGAAGGTATGTTTCCTTCAAGCCTATTCTCCTCCATAAAGAGCCCGGTCAATGAAGTAAGGTTGCCTAAGGAGGGAGGTATTGGCCCGGAAAACTTGTTGACATTCAAATATAGACCATTTAGCCTCTGAAGCTTTCCAACTTCAACAGGAACACTACCACTTAATTGGTTACCTTCCAATCCAAGAAGAGTCAAGTTCATGAGGTTTCCAATACCCAGAGGAATTCTTCCATGAATCACATTCCTCCCTATAGTAAAACGTTCTAGACGGGTCGAAAGGTTGGCTATTGATTTTGGTAATTCTCCTCCAAAAAAATTCCCTGCAAGACCCAAAACTTCTAGAAAGGTACAGTTACTCAACAGCCTAATAATGTCCAGATCACCGGGTTTTCCACTTCCTAGTCTGTTATCATCAAAGTTGAGTCTTGATAAGTTTCTCAAGTGTGCAAGGTTAAGGGGCAGACCCCCAATTAGACCATTTTCAGCAAAGTCAAGCGCTTGAAGTGCGGAAGCATTTGACAAGGAAAGAGGAATACTCCCTGTAAATTTGTTAACTCCACCAGCAAATACCACAAGATTAGGGAGAGTAGTTCCTACATCTGTTGGTATTTTTCCCTGCAACTGGTTCTGAGCAACACTGAAATAGTATATAGAAGAAATATTATAAATTGAAGCAGGAACTGTACCAGACAACTTGTTATCCCACACTACGAATAGTCCCAAGCTTTTTAGACGGCCTAGATCTTCCGGTATGCTTCCATGTAGATTGTTCGATGCAAGCGAAAGAACATACAGAGAAGTGAAGTTCCCTATCCAAGGGGGGATAGTTCCAGTAAGGTTGTTAGCGCCTAAACCAAACAAAGTTAAATTCATCAATGAACTGAGCTGATCTGGAATTGTCCCAATAAGATGGTTGTGAACCAGACGGAGCACTTGAAGCTCTTTACAGTGACTTATATTGGTTGGGATCTTTCCTTCCAATGAATTGTAAGCGAATTTGATCTGCTGCAGGTTACTCAGATGACCGATTTCTTGAGGGATTTCACCTTGGAAGCTGTTGTATTGCAGGTTGATTCCCGTGAGCCGAGTGAGATTTCCTATGGAAGGTGGGAGAGAACCAGCCAAACTCCAGTTTTCCAAGTTCAAGTACATGACTCTTTCACTGTTGGGGTGGCAAGTTATGCCGAGCCAGTGGCAGAAATGGACAGAGTCATTCCATAACTTCATGATTCCAAGAGGATCCAGAGTTATCCGACTCTTGAAGTCTAGCAAAGCCAGAAGATCAGATTCGTTTCCGTATGTCGGTGAAGCTGCTGATGATGCCGAATCCCTGCTCATGCACAACAGAATAATCCCAAGAAACAACATCGGCAGAAAAACCAACCTGGATTTCAGAAAGTAATGCTTCATCTTTTCTGGAATAATATTACTGACTTCCTAGAGGGACCAAATCCCAGTGCCAATTTGGGGAACGTAGAGAGCGTCAAATATTCAACTAATGAAAAAGCTATTTATTAATTTTTCTAGACTTTAGACAATGTAGAATAAAAAAGATGATTTCCATATTTATATCGTGTGGGTCCAAGTTGTCTGGTTCAGACATTTATTAGAATATGATAGAAGTCTGTTGCAGTCGGAATTCATTAAAATCTATAGTTATTATACATATATATTAGAATATTCTAATGTTTGGTTACCGAATGTTCTCATTTAATATCAACCTTTTAACGAGTGTCATGCGTATTTTTTAGTCATAAATTTAATTGAGGGGGAAATTTGTAAATTTTTTTTAAAATTTAGAAGAAAAGAATGTTACAAATCGAAGTTCGATGGTTTTTTATGACAAAGTCTAAAATTTAAGGGAAAAAATATAATTTATCCAATTAATTATGAAAAGCCCACGTATGCCATATCTGAAGATGAAAAAACCAATTTCCAACCAAAAATTTCTAAATCTAATACAAATCTTAATTGAGATATTCCAATTTCAAACATTTTATTTAGTGTAAAATTAACTAAAAGTGATACATTATAACAATTTAATAAATTTATGTAGTAAATTATCAAAATTAAAAATTTAGGTAACAAATTATCAAAAAAATAACAAATTTAGAAAATATCAGTACTAAATATCCCTTCTACTAATCTAACCCCCACTTTCAAAATGGGGAAATTTCCCTCACAAAATAATGAACGTTAGATTAGGTGACATGGATTATTTAATGAGAACAAAATGATTCGATGGCTTAGATTGATGGAGGGTTTGAAAGGGCATTTAAGGGTGTGGAAAAGTGTGACAGATATGCGACCGGTTGATTAAAAAAAAGATTTCTTCACTCACAGTTATCAAGTTTATGGAGTGTCCTACCTTCATCCAAGCTTCAACGTTATTATATTTATATTTATCATGTTTGTCTACTACTTTTTCTACTACTAGTACACTATATTTAATCGGATTGTAGTAGTTCTTTTTTTCACATTTTTTTTTTTTTTTCGAGTTGCTAAGCCTTGTAACCATTATCTAAGCAATCTATTTATTACATGTTTCTCAAATTATTGCGATGCTCTAAAATATTAGTATAGAAGCTTGATGCGAACTTATCAAAACAATTTCAATGATATATAATCTAAAAAAATTAATCTACATTTATGCTATTAAAAAAAGACAATTTTAAATTCACACCATTCAATTTGATCCAATGTCCAAATATACATATAAATGTGCAACTATATACGACATCAAAAATCCACTATAACAACTTTTAATTCACCACCTCTTGAAATATATATATATATATATATATATATATATTTAAAAAAATTCACATGACGTCTAACTTCCAACTAAATGGTAAAATAATATTGTATTTAAGAACAAAAAAAATTTCATTCACGTCACCCATTTTCATACCATATCCACTAATACATATGAATGTAATTGTATATGATAAAAAACCTCAGAAAACAACTTCTAATAAATGAGTTCCTAATGATGTTTTTTGTTTTTTTAAATCAACACAACTAACATTATCGGTGGTCATTATTAGTTTCAACGACATTTGTGATATCTTATTAGATTTTTATTTATTTTTTGGATAAATGGAAAAAATTAGATAAAACGTTTTAGGTTTACTTTTGAGCAATACTTTCGAATGACAAAGAAGTTAAAATCTCCAAAACAGTGTCAAGTTGGAAAAGAAGTTTTAAAAAAAAGTCATTTGCGTTAATACTCATAAGCACAATAGTACAAGAGGGAAACAAGTATATAATATTTTTACGAAAAATAAATAAGGTGAATAATTGGTTTTATAAACATTTAGAGTAAATATCAGTAAATAGAAAATTTATTAAGAACAACTTACTAATTACTTCAACTATTTTAGAACATTGTTTTTTTAAGGTAAAATTGCAATTTACTATAATTTCTCTCTTACAATTTAGGGAGAAGGAGGAACATAGGTCAAAAATCTCTAGGAATAAAAATAAATACCAGAAAACTTTTTGAGTGATTGTAAATAGTATATTCAAGGTAAGTGATACATTTATGTAGCATATTCACAACAAAATTATCTTGAATAATATTCTTGTAAATAAAATATTTACGGTAAATATAATATTTATAATAAATAATTTATTTACGAAGTATATTTTCGATAAAATTATCTTATAAAAAAATTTTGAAAATAAAAAATTTACCTTAAATATGATTTTTACCTCAAATATTTTTAAAATATGCTATTTACTTTAAACATTTTTAAAAATGGCCTCTTTGATATAATTTCTCTACAATTTATGCCTTGGGGCTAACAGATCTATGTATAAAGCCCATAAATGGTGCTTCTAATAAAATTAAGATAATTAGGCTATATGCTTTAGAAAGAGGATGATTGATTTGCTACAACTAAAAAACTTTAGCAAAAAATATCATAATGATGGCATCATCTTTGTAATAATTTAAACTAATAATACCCCCCACCTCTCTTTTTTTTCCTTTTTTTAAATTTCTCTATCTCCTTCTCTTTTTCTCACATCTCTCTCCATCTCTCTATCTCTCTCCCTCTTCCTCCAGCCACTCTATTTCTCCCCTCTTAGTCTCTCTCTTCTCATTTCACACTGCTTGACAGCCACCACCCCTCCCCATTCCGATGCCGGCCGATCTCCTCCACCGCTTGAGATCTCCTCTCCTATGTGGGCCTCTATGCAGATCTCCAACCTATTTCCTTCCAACGATCTCAATGTCACGACCTAAAATCGGGCATGGTGATGTGGAATGGTTTAATTAGAATAATCTCACAATTAGTCTCAAATCCCGAGAATATTTAAAAATAAAATAAAGGATAAAATGAATAAAATGTATAATATTCCGAAATTCACCCATATTTTTATAAATTCCATTTCATGCCCTTTTTGGTAAAATGTATCAAACTTGTCCATCAGGTTGTAGTTTGGCCTAAAGTCTACTATTTTTTAATTAATGAAAATTACCAAGTTGCTTTTTAACCAAAACAGTGGGAATTTCGAAATACTAAGTTTTAGTGGAAAGTAGGTTTAGAAAATCAATCTCCGATCTCATTAGGGTTTGAAAACCCTAAACAAACAAATGAAAGAAAAAAAAAAGAAGAAAAAAAGTATAGATATACCCAGTTCAAAGAGAGAGATTAGTTATTCATACCTTGAAAAGTAAATAAATTGGAAATAAAAATACAGATTGATCACCACTGAACTGTAGCGGCTTTAAAGCAATCATTCTATTCGATGCTACTCCTAGCACTTCCTGGGTGGTTAAAAATAGTGAAACTTGAACAACGAGCTCAGTAGGATACAACGACTATTTAAAATAAATAACTTAAATAAGGGAATCATGGGTATCATAAAAATTTAAATAAGATGATAAGATATGCATCACATAGCAATAAGTAATAAAGGAAATAAAGTAATTTATTCACAGTGCTAAAGCCAAATTAATATGAGCATCGAAGTGACCGATCGGTTTCAGGATACCATCTGGGTATATAATCACGACATCATAGCAAAAATTTCATATGTCGGTGTCTAACCGGATAGAGTTTGAAAATTTAATTTAACACACTTGAATAGTCTCAGGCTAAGTCTCAAAGAACCTCACTTGAGTCTCTCAAAATAATGTATCTACAAATATCATTTTGATCAAAAATATTTTATAGATATGTATATATACACACACACTCCGTTCAAATGATATTTCATCAAATCATTTTATTTTCAAAATGCTTTTAAAATGAGAGATTTATAAAATAACAACAACCAATACTTTAACAAAATCAGGTGATAACGTATCCTACCTATTTGGCAAATAAATCTACTGATAACTTCTCATTACGTAAACCGATACTCCTCACTCTTATCACTAATTCCTTAAAACCAAACAACACAGATAATTTAATTATCTATCACAACACACGTCCTAACTAAAGTAAACATCAGACCTAATTAGTGTGCTTCTCGATATTGCATTAAAATAATATTTCCGATAATTATGTTCATAAATGTCATTTATATCCCAAAACCATATGCAAATTCAAATTACACTTTAAAACATTATTAATCTAGGGAATATCAAAATGGGAAACCTGCAGATATTCTGCCTCTGTCTGGTTGACCGGTTAGGCATGTCCAGCTGACCAGACAAAGACATATTGTCTAGTTCCAGTTCTGGACTCGTCTGGTTGACCAAACTGTCATAGAACCAAGAGTTCCCCACTCAACCCGACTTGTAAACTTAGTCAAAATCCATTCCAATACTTCCCAGATATTCAAAACAGTAAATAAACAATTCCCAAAGCCTAAATTATTAGAATAAAACTCAAAATCCAATGTTTTTTCATGAATCTAGTTTGATATTTAAAGTTTTCTAAAACTTAAGAAAATCTGAAATTCAAAGCTCAAAATCAAGCTATTTTGAATTCTAAAATGAGTTTTAAACAATTTAGGAGTGTTTCTAAAGTTTATGAGTCAAATCTCCAAATCTTGGTTGTCGTTCTTAAAGTAAAAGAACAAGAAAGGAAAAAGAGGGAAAGGCAAAGGGAGTGTGGGGAAGAGAGAGAAACTGGGGGAGCGAGGGAGAACGATATGAGAAAATGAGGGAGAGGGAGGGCGGTGATGTTTTTATAAACTTCATTTCTTCTTCTCTGAGATCTAAGGGATAGCAAAGATTAGGGAGAAGGACTATTTAACATTTCTGGGAATGGTGGGCGGCAGAAGGGCAATGCTGCCAGACATGTCATATTGACCGGTGATGCATGTCCAGTTGACTAGACAGGATCATGGGCCAAAATAGAATTATGAAAAGTTTAGGGATAAAAATGTAATTTCTAAAAAGTACTTTCAAATTTTAAGTTTGTGAAATTTCAGATGCATATTATTTATTTATAAACACAATTTAACACACTAATTAAACCCATTTAGTTTAATTAAGAACAATTATTTCTAACTGTCATTATATTATGTGTGACAGTTGTCAGTCCCTATAAGGAAAATAGTAAGTTGTACAGTCCCACATCACTTAGAAATGAATATATGTGATAGTTCATAATTAAAGAGATCACCTCCTAATGGTATAAGATCTTTTGGGGATAAAGCCCAAGAGTGAAACCGTGCAGGTACAAGGCTAAAAGCGGACAATATCATACCCAACCGGCAGTGTGGCTAACAAGAACGTTGGGTCCCAAAAGGAGGGATGATTATAACATTCATCAGTCCCTATAAGAAAAAGAGTAAGCTACACAGTCCCACATCACTTGGAAATGAATATATATGATGGTTCATAAGTAAAGAGACCACCTTCTTTTGGTATGAGGCCTTTTGGGATTAAGCACAAGTATAAAATCGTGCAAGCATGAGGCCCAATGCGAACAATATCAGACCAAAGAAAGGCATAGGTCATTACACTCCGTAGCCTCGGTCGTGATCGGCCTCACAATCTCCTCTAGAAAGAAGCAGCGATCTAAGCTTGGCATCGCGTTCGGTCTCATGATCTCCGCCAAGATATGCCAGAAGGGGTGGTTACCAACCAATAACCAAATGGTAACCAAACAGTTACCAACTCGTGACCATCGATCGGCCGGTATCGCCATGGAAAGTAACCATTCATTATCTTAGTTACCAACCGATTGGTCGGTAACTAATTAGTATCAACATGGATACTAATTTGCACTAGATAGTAACTTAAAAGTATAATTAGTATTCTAAAATTAATTAATTAATTGATTGATTAATATTATATAATTTCATCTTATGGGTTGTTTTTTTTTTTTTTTTTTTGCAAAATTTTTTTTATGACAAAAATCATTCTAAGGTATGATTTTGTGGCATTTCTCTAAAGTTCCTCTTAAATGAACAAAAAAAATTGACTGCCTATTTCATATTGACCAAAATTCCCTAACATTTCAAATTAGGAAAAAAAAAAAAGAGAAAAACATATATGATTCCCTCCTAAATATCAACACTTTACTTTAGCAATTTCAAATAAATAAATAAAAAAGGTCGTAGAGGTGGGAATTTGGGCCGGGCCAAATGGGCCGGCCCGCGGCCCGTAATTTTGGCCCGGTCGTTGGCCCGGCCCGGCCCGAATTCTCTAGGCCCGGTAAAAGCCCGGCCTGCCAGTAAGAGGCGGGCCGGGCTCTCCTTTTAGGCCCGGTGGGCCGGGCCGGCCCGGTCTGAAAATTTAAGCCCGTTGGGCCGGCCCGGCTCGCCCGTTATTTAAAAATTAAAATTTTATATATATATTATTTTTATTAAAATTTTAATTATTTTTAAAATTTTTATTAAAAAATTATATATATTATAATTTTATATTATATATATTATATATATATATAAAGAAAAGAAAAAACAAAAAAAAATTAAATTAAATAAAAATTTAAAAAATTAGGCCCGGGCCGGGCTTATATTTCAAAATTTTGGGCCGGCCCGGCCCGGCCCATGTTTTCAAAGGGCCGGGTCGGGCCGGCCCGATTTTCTTAAAAAGCCTATCGGGCTCGGGCCGGGCCGAGCCAGGCGGCCCGAATTCCCAGCACTAAAAGGTCATAAAATCCCTTTATTTTCGTGATTAAAAAAATGGAAAATACATACCATAATAAGAAATTAACCTCTGATACTCTTCTACAACCCCCTTCTTCTCCTTTGCTCCCCTCTCCGACTCGATTGCATTTATCGAAAAAGGAGCCTCCATTTTGTGATGATCGTGGTAGAAGAAAACCCAGAGAAGACACTTGAAAAAATCACGAAAATATTAGAAGAGGCGCCGGTATCTCCGTCACTTAGGCAGTTCTTACAAATTGCATCAGGGGTTAAAGACCTATCAATGACTCTATCAACATCTAAGGATAGAGTCACTCAAAAGTTTTGATTTAGCCATCAATGAAGATCATGGTTGTAGGATAGCAGATGGGGGTATTGGGGTGATTGGAAAACAACATAAAAGAAGACGTGGTTTGACTCTAATAAGTCAAACTAATGAGGAATATATTGCCTTAAGTTTTGCTTCCATGAGCTTTGGAACCGAGTAAAAGTTCATACTATTATAATACTCTTTATGGTTCTCAAATATGGTTTAGTTAAGAAGTACAAAATCAAAACAGTTTTTTTAATATATTGGCATGTACTCTATCACAAATTAATATCGAGATATCATTGCATACTCATCAAGACTACTCATCAAGTTGGATAAATCAACAATTTCCAATTTATGAGTTAATAGTTAGAAGAGACAACAAAACATAAATGTAACACATTAACAATTACCTTCAAAACTATACGAAGATAATATCTTGGTAAATGTATTGTTTAAATCAAAATAAATGTAGATGTAGGGAATGTACTGTCAAATTTTAACGAGAGATTATTGATAAATAAGTGAGCAAATAGTGATTATTAGGGCCCTTGGACATCGTATATGAAAGGCACAAAACAATCACAATCAAAAAAAGATACAGATAGGTCGGAAGAAATGAAAAAAATGAAGAATAACAACATCGATATTTAAAGAGGTTTGTCGGAAGTGTGCTACATCCTCTGAGTATGTGGGTTTCACTATGTAAGAATTTCTTTCGTACAAAGGATTTACAATTTCTGTGTATATTCTAGCAAAACGACTATAGACGAGGGGCTAAAAAAAACAAGGGATCCCCCCATATGAGAAGGGTCCTCCTCTATTTATAGAGGGAAAGTAGTGGTCCTGAATTCATGAATAGTAGTGGACGGTTCTCCACTACCCCGAACAAATCGGAACATGTGTAAGAACGTGGGTCAGGATGCCACGATTGATCGTGGGCTTGACAGTTATAGAGATTGATCTTTCTCTACGCGATGTTTTTCAAATATGAACACTGAACGACGAATTAGTCATTCACAAAGACCCAGGATTAGGCATCGTTTATCGTTCGTTTTATTGGGTCAAATGCTCACCCGATCCACACTCGGTGAATTGACGGGCCTCAAAGAAAATGAGACCAAATGGTTGAGTGCGACCATTCGTCATTCGCCGCTCTACCAAGTTGAAATCGTTCATTGGGCGGAGCCCAAATGTTTGAGAATACTTGATCCATCGAGGGCCGTCGTCCGTCGTTTGTCGTTCGTTTTATTAAGCAGTCGCGATGACCCAGTTACAGTGTTATGGGGAGACAAAGTCTGACCCCAACAATAAATACCTACTTAATGTTTTCTAACCTGCTAGAAACTCGTTTTGGTAATTAAGGACACTTGAAACCAATGATGAAAATATCGATATCGACAGAAATATCGGTAGTCCAATTTTACGGAAATTTTGAGATAAATATTGATATTGGTGGAAATATTGGAAAAAATTACTGAAGTTATGGAAATATGATTTAAAATATATTTTTAACATTTTAGGATAGTACAAATGTTAAAAAGAGACATAAATACATAAGTTTTACATAAGAATTATATTATATTTTACATATCTTAATACCAAAAGGAAGTCCTAAGAAGTTCAAATATGATTGGGATATCATCTTAATTCAATCAATATTGGTGTCATGATATATTATTTGAATAGAGTTAAATATAATCATGAACATGCTATATGTAGGTTTGTTGATATCCTCCCAATGTATTTTCATAAATAGAAAATTATGCAAAGTTTGAAGAAGTCTAGGAAAATATATTCTCTTAGCTTTTTATGTGTTGTTTTTTTATTTATTTTTTTTATCTCTTGTTTATAAGATAATTATAACATGTTATTTGCTAGTTGCTCTCTTTCATCATTTATTTTAAAAAAATAGAAGATTATTATAACATGCTCAAAAAGATAGTAAATGATAGAAATACGAAATTTTTGAAAAATTTCCAAACCAAAATTTCCATCGTAATTTCTGATATTTCATCGATATTTCTCAAGATTTTGTAAAAACTACACTGCGTTTTACTGATATCAATATTTTTACTGATATTTCTTGATATTTCCGCGATATTTTGATGGAAAATATATTTTATCTAAAAGATATTTCAATATCCCTCAAAAACAGATATTTCAGAAATATTGTGGATATTTGTAACCATACTTGAAAGTTATGTGTGCTCTCTTATGTTTGAAATTTTATTTTTATGTAATCTATTATATTGTTATATTTTGTTTGAAATGACTAATGAGTACGTAATACAATCTTAAAATTACAATCAATACTTGTTATTATGATTTACTGTTACATTATGCGATACAACGCTTATATTTGATAAAAAAAAAAATATTGTTTTAGTTATAATTTTAGTTTAGATTTAGTAATATTTGATTGTTTTTACATTTTGTAAAGTTTCAGCAAAAATTGTAAGTTTTTCTTTGAGCATCCATTTTTTTCATGAATTTCCGTTAACATCAATATTTCTGTGGATATTATCTGTAAATCAAAACATTGACAACTCCGTCAACATCAACATTTTCATCTTTGATCTTGTGTAGCATGTTGTCACAATCTATTCATATTTAAAAAGAATAAAATATGCAACAAAATTATGATTTTTACCCAAAAAATAAAAAAAATAGAAAAAAAGATCTCCGAGTTTTTGGATATTTTGTGAACATATCTAAATATATCATGGATATTAACAAATATTACGGATTTTTTTAACATTGTGGACATTTGACAAATACTTCTGAAAGAAATATATTTTCCCCCCGTTATCTATGTCGAAACTTCAAAATACGGATAATATCGTGAAAATGTCGATGACGTGAACATTTTCATCCATGATTATAGCTTGTTAGTTGCAAGTTGCTAGTTGCACTCTCCTCATTTATTTTAAAAAATATAAGATAACATTAAAATATATAAGATAACAATATCATGCTTAAAAAGATAGTAAATGATATAAGTCCAAAATTTAAAAAATCCCCAAACCGAAATTTCTAATATTTCTTTAATATTTCCCTATATTTTGTATAAAATGCACTATATTTTACCGATATCGATATTTTTACTATAATTCCCCTTATATTTTGACGGAAAAAATATTACACTTAAAAAATAATTTGATACCCCTCAAACGAAAATTTCAATAGGATTGAAATTTTAAAAATATCATGGATATTTGCAATCATGGTTCTACATTAAAACCAGATCATGTGATGCAGGACTGTGCTAACCTACCCGACGATGAGAAATGGTCCTGTAATTGAATTGACCACTTCTGATGTCATTAAGAGATTTTTTTTTTTTTTTTGGCTAAAATGATGTCATTAAGAGATTGATAATCTAGTTTAGGTTTTAAGAATTAGTTGCTCCCAACCCGGCTAGAGAGAGTGCTTAGTGAACGTAGGAAAAGCACTTGGCTGTGATGATATAAATGGAGCCAAATGACAAGACAGTACAAGTTCCGGGGCAAATTCTACCCTCGAGGAAAAAAAAAGGGCAAAAAAATATAAATAATAAATTCCCACCTTTCCCCGACAAAATTACAGATTAAAAGTCACCTGTGTTGGCCAATTTTTAACTGTGTTCAGACTAAAAACACTTTGTACTGTGGATGCTAATTGTCAGCTCCACACCTATCCTTTCTCTGCTTCTACAAAGCAAGCTTCCCAGATACTCATGAAGCAGGATGATGTCCGTTTTTCTGCTGCCACGAACTTGACAAATTTTGTGAACCTTTATTTAGTTCTTCCTTTGATCGTTTAGTCGGAGCGGATTGCTGCAATCTGGAAGGATAGAAAAACAAGACTAAAATCAGAATCCAAAAGGAGCCATGCTCACCACCATTTTACTGTTAAAATTGAGGATAAGCACATGGATTTGATTATTCGTTGATTATTTGACGTCTCTGTAGTACATTATCTCGGGGCCTAAAAATGTGGGATTCCTTTCGTACTTGTAAAGCGAATGACATTGATCACCATACATGTTTACATTTCTGTTTTCGCTATACATCTTATATCAATGTCGCTGTGCGAACTGGATGTCAATAGCAATATAAAGAAAATGAGGAATTGAGAAGAACTGTTAAGCAACAAATACTCAACAGGGAAAAAAAGTGAATCCTGAAATGTAAAAATGATTCACATCTGTGCCATGTTACCTGGGGGAATTAGCACGCTTTTGCACATGCTGCTGATTTAGTGCTGTGGAGGATGTACTTTCAGGTTCACTTTCAGCAGCCTGCACATATTTATCATTTGTCATTAATTCGAGGGAAACAATCAGGCCATATGAGCAACGAGAATATTTCAAGATAAAAAAAGGGGGTGGGAGGGACAAAAAAGGTAAAAACACAATTACAGAGAGCTTTTACGATGTTTTAAAATTTTTGACAGAAGAAGAAATCCAACTAATGGTTCAACAACTGAACAAACTTGACCAAAACACACTTAAGTTATTTGAAAGAGTTTGAAAGCAACTTCGAACCGTATGCGATTCAAGCCAACCGCCAAAAAGAGGATTAAATCAGTGACATCTCTTTTACTACAGCAATAAGAAAAAGGGTAAAATCAGATTATTGTATTTGCCTTGTGTTTGTGTCACAACAATGACCATGTGAGGAAAACCTATTTTTTTCCCCTCCCCTGTGAACCAACAAGGTATCAACAAGTCATTTACTAAACAGCATGGGTGGGTTAAAAGAAGAAAACGAGAAAAGAATATAGTTGAATTGACTACTTGGGAGTACTTGGATAATGGGTAGAACTAGGGACCGACCACCAAGCCCTTACCTTTTAAAACATGAATTAACGGAGCTTGGACAGGGCAGCAGTAGCGGACATGAAGTCAGCTCAATCCCCTAATAGTGTTTTAGCCATCACATCTTTGGTGCAAAGCAAAATTCAAGAAAAGGAGTGGTTCTTATAAGGTAGCCACTAACCTTTATCAGGAAAGGTCTTGCCCACATACCCTTTATCCAAGCACCACCAGCGTAGAAAATCAAATCAACTACTGAAAGCATCATCAAGAATCCCCACCTCAGGAGTGCTTTCTTTCGGCACATCATCTTCTCCGGTCGGTTCGGTTGATCCAGGCTTAACAGTGTCCCATAGAAATCCATTTTCGTTTTTAAGAGAGAGTTTATCAAAATCTTTGTCCACAGCTCCAGAACGAGGTGTAACATATGCTACATATTTTTCTGCAATTCCACCCATAAAAAGTTACATTCAGTACCTTTCTGTCTATGTAATGCAATTCTACAATCATCTTGTATTGCAACACCTTTTCTTGTCTAGATTAAAGTTCATTTATGTGCACTCGGAGAGTAAACTTTCCCTCGAATAATAATTGTTATGTTTTTTCTTTCGTAGGACATTTTTCTACGCCAAGGCCATCACCAAACTAATAATCCCCTATCTCTCACAAAGAAAATTGAAGGCTTTGTTCAATGGTTAACCTCTGATGTTTTATTCAACCCATTTTAACTTCTAAAGTCTTAAATAATGGTAAAACAAAAGAAGAAGCACCATTGAGATCAGGTGAATACAAAGAAAGTATACAGAAGACTACTGATACAGAAGGCATTAATACAAGATGAATATCCAAGTTCAACGACAATTTACCAGCCAAGTTATGAAGGGCATTTTCAGCAGCTTGTTGCTGAGCATCCTTTCTCGTCTTACCCATTCCAACGCCTATCTTCTCACCAGTGAACAAAACCTAAACCAATGAATCAACAATGAGCATGCTACATTCAAAGAACCGCCAAAGATGGTTCCACATAATCTATCAATTTCCCTGATTTTATGTAATTTGATTTATGCTGTCTAGAGACTAGCTTCAGAAACACGTACTCTAGTTCTCAAGAAAACACTTATCAGTTAAGGGTTGGTTAAAATTCAGCTCAAGATTCCCAACAAACAGAAATAGATAAGATACAGCCATTATTGCAATATCAAAAATTCACCATGAGTTTGAGAAGAAGAGAGAGGAAGCTCAAACACTAAGTACTAACCTCAACAGAAAACTGCAAATCCTTACTAGTGCTTAGAACAGACTTGAACTCAACCTGCAAAGTCCGATAGGTAAAAGGTAACTGCTGAAAAAAAAAAAAGCAAAAACAAAAAAAAAAAAAAAACGAAAAAAAAAAACAAAACAAAACAAAACAAAAAGACAAAAAAACAAAAAACAAAAACAAACACGAAAACAAAAACAAAAAGGCATCCACATTTAGACAGTAGTACCTTTGAGCTACATCTACGTGCAATTTCTTGCAGCACTCCAATAGATAAGGGGGATGGTAGCAGGTTCACTTTGCTGCCTTCAGTTTGGACATCTCTACTGTTGGAAGCTCCCTGATTTTGAGATACCCCACCATCTGCAAAAAGTATCAATTAGCTAAACACATAAAATAATATGTTTGTACATCAAATTCTGCTGTATTTTGCTTTATAAATTTATTAAATTTATAGTGCCAACGAGTATTCTATCAAAAAACAGAACCTAGCAGCACAAGCTTGTGGATGCATAAAACAATTATTCTTATTAAGGTCCATACAGCTCAATCAATTACCAAAACTTCTTTACAATATGACCTACCAGATAACTGACTTGCAAGTGGAAGATTTTGCTTTTGCAAATTATCCCCATTGTGAACCTGTAGATGAGCATTTTTTAACCGGATATGAAGCCGAGCTATATAGATTGTTGGGACTAGCTGTGGTCAAAAACAAAAGGTAAGAAAATTCTGAGCAAACCTCTTCACTCTTCACTTCAGAAGTTTGTGAGGGTAAACCAGTGGGAATAGAGCCTGAAGTTGTATGCAAAGACAAGTTCTGATGAGTGCGCTGCTTCTCTGGTTTTAATACATCAGATTCTTGAACAAGCCCCAAAGGACGATTCTTTAGAGGTCCTCTATTGATGTCATCCTCTATCAACCAACCTCCCTGTGCTTGTACTGGAGGTGCTGAAAGTTGTGTCGGTACTCTAGATAGAAGAGGGGGCTCACCAGAGCTTTGGTTTCTCAATTCTAGACCAAATTTCATGGTACCAACTCCTCTCTTCATATCATGATCACGATCAGAAAAGCTATCTCTTCTAACAGGAGGTCCAAGCAAACCCGGTCCTATGACAAAATTGGAAAGAGACTACATGTCAGTAAATGATGGATGACATGATATTATGCATGGTGCTAACAAAAACAAAATAAAATTGTTATCCAAGTGACTCCCATACTCTGAGATGGCAGGAGTGGCCCCAAAGAAGCAGGGTTAGCATTTGGAAGAATCGGAACAGATGCTTGAGAGGTTTCAGATCTTAACTCAACAGTATTTGTCAAAGGATGAGTAGCTGGTTCCATAACATGCCGATCATCCTGAAAAAAATAATAATAATAAAAATAAAAAAATAAAGAGTTAAGGAAATGCAAAAAATAAAAAAGAAAGACTGATAGATAAATGGAAAAGAAACTGTTTCTTAATTGCTCTCAGAAAAAGCATTGATGGTAAAACTACAACATACAAACATACGTACTAAAACAAGAAAAAAACAAAAAAACAAAATCTTTTTTCCTTTCCTAAATAGATGAAGAGATGGATGGGTAGATAGAAAACATATTGTTCCTTGAATGCACTCAGCAAAAGCATTGATGGTAATACTACAACATACATATATACATACATTTTTGTTGATAGAATATATATGCATACATATATATATATATATATATTTTAACATTGTGATTCATTTTGTTACTATCAATTAGCAGAAAACATACCAACAACCTCAAGAAGAAAAAGAAGCTTACAGATTGGCTCAGTCTGCGTTCAACTTCAATGCCGTTCATTCCTTCACTAAAAGGAGGAACTCCATTTGGTACAAAACCAGCATCCTGACATCCAAAAAGCAGCCATAGTAAAGAAAAAAAAGGATTAGAGTTGAAAGCTGCCATTCTCTGAACCAATCTGGAATCCACTATTTTAAAATTCATATACCTCCGACATCAAGTAACTGCTCACATCAGGAGCTGGAGGTAAATTTACCACATCATCTTCATAAAAAACGTCATTTATTCTTCGCAGCAAATTCTCATCAAATTCTCTGGAGCACGTGAAGAAACATAGATGGCACATCTTAGATCTCAGAGATAAAGAATCACAAAATAAACTATTATTAAGAGCTCTTACTTGAAAAAACATCCTCTGACATTGCATGCAACATTTCTCGCCACACACAAGACAGGAACAGCATTTGCTGTCTGTCAGAGAAATAGAGGAAAAAATTATCAGAAAAAGGATGCAAGAAAAGAACATATCTCAGATTGTAAGCTTAAAATGACACAATTCAGTACCTCTGCCTGAGGAGCATAATAAGGCGTGAATGCTGGAACTACATGAACTCGAGGTTGATCCTTATCTTCCCAAACCTTTAAGCGGTCATCAATTACCATTGCCATCTTTGAGTGGCAGATACCATTTTGGAAGACATTGATCAATGATTTCCTGGATCCTAATATTTATTAATAAGATTCAAAATGGTCAGTTTTTTGTGTAGATGCAAGAGAGACTGAGAGAGATTTTTTGGTTGAATGAAAATTTCACTGTTGTGTGGTTGCAGGCATAGCCTAACGGTAATTCTACACCTGACTCCACCATGAGATACAGTGTTTGAATTTCCCCACCCCCAAGTTCAAAAAAAAAAAAAAGAATATCTACATATATATATATGTATATATCACTGTTGTTGAAAAAAGAGAGAGATAAAAGAGGTTAGCATCAAACTTTTACGGAGGCATCATTAATGAACTTTAGTTTCTTTTGCAAATACTTCAATCAGTTGACTACAAGAAGCAACCTTTTTCTTACGCTGATAAATTTTAAAATATTTGTAATTGGAAAGAACAAAAGAATAACTTTGGACTCAAACAAATGGCAGATCATTTTAGAACGCAACAAGGTTTCAAGCATTAAGGAGTGAGTGATTGTCATGAAAGGAGAACTTGCCTGATTTGACACAAACAACACGATCTAGAAGTTGCCTTGTACCAATCAGATGAGCCTCGGGGTCCAGAAGTCTCCACATTTCTAAAGCATAATCTCTTTCTGCCATAGTACAAACATAAACTTCAAACCTTTTTCTTCCTTTCGCTATTAAGTAACTTCTCAAATCTTCCCATGCAGGTCGTAACCTCACGAGAACACTTGTGTCACGATTCTGCATTTGAATTGACAAAAATCAAAATACAAAATACATGCTCAAACGAACTGGTTCATTTCTAAAGCATATTCCGAAATATCATAATTCTCTTAAAAAACCACTAAAGGAAAAGGCACATATATTCCTAATCAAAACAACGGGCGGTGTCCTGAGAAATATAACTAATAGACAAATTTCCGATTTTTGGGGTGCGGAAATGCTCTAAGAGTAAATTTTCTGCCAAGTATCCAATTTAGTCCAATTTTTGGTGTGTATTTATCAATTTCCCTTAAATCAAGGTCCCAACGCCATCTTTCCAAATCCAAAATGCAGTTCATAAGACGAAATTGAAGAAAACTTAAATCCAAAGTCAGACCGGAAAACATACAGGCGCATAAATGAAGTGCATAGATAATAACGCACAATAAAACAAACAGCAGTAAGAGAGACCTTCCGACCTCAGGATTAATGCGAGTGAGAACAATATTATTTCCTGGCAATCTGATTATAGGCCGGAAAATCCTTTCATGGTTGTCGGATAGCGGAGGAACTTCCTCCATTTGAACCTTAAACACCCTTCCGTTATCCATCACGCTATCGCTCTCTACATACTGCTTTAGGATGAACCGATCGTCCATGTAACGCTTCACTTCGGCCTGCATTCCAGCTGAGCGTATTGGATCAATCTCGCGTGCAATCCAACCTCGCAGAAGCTCGATCCTATCCTCGAAGGACTTCATGGTGTTCGCAACTATCAGTGTCTCGTCGAGATCGAATACAATCGAGAGGCACCGCAAATTCAACATTCCTAAGGAAGCATTGTACAATCCTTTGGGAACTGAATAGCACCAAAAGCGAGGATACTTCTTCTGCTTACTCAGCATCGCCACCAAGTGAATCTCTTCCTCCCCAACCAATATCACCGCCGTCTGTATGGAAACAAAAGCAAAACCCTATTTTACATATTCTCTCCTAATTTCGAAACCACTGTACATTTTCTCAGCGACCAAACAGAAATTCGAACAGACGATGGAAAAAAAATAACAGCAAAAAAATCAATACAATTGTCTTTCTCTCTAATTTTGAAACTAATAAAGTAGCTCCAAAGTGAATTTTCTCAGCGACCAAACAGAATTTCAAGAAAACTAAGGAAAAAAAAATCAGAAACGAAGAGATTGAGTGGCGAATCGAGACCTTCAATTCGTAGTGGCAAGAGGCGTGAAGATTGATCAAATGCGGCTGTTCGACGGGAGAAGAAGATTCGAGCTTGCAACACACGGAAAATGAAGAAATCGTTTGGAGAATCGAGAGAGGAGGACATCGTTCGCTCTGGGGGGAAATGCGGTGGATGCGAATCTCGTTGTTAGGGAACTGAAAATTCTTGTCCTTCACAGGAATAACATCCAATTCTCCCAAACACAAATCGCCATGATAGACCAAGGATTTAAACCCTAAACGACTCATTCGGATGGATGAATCAGATCCTCAAAAATTTTCCGGGAAAATTGAGCCAAACAAGTGGAAATTTTCCCAACGATTCGAGGGGTTTTGGGAAATCCGTTGTTCTCGGGTTTCCCAGCCTCGCTCTCTCGGTCGGTCGCTACTTCTTGTTTCCCTCCACTGACTGACACTGGGGAGTGGGAGGGTTCCCTTTTCCTCTCTCTCTCTTTCTCTCTCTGCCTGCGGTTTCAAACGATGCGGTTGTCGTGTATTTATAGTCCAATGGGGCTTCTTGTGACGTTGCGTTGCTCTGAAATTAGGAAAAAGAAATGTGAGCCATTAGCATTTGTTTAACACGCATTTGTTTAACACGAGTTAGCTAAATAAAACAAGTTTTTAAATTTTTTAAAAAATTTAAAATTATCAGTGGTATGTTTAAGATCCATCACGTGAACTGAGAGACAAGAATAGAAGACATTATTCTAATGTGTTTCGTCGGACTTTTATAATAGGTAATAGATTAATTATAAAAATTCTCCGTATTTTATCTTTTAATTTTTAAAACGTAATATCGATTCTATATTGCAATAAAATATAAACAAAAATGATTGACGTATATAACATAGTAGAAGATTAAGAATCTAATTTCCTGTTTGTTTCTTATGCCCATTTCTAAAATGAGTATGAAAATAACAAAATTATGTTTTTCCCAATTTTTTCCATCATTTTTCTTAGAGTAATTAACCCAGATAGTCTTTGAATTCTTTTGAAGGTGATGATTTTGTCCCTTTTTTTTTTTGTCAAGATAATCCTAAATTTTTAAAATGTTGGTCATTATAATTCTTTCCTTCCAATTCCGTTAATTTCTAACAGAATGAGAGAGTATTTTAGTAATTTACTAATAATTAATTTAATAAAAATTAAAAAAAATTCACTCTTTTCTCTCTCTCTCATTTTGTCTTGGTCTTTGGTTGCTCTTCTAAGCTGACAAACCACAGATGAAAAAGAAGAAGAAAAAAATTTATTTGTTAGGATTTAGTTTTTAAGAATTTTAGTTTTAGTTTTTAGGTTTGTTTTCTACAAAGTTTGGGAGATTGCATCTTGAAGCATCAAGGAGAGAAGGAGAAGAAGATTAGAGGAAGACTCTTGAAGACTTGTAAACAACTCCAAAAAGGGGGTTTTTTTCTTCCTATTTTCTTATCTTTTATTTTTGTAATTTAAGAATGCTTGAACCTTTACTTTATAGATTTTTATTTTTATTTATGAATTTTTTTTTTCTGGGATTGCAATTTGAACTATACATGTAATTTGAATTTATTTACTTTCTCTCTTGATTTTATTAATTTATATTGGATTATTTATTATACCTTGTGCTTAATGCTTCTAATTAATTGAACATTAATTAGATTGATTTGGTATCCCTAATGAACATGGAAAGGGGAATTTTGTATCCAGCCTCAGCTATAATGACGTATGATCTATGTGCGAAAACCTTGAGTTTATGTAGAATAGGAATATATCTATGTAACATGTGTAACTATAGAGAGAGCCTATACTTATTGAATCTTTCTTAATCTAATTCTCATAGGAATATAGTGAGTTAGTTAAGGGGGTATTTCTATCTGACTATCAGAAGAGGTTTTTAGATAGCTTCAGACTCTCGGTTAACAATTCGATGTGGTTAATTGGTCAAGGGGAGGGTAGAAATATTCAAATGAAATATTGAGTGAAGATTGTAATTCTAGACTTATTCTTAGTGGTTTTATTAATTTGTATTTTGCTAAAGTTTATTTTCTATTTATTTTCAATTTTTTCTAATAAAGTTAGAGTTAACATAATTTTGATAATTAGTAAACAATAGTGCTCGTAAGAACGGTACTCTACTCATTACTCTATTACTTATTTGCGATACATGCACTTGCGTCGTTATAAAATCAACAAGAAGTTTTTGGCCGAGTTTATATCGGTGATTCGAATACAATCATCTTGATGTGTTGCTAGTTTAAGAGTCATTTTAATGTTTTTCGAGTTGTTTTTAGTGTGTTCAAGCACGTTAGGAATCAAATGATTCTTCAGACAAATTGTGCGATCTTGGCATAAATTTTGGTGGAAACAAAGGAAGAAAAAGACATATTTCCAAGGCTGTAACCCTGGATTTCAAGGCTGCAACCTTGAAGCTCGGCAATGCTTTGTACAAAACTTAAGCATTGCAGCCCTGGAATTGAAGGTTGCAGTGCTGATTCACGAACTCCAGAACAACAATAGTGAGGGCTGCAGTACCCAAATTTCAAGGCTGCAGCCCTCGTTCATAGAACTTTCCCTTTCTTGTAATTTTTTATTCTAAAGTTGCCCTTTTTGAAACATGTCTTTAAATAGGAGAGATTAGGGTTAGTCTAGGTGTCTTGGTCTTTGGCTGTAGGAGAAGCCAAATACCAGTAGAAGAAAAAGAAGAAAAAAATAGTTTTAGCTTTAGATTTTCATATTTTATTTTCAATTCTAGCTTTGGATTTTGTTATCTACAAAATTAGGGAGAGATCATCTTGAAGAATCAAGAGGATAAGGAAAAGGAGATTAGTGAAAAATCTTGGAGACTTGTGACAACTCCGTAAAGGGGTTTTTCTTGCTATTTTCTTATCTTTTTTATTTTTGTAATTTAAGAATGCTTAAACCTTTATTTTGTAGATTTTTATTCTTATTTATGAACTAATTTCCGTTTCTAGAGCTATGATATAGCCTAACTATGATGTTTATGCCAAGAACAAGGGGCGTGACTGCGTCGTCGGGGGGGTGGTGGTGCGGTGGCGCAACCCAGACTTAGGTTCATGCTGGTGGGGTTACGAGAGGGAGGGAGGGAGGGAGGGAGGAAGGGGGAGGAAGAAAGAGGGGTTGGGGGGGGGGGGGGGGCGCACCAGGGGTGGGGGTTGGGGGCGCGACTGTGTTGTCAAGGGTAGGGGGCGGTGGCCGTGTAACCTAGATCTGGGTTCGTGCCATGGGGTTGCGAGAGGGAAGGGGAAGGAGAGGGGGAAAGAGAGAGAGAGAGAGAGAAGGGAGAGAGGGAGGGTATTTTAGTCTTTTCATGACAAAACTGGTGATATTAGCAAGATTCTATTAGATTTTTAACGGAATTTAACGGAAATGACCGTATTGGCCAAGAAAATAGGAATTTAGAGTCATCTCGGCAAAAAAAAAAAAAAAAAGGAACCAAGCCGTCATCTTCAAAAGAATTCAGGGACTATTTGAGCCAATTACTCTTTTTCTTAATTTGAAAAAAGCGTGGACATTTTAGTTTCAAACATATTTTGGACAATACTCTTTTGAATTCTTCTCCCAATATATTATTTCTCAATACCATTTATTCTCATTTTATAACTTTCCAAACTAATTTTAGACTCTTTTCGTTTTCAAAAATGAAAATCATTTTACATATCTAAACATCATCTCATTTTCAATGTGAAATTACTTTCTCATTTCAAAAAAAAAAAAATTCCATATCCAGAGTATGTGATCGAAATAGGCCAAAAATGCTTTGTCTGAAACACTGGTTGGAACCAAAATTTTTCAACTTATTTTTGTCTTCAACAAATTTTTTTTTTTTTTTTTTGAAAAGTCAACAACTCCAACTCAAAAAACTCAATGTAATATCTTTAAAATTTACAATATTAATTCTCCTCCTAAATAGAGAATTAAATTGCAAATTTCACCATTAATAACATTTGTTTTTATTGGTGACGAGAAAATATAAATATGATGTTACTCCCATTCTCTATTTTAATTGGGATTTTGTGAAAATATTATGTATAAAAATTCATTATAATTGAATAATCATAATTTTGTGAATTAAAAAAAGTGCATTTTATGACATGCCAAGACTTACCTACTAAATTAAATTTAACAATCCTACTATAATTTTAAAAATAAAAATAAAAAAGTTCAGGGGAGTGCCCGTGCACCCCCCCATCCAGTGGGCAAGGCAATGGGCTTAAGCCCACTACTAGATAAAAAAAAAAATTTAAGGGAAGGGTTGCCATGCAGCCCTCCCCTTGCTCAGGCCCACTGAGTAAAGCAGGCAGGCAGCTGCTTTTGAAAATCCAAAATCCAACCCCTAAACAAGCAAAACAAAAATGAAAAGATAAGAAAAAAAGAATGATTATAATGTAAGATAATGGACTACTTGAATGACTACTCACTAAAACCATTTAGAAATATATGAAAAACCACCAAAACAACCTTCTAATTTATCCTCTTCAGCCGAGCACGTTTTTGGAGAGATTAAAATCTAAAAATTTCAATTTTTAACCCATAATAAGGCTTGGTTATAAAATGATTTTAAGGTAAACCAAAAACTACACTTTTCTCTTTCATAAATACCATACAAGCAAAGAAAAGTTTCCTCTCTTCCTCCCTTCATTGTGGACAAAATTTGTAGCTAAGGGAAGCCAAAAATATTCTTCATCTCCTTCCATCTACTCCCAAGATCATTTTTTAGCAAGGAAGAAGAGTCATTCTAAGTGCTTTTTAAGGTAAAAACCTATATTTTTCTACTTGTTTCCTAGAAAGAAAAATGATGTTTTAAAAATGTTTTTAAAATGATGTTTTATCTCCATTCTAGCCCCCTACCTCAAGGATCCAAAAGTGATTCAAAGCCTTCAAGAGGAGCTAAGAACCCACTACTTTTCTACGAGGTAAATGACTTGTAAACTAGTGGTTTACCAAGTTCTTGTAACTTTTCTTTCAAAATGTATTCTTACAAATATGAAAATCTTGGCATGGTAAATGGTTAAAATGTTGTTTTGCTACAGTGAGATAATATATGTGCTTGCCATGATTTAAAATGGCTAGAAATATTTATGTGATTTTTATGGTTATATGACATGAAATGAATATTGATGTATGATAATAGGAGATTATGGCATATTGATATGTTATGTCCTCTGTTAATGGAAGCATGATGATGAGAAAAATATTTTGATATCACAAATAGGCTAAAATAAGAATTAATGACCATAAACTATAAAAAATAATATTTTGGCATAAATATTAATAAATTAGAAAATGGTATTTTGAGTGGGATTTTCATACTCATGCAGAAGGACAGAATATTACTCTTGACATAAGCAATAAGAAGAGCTCAAGTTTAGTCAGAAATAAAAATGTCAAAAATGATGATTTTGCCCGCAATGGGTAAAATCATAATTTCACCAACCTAGAGACTTTATTTGAATCCGAAACTTTACAGTCTTAATTAGAGACTTAAAATAGGCCTTGTGTCAAATTTTGGCGATAAACGGATAAGAAATGTCCAAAACGTCATTTTTGGGGTCAAAACGCAAGTATAGAAAATTTTGAAGAACGTAAATAAAAACAAAAACGGTTAAATATGAGTCCTGATCCTGTGAGAACACTTTATAAATACATTAAGTATTAAAAAAGTGAACCCAAGGGGTATTAGGAACTAATTGGGGCTCAAAAAGGACTAAAATACAAAATAATAATAATAATTAACAGGTCAAATTATAAAATCTGCTTAGATTTAATTAGACAATATCTTTTTCACCCTTAAAACAATATATTAAGTTAAATAAATATAAGAAATAATATGGTTTATGTTATAGTCAAATGTACGATCTTAAAAGACATAAAAGAGGCTTAAATGTAATACTTTTATTTGATTGTGTTTAGAAATGTAATAAGTTACGAAAGCCATTTTGAGAGCTTAGGGGCACTGTAAACATTATTCTAAGGCTCTAGGATAAATTTTTAAAAGCCATCCAATAAGTCTAGATTAAAAAGGGTATGTATAGTGGTAAAATTATAATTTTACCAAACTAAGGGGTAAAATGGTAATTTGATAGGTAGAGGTTTTGCGGACCTATAAAACTGCAAGAGAGATTACTAAAAGCTAATGTTAAAATATTTAACAAGTTTAAGCTTAAAAATACTCGAATCACCAAATTAGGGGTAAATTGGTAAATTAGTACCCGAGGGCTCGATGATGAGAAATGAACCCGCCACTAGACTTGCTGAGATGCCATGTAATTGTTGACCAAAACTTGATAAAGACAATAAAGTGTAATGGGCGTTAACGGGTCCAAAACAATAATAAAGCCAAAACACTATTTGAAAATGGTTTAAGTCAATTACAAGTAAATAGATCGCAACAGACTCAATAAGCCCCCAACCCTCAAAGATGGCCCAATATGATGTTGGAAGACCATGGTTATCCATGGTCACCTAATGGACCAAAATATGAATAAAGTGGGATTAAGTGAAATAATAGATAAAGGATTAAATATGAAATAATTAACTCACTAATGGCTTAATAATTAATTAATTTAAAATTTAAAATTAATTAATTATTACTTAAGAAATTAATTTATGATAATCATCTAATCAATAATTAAGGATGTTATTCTTTTAAGATTAAAAAAAAACTTAGAGACAAATTAATAATTAAATTAAAATTAATTATTAATTAAGAGAACACATGTCCATAATCGAAAACGATTCAAAAACCTTACTCTAACTATCAGATGTCAATTTAAAATTAGGACACCGCATCGACTTGAGGATAGAGCCATAAACAATCTACACGGATATACAGTTACGCGATTTTCTGTAAGTATAGACCCCACCTACAGTGTAGTTGTTTATATGATATGCATGATGTGAACTCGATATTTATTTTTGATAATATGATATGATGCCATGATGACATATTTATTTACACACTTTACGAAAATATGTTATGATGACGTATTTATTTACACGCTTTACTAAAGTATGCCATAATGATATATTTACATACATGCTTTATTGAACATGTCATTCTTGCATGCTCACCATATGGCTTAATATTTGAAAAAGTGAAACTAATGATGTGTCGTATTAATCTCCGACAAAATGGAAGGATATTCGCCTCTGGTCAAATGGGAGAAAATAATGATAAATGAAGTTAAAGTTATGACTTGGGCGCTGACGGATTGGGTCACTCCCCTGTCTTCCCCATTTAAGATTACGCGTACCCCGGTACCAACATAAGGGTCCATAAGATGTTGAATGAATAAATGGATATTTACATAATCTACCACGCATTTTCAATTGTATGCATTTATGAAATTACATGTCTATGCTTACTGAGTTTATCTCACCCCTTTATGTTTCCCACTGTAGATAATTCAGACAAGTTGCCTATGCAATATTAAGCATTGATGGACTGGCGGTGTGGATGCGTGATGGGTGAAAGTATGATGGGTTCTATGGATGCCACCCGTATTCTTATATTCCGTACATGTTTTTGAGGATTTATTAAATGCTATTTTGATAAAGACTTAATTAGACACCGGTATGACTAAGTCTGAAATGTTATGTTAGTATATTTTATTTAAAACTAATTCTAATTATTATAATTTTTAAAGAATCACTTCTTTAGTAAATAAAGTTTTAAAAAAAAAAAAAATTTTCCCTGAAATTTTGAAGACTTAGAAATGAACTAGTAATGATTTAAATAAGATGAAAAATCAAATAAGCAAGTTTTAAGTGACAGCTTGAGAAGTCGGGTCGTTACAGTCAACTTCAATCGATGTACCAAATGAAAGCTAAATAAAAGAAACAGAATCGAGAAAAGAGTAAAACTAGGACGGAGGTAAAACGGGAGGGAACTAAAACCCAACAAAAATCTCAATATTCATTTTTTAATCAATTGTTTTCCTATCTAAATACAAATTATAATGACTCGCCTATTTATGAAGATTGAAACTAATAAAAGACTCTAATTATTTGGGATAATCCTAAGAGATCAATCTAAATCTACATTTAAATTTATGTACTAAAGATAAAAGATATCCTATTAACTAAGTATAAAATTTAATTCAAACATGATAATTTGAATACGTCATCAATGATCCTTTCGTTAAAATTTCAAACGGAAGGAGCTATAGAAAGCCTTACTGTCAGAGAAACCGTGTATTAATCATCAATAATTGTTGCCGGTAAGGAATGGTACATTGATCTAGGCCCCGTTTGGGGTGGTTTTAAAAACCACATTTCTAAAATTTATTTTGTCTTTTTTTTTTCAATTCAAAACTACTTTTTACGCTTCACATTTTCAAATGTCTACTGTAAACTCAAACTTTAAAAGTTTATAACATTGTTATTTTAAGTCCAAATGAGATTTAAGAAAATGTATATTGCATAGAATTTGAAGAAGAAAAAACAAGATCCATATTGATGTATTTTTTCTAAACATATTTTAAGATTAAATACTTTTTCACTTAAAACAATCTTTTATATCCAAAAGCATTTTTAAAACTCAATTCACCTCAAATTCAAACGTCTCCAAAACTCCATTTCTAATACCTCCCTGAAACGGGCCCCTAGTCGTCCTATATTTGATTACGATATCATCATGGGAATGGATTTCCTAGAAAGATATCACTCGATGATGGATTGTCGAGACACAAGGTCATTTTCAAGCCAAAAGGAGACACAAGGTCATTTTCAAGCCAAAAGGAGAGGAAAATTTTGAATACGTCGGCACTTCTATGAAACGATAGAAAATGATGATTTCTTCAATGAGAAGGTTAAGATGCTCTCCAGTGTGTTAGGATTTGTACTCTAAATTAGAACATTTTTTTAATGTATATTCAACATTTTGATTGTTGAATAAAAGATTTTATTTCATATTACCAATTTTGTCCTAATTACATGAGGGGTTTACTGTTCTTTTCACAGTACACGGATAAATTTGTTCCTCAGTTAGAGTTGTTTTTTAATCTACAGTAAGCAAATGGTTTTACCCCTCATTTATGTGTTTGGACGATTTTGTCCTTCTCAGATACTCTAAGATTAGTTTGCTATATAGTAGATGGAATTTTAATCCCCTATAATCCTAGCATATCACGTCTGCCTCTCTCTCCGCCACTCATTTCCTCTTTTCATTTTCTCTCTCAACTGTTTGCTCTCTCTCGGTTTCTTCATTCTCTCCAAATCTTAAACTCTGATATCTGTGTTTTTCTTATTACCGGTTTATATTTTTCCGTCATCTTCTTCCAATTCTGTTCTTGTTTCTTTTTTTTCCCCCTTATTTATGTGTTTTTTGTTCATTTATTTTTTCCTCTGATTTTCTCTCTCCACTGTTCATTTTCTCTCTCAGTTTTTTTCTTTTCTCCGAACACTAAATTTTGATTTTTGTGTTTATCCTGTCCTTGATTTTATTTTTTCCATCATCTTTTTCCTCTTCCATTGTTGTTTTGTTTTGTTTTTTGTTTTCCCCCTTATTTTTGTTTTTTGTTTTCCCCTTATTTTTGTTTTTATTTTCCTTTTTTTTTTCCAAGTTTATGGTTTTTTTTTTTTCTTTTTTGGGTTTTGGTTGGCTTTTCTTTTCTTTTCTTTTCTTTTTTGATTTCTTTTTTCTTATTATTATTATCATGTTTTTTTCCTGCATATATATTAGTAAACAAAATTCAAGGATTTATTCCAAGTTCTCTACTAAAATTCTCCTTTATCAATAGTATAAATCCAGAGCTTCTCGCTCTAGGAATTTCCCCCTCTCTCTAAGAATCTCAGTAATGAAATCTCTCAGAATCCACCCAAATTTCAGGAATCTCATCTCTATTTATAGGCTTGAGGGACCTTCTATGCATCTTTGCTAGCTCGTCCTTCTTATTCTGCCAACTCAGTTTCTGTGTACTTAACTTACTTTAGTCTCACTCTTCGTTCAAGTGTCTCCAGTCAGAGCTTCATTTTACTTCATATCTCATTTACTTACCAGAACGGTGTCATTTTATTCTACTTCCATTAAGATGTGTCGTTCAGTTTTAGGCCACGCCATCGTTTTTGTAACTAAATATTTATTTCCCACCGTGATACGCATAAAATAAAAGGTAAATGGTTTTAAGGAAATTTTTTTTATTTTTTTATTTTTTTTCAAGTGTGCAAGAAGATTAAAGGAAAAACACAAAAGAGCAAAAAAAAAAAAAAAAAAAGGAAAAAAAAAACCCCCGAAATGAGGTGCAATATGGAGGGCAGTAGGAAGGCAATCCTTTACTTCTTTTATAGATACTAGTTGTAGACACATGCCATATACGTGTTTAATCAATTTGTTAAATAAAATAATTAGTAATGAAGTATTATGAGAAAATAGTTGTTCAGAGAACATTGAGAAGAAAATATTAAGTAATAAGAAACTGTAGAGAAATTAGCGAATCACATAGAAAATTAATTGGATGATGCTATGAGAAAATAATAGTTGAGAAGGTCACAACAACATATTTGAGTAATGATATGTTTAAAAAAAATTTATTTCAATATAGGCAAAAAAGAGTGAAAAATAAAAATTTAAAATGATGAAAGAAAGTGATGGGGCTCTTTTGTGGTGGCGGTGCTGACGTGGAAGGTGAGCCTTTATGGCCTCCTTCGATTGGTCAAGATGGCATCTAGTTGGCGTCGATCAAACGTGTCACCAGAGGCAATATGGGCTAACTCAAGAGGGCTTCAACTTGTAAGCCACAAGGATGGTCCCAACTGGGACGAGCTAAACCCGGATGACCCCGAGAAAGACGGTTCCGAGGGCAACACAAATTGCGATTCCAGCTCCGAATTAATGAAAACTTCTTACAAACGAGGATCTTGAGATGAGCGTATTGTGTAGGAGAGGAACATGTGTGGATTTTGTGGTGGGATGCTATGGTTGGTGAATAGGAAGCTTTGGGGAAGGGCTGGTGTGAGGTTATGTGATTGTGGTGTGATTAGGGGTAGTTGGTAAAGTCTAAAAACACAATGTGTTCGAGAATGGCATCTCATTTCAGGTGTGCCTCCGTCAAGGGAGCCACTTAATCTAGAGAGGGTATCCTTTCTTGGCCGTAAGTGGAGATGAAAGAGGGGTTGTTTGTAGTGTTTAGTTTTGAAGGTGTCTATGTTTAGGGTGAGAATAGTATGGTATTTATAGGTGGAGGAGGATTCAATGGCAACCAAAATTTTTCTAGTTTAGTTTGAAGGCTTTCAACTTGGAGGCACTTGTTGGGGGTTTCTCCAGCCATGGTTTCCTTCTCTTTCCTAGAATGGTTACTTCAGGAGGCGAGATAACTCTTCCACAGACCGTTTGAATGTGGTCAAGGAGAGTTGTATTAGTAATGGTTGCCTAGAGAGGTAGCTAGCTGGTTAAACACTTAAGGAGTGCTATTTCAAGTGTTTTTCGGGCAAATCAGACATTTTTGGCAGGGGCGTTTTAGCTTAAATAGTATATTGTTAATTCTTATATTAGCAAGCTTTAAAGTCCTAATCTATAGAGGAAATATGAGATATTTTATGAGTATTTATTGGACTTCTACTAGATTTAATGGGCTTGTCTAGACTTATTAGATTGGGCTAAAGCTTTTGGGGTTTTTAATGGTTTTTTCCACAACACAAAATATACTAATTTTTCATAGACTCAAAACCTCCCAGGTAGACTAAGAGTCTAATCCGAGCGGATAAAAGCAGGCCTACTCATGTTCCTTGGCCTTCCAAACCACAACCCACTCAATGATCCCCAAAACGTAACTTAGGTTCACACATCGATTCTCGGCCCATACTAAGTGATATAGGTTGAGTTCGAATCTCGTCAAATTTTCAACAACAACATTAGCCCTCTTGATTATACGGGCCATGCATCGTAGTGAGATGGCCTGGACAATCAATCCATTTGCCTTGAAATTTCTCAACACAAAGCACATTAGTATAAAGTGAAATAAAAATGAAGTAAACAACCTTACCGATAATAAGCTCTTTTTACAAGTTATTTTTCGGCGGTAGAAGGCTCCATTAAAAGAATGTACCATCCGTTAAAAATACCTTAGTTTGGCAATGACTCCATAATTCGAATTGATTCTTCTTCAAGTGGTGTCAGCCATTGTTGTGGATTTTGGCTAGTGACTTCGAGTCTTTGCTCCTCCATCGCGAAAGACGTTCCGGTAAGCCCCCACTTAACTTCAACTTGCTCCCTATGATTAGAGTCCCTTTCTTTTCTCCCTTTCTCTATCTCTCCATCTTTTTTTTTTTTTTAAATTCTTTTCCTACTATTATTCTCTATATGCCAATTGTATATGAGCGTATTTGATATATTCTCTCCTTCATTTTCCTTTATTCTCCTAGTTGGAGCCCCCCCACCCCACTTTTTTTTGTTTTTTTGCTTTTCTGGCTGCTTCACGACCCTCATTTCGCTTGCTGCAACTTTCTTATTCTTTTCATAGTTGATTTTTTTTAAGTACTCAAACAAGTATATGTACATGGCGCTGAACTCGCACTATTCTTGCTGTTATATATATATATATATATATATATCCACTGATCTTCTTTTCTTTTCTTTTCTTTTCTTTTTTTTTTTTTTAACAAAAACATAGGCTCAGAGGTTACCTTTTCATTCCAAGATAGCCACTACAGGTGGTGTTGGCCAAGGTTGGTCGTCGGCGGAGCCGTTGGCTTCTTTAATTTCGCACTAAGCTTTGCTTTCCTTCGTGTTGGCGAGTAGTTTAATCGAGCTGCAGGGCGTTGATTGTCGCGACAAAGAGCATCTTTGGACATTGTTTGAGATTCCGTTGAAACTCGGGTAAGCCTCTACACCTTTTTCCTTGACAAAAGTTTGGTCCATATTGTTTTTGGTACACTGAAACTTGCTGTTGTTGTCGTCATCGACTCCTTTTCTTTCTTGATGTGACAAGGCTATTTGTGCTTGTACGCTATTTGTTCACTCCGTTCGCCTTTGCTCTTCTGCAGGCTTGTGTTGTCATTCATGGCTAAAGCCTCTGTTCAGGAGGGAAATCCCCAAGATCTAAGAGTGGTGGACATCTCCTATCCTTGTAACAAAAAGTTTTATGAGATCAAGCAAGATTCAGAGCTGCTTCCACCTCCTTACTCTCCGTCTAGTCCGACCCAGGCAGACCCCAAAAAGGCAACAGTCATTAATCCGTACAGTTTTAACCAATTGAGCATTGACAAAGGCCTTCTTGAGGCAGTTCCAGTCATGTTCGCTTGTTTTTCAAGTGACTCTGCTAGTTGGAAGAATTGGGTAGCTTACGAGTTGAGTGACAGGGCCGTGAGGGACATGCAGGTAGCAGCAATAATTCTTCCTATTTTGATAGCCTCTACGTGTTTTGAGATTTACAAGGACATTGTCGGTTTAAGATTCGTAGCACGGACATGGTCCACGAGAACTCACACCTTCATATCGGCCCCTAGAGAGTTCACTCCCACTCTCGCAGATGTACTCCGGATTTTTCAACTTCCCATTGGCGGGGATTATGAAGATCCATTTGATGCTTTGCAAGATAACAAAGAGCAAGCAAAAGAAAAAGAAAAAAATTTGAGTAACGCATGGAGATTAAGCAAGAAGACCCCAGATAGTACTATGGCTTCTCGCACGAGTCCAACTTGTTGGACACGCTTTTTCTTTGGTTACGACATCGGTCGTAAGTTCATTCCAGGATTGGAATTACCGGGTAGAGGCAATGTTACCACTATTAGTGAGCAGATTCATATTCTCGGGACCGCCATGCGACACCATACGGAAGAATTTGTTTCCTATGGTCATTTCCCTAGGCCAAGGGAAAAAACTTCCTTTGGCCCCACTGTTTCTTGGCCAACTATACAAGCATTTGGATTTGTTAGCAGAGGATGAACTGCTAGGTCTCAGCCGCTTTTGTGTGGATATTTATCTTTCCACAAGTTTCCTTCAGGTGTTCCTATGGCAGCACTTCAACGGTTACGCCCCTATCCCAGCTACTCTCAATGTAGTGCAGAAATACTTATCTGATTTCGATTTGTCTAGAGTATCACTACCGTTGTGTTGCCGGTGGTATTACAAGAAGCCATCTGGACGTAGCTTGTCAGCCTGTTCGGATGATCCGGAGGACTTTTGTTCACTCCCTTACGCAGATACTGACAGGTTGTGCTCGTCAAACATCCTTCGGTGGCCTGGCAGTGACAAGATAGAGGAGATTCCAGTAGTAGACAAGAACAGCAATGTCGACCCCCACTTTTTGGACTTCTATACTTCACTGTTACAAGAGTAAGAAAGAGCCCACACTTCCGATTGTGATTCCAGAGCGAAGAAGTCGCCGCATTGCCAACCGTGCTAGTGTGAACTCTTTTGAATCAGGTGCTACCGATGAGGTCTCGCACTCCAACAAGGCTACCACCCAAGACGGTAGTGAAATAGTTGGTGATCCCAATAATAAATCTGCCTCATATGACGATGGTGATATAGATAACGCTGCCTCTGGTTAAGTCTCAGGCAAGGCCACTGATTCTCCTTCACAAGATGTCCCTAACACTGATGGTGTTACTCCTGTAGGACTTATTAGACGAGAAAAGACACCATACCCCCTGGTATTTCATTCTTTTCTTCACCTTACCCTTTTTTTTTTTTTTTTTTTAAAGGAACCTGTAGGTTTGGTGGACCAAATCCTTGAGTCTAGGGAAAATTATTAGAAATGCTACACTAAGTGTCCCCACGTAGCCGGCGTGCTACATGAAGCCCAATCCCCTTTTTTTTTTAATGTTTTTTTTTTTTTTTTTTTTGGCCTTTTACGTTGGAGGAAACCATTAGAAGCTTGGCGCAATCCATTAGTGTCTTCACATAGTCGGTGAGCCATATGAAGCCCAAATCCCTTTTTGTTAAATTAATTTTACGCCGGGAAAAACCATAAGAAGTTCGGCGTAGTCTATAAGTGCCTTCATCTAGTCATGAGCTATGTGAAGCCCAAACTTTTTTTTTTTTAATTAATTTTATACTAAGAAAAACCATAAGAAGTTTGGTGTAATCCGTAAGTTCCTTCACATAGTCCATAAGCTATTATTATTACTATTTTTCGTAGATAAGTCATTTAGATGCCACACGTGGACATTCCGATGTCATCTGATTTCATTTCACCCTTTGTGTCGTCACCTTCTCATATGTGCTTCTCGGGATCTATTTTCATCAATCTCTTATTGTTTGTTTTACAGGAAACTGTTGCTCTTAGCCATGGAACACCATCGAGAGCTTTGGAGACGCCTTGTACTTTGTTGAAACACCATCGAGAGCTTTGGAACACCATCGAGAGCTTTGGAGCTTTAGAAGCTCCAAATATTCCTGCCTTCTTGGAGTTGTTCGAAACAGGTGAGTCTCATGGCCCCTTGGTTGAAAACACCGTGGATCATAGTGGCGAGATCACCTTCTTCAAGGGTGTGTGGGCGTTCCTCTTGAGACGGTGCCATTTCTGGAGGTGGCGTTTGCTCAGGTGGCTGACTTCATACCATTGGATCACTTGTCTGGGAGGATTTCGATCTTGCATAATGTCTGGTTTGGGCCTCGTTCTCCTTGGTCTTCACCGCTACTCTCTTGCCGATATTACTGAAGACATGTTGCCGTCGTGGAGAGATCTCTTTTTTGTAATAAGGAGATTGCATTAGCTTTATTTGGGAAGACGATGCCAGCTTGACAAAAAGACCGCCCTTGATGCTCATATCGCTGAGATGAGAAAAGCCTTGGAGGATCTTTAGAAACAACGAGCCGATCTCCAAATTCCGGAGTTCCCGGAAGAACATTTGGTTTTTGTCGTCTCGATGAGAACCTATTTGCATCAGCTGGAATGTGACCACTTCCCTTCATTCTTCTTTTTGTATCTTTTGTGTTACATCGGGCAGGCTATAAACTTTCAGACTTCTTCCTTTCGATGTGGCATGGATATTGTATTTCACTTACCTCTGGATGTAGCAGGGTGTTTTGCTTATACACCTTCTTGTTCACTTTTCTTTTGTTGAGATGTCTCTACGTGCTTATCTTTTGAGCTTATTAATTTGTTATTTGTATAGCCAACGCATTGATGCACTCGATAACTATCATCATCCCTTTTTTTTTTTTTTTTTTAATAGGGATCTAACAAGCATTTTTTTGTTTCCTTCTTTCCATGATGTTCCTGATCGGAGCTCTTTCTCTACCCTTTCCATTTTATTTTCTTTTGGGATCTCTTTTAGAATGAGCCAAGGCATGTAAATTTTCAAAGTAAACATTTTACTCAAATTGTTAAAGGAGGTTCCTCTCTCTCTCTCTCTCTCTCTCTCTCTCTTTTAAGCAGATATATATATATATATATATATATTTTAACACACGTTTTATTGTACAAAACATAACAAGTTATAAACATTTTCCTTTTTTTTTTTAATTTGAAAGTAAATGCTTATGGGAATAAATATATAGATGAGCAACTATTTCCGTCAAAAATATTGAACAATAAAGATGGATATTTGATCAAAATATTTTCATTCATATTTGATGGCTACAAAATAATCCTTTACAAGAAATAATTACACAAAAAAATTATTTTTAGAGTCTCATTTTAAAATATGTATATTTTTTAACATTATTATGTATATGTCTATTTTTTAAAAAAATAAATGTTTGTAGTATCTATTTTGCTTTTTTACTATAATTAACATCATTGTATTTTTATATAAATTCTTTTATTTTTCTTTTTTACTTTTTGACTTTAATGATGAATCTTTTTTATTCATAAATGTGAATTATCTTTAATAAACAAAATTAATTATAAACATCAAAGTAATTATAATAAATTTCAAATATTTACGGTGAAGATGATAGTTTAGATCAAGTAATAAACACAATACAAAATATTTATGATTAAAATTGATGAAATTAAAATATTCACACTTTTCAAATAAATTAATTAAAAAAACCAATGAATTTTTTATGAAAAAAATCTATTTATTTAAGAAATTCACTACAAATCAAATGATTGTCATTTACGTCTCAACCAAACAAATTGAAGAATAATACAATTAATGATATCGAATTCTTTATGAAAAAATACTATTATTTATATAAATTAGTAGAAATTAAATCAAATCTATCTTTATGATAAAAACTTATTTATTATATAAAATATTTGTTTTAAGATGTATCTTTTTCTTTATTTAGTTTATTTTTATTAGTATGAAATCTGATTTTGAGAAAGCATTTCTTTTTAGTTTATTATGAATATTGCACCTTCTTTACAACAAATCAAAATATTTTTTCAAAATTTCCTTTTATACCAATTCGTTTAACAATTTCATTGAATCAACTTTAGATCCTTTTGGGTCTTAGATTCCCCTCCTTTTTTTTTTTTTTTGTTTTCCTTTTTTGTGATCTCTTTATTTGTTAATTTTTCATTTTTTATGAAGGGTAATATTGTCTTAGAATTACTCTTTTAGATATTCAGGAAAATAAAAAGAAAAATTGACATATTTCAAATCAGCATATCTAATTTGGACGTATATATAAATAATCCTTTCGCAAATAGGATACTGAGAAAATACATCTTTACATGCCCATGATGATATATATTTTTTTAGATCCCAAAAAGAAAGAAAAAGGCAAAAGGCGAGATTAGCCATACTTGTGCTCCGAAACATGGCACTTCTTTTCCGTGAAACTTCAAAAGAGGATAGGGTCATGAGTCTCAGCAGTAGTAGCGTTTGAGCCATTTCCCGTTGATTACTCCAATCCCTGCACCACCTAAGGCTCTAATTAAGTCCATAATATCCACTGTTATACGCTTCCTTTACAACAAATGGCCTCTCCCAATTAGGTGAGAACTTAGAAGGTCTTGATATCTGCCTCCGAACATGATCAACTGTTTTCAACACCAAATCCCTTTCTCGAAAGCTCATATGCCGCTTTCGCCCTCCGTTGATACACAGCTGCTCTTAGTTGAGCCTCTTCCCTTCTTTCATCGATGGCTTCCAAGTCAATCAATCTCATATTCCCACATGATCCATATCCCACTCCAAATCATTGACCATAGCCACCCGAACTGAAGGTACTTCGAGTTCCACCGGAGAGATTGCTTTTGTACCACAGACAAGAGAATAAGGAGAAAATCTGATTGCCGACCGAGGTGAAGTGCGGTATGCCCAAAGCGCATCAGGTGAAGCGCATTCATGGACCATTTTGCTTAAGATCTGAATGAGGGTTTTGTTAGTGGCTTCGACTTGTCCGTTTCCTTGTGGATAATATGGCGTAAACTTCCGTGCTTGATTCCGTATCGATGGTTGGGGCGACAACGTTATTGATGTATGGATTCCCGTTGTCAGTAACAATTTTGTAAGGTATGCCAAATCTGCAAACCAAATTTTCTCAGATGAAGTTGGACACAGCAGCTCCGGTGGCTTTCCTTAGAGGTATGGCTTCAACCCATTTAGTGAAATATTATGTTGCCATAAGAATCCAGATATAGCCCCCCCGAGGCCGGATGAATAGGACCAATTAGATCAAGCCCCCAAGTATGGAATGGCCATGGAGTTCTCATGTCTTGAAGTGATGTATGTGACTTGTGGTGCAGATTCCCATATACTTGGCAAGTGTGATAGCTTTTGACGAAAGTTGATGAATCCATTCCTATGGTTGGCCAATAATACCCCATTCCCAGGAGCTGTTGGTAGAGTTTCTTCCTCCCTTGGTGCTCTCCACATTTGTCCTATGAACTTTCGTACTTAGGGTTTGCAATTCGTGTTTGCAGGTTGGGTTCGGGCCAGCCCGATTACGACATGACATGATAAGGATAAACACAAACACGATACGATTAATAAATGGGCCAGGAACCTAAACATGAACACGAACCATTTAATAAATGGGTAGCATGATACGACATGCGAACACGATCATTAAAACGGGCCAAGACGGGTTGGCACAAAAGCAAACCCATTTATTCCCCCTTTTAACACGAAAGTTTACGACCCATTCAACACGAAACTGGTTTCTGACCTATTTAGCACCAAAATTTTGGATAAAAAATCACTTAAAATTATGAATTCACTAACACAAGAAACTCATCATATTCATATAAAATATAAAACTAATAATTAGAATTATCAAATAACTATAATGATTAAAACAAACATATGTTAGAATAAAACATAAACGGGTTATTAGGATTAAGCTTTTATATGTTGTTATTTTTACGGTTTTTTTAAATATATTGAGAAATTATATATATATGGACTCTAAACGGGTTGGGTCGTGTTAACCCGTTTTTAACCCGTTTATTTTCGTATTAAACGCATCAACCTAATTTTGACCCAATTATTAAATATGTGGTCTAAACCCATTTATTTTGTGTCGTGTCACCGTATCGTGTCCGAAATTGTCTACCCTATTATTACTTTTGTAACTTTGTCCCTGAATTTTGAAAACTAGTTAAAATGCTCCCTGAACTATGAAACATTATTATTTTTCCGTCAGTTTAATGGATGGGATATAAGTACCGATTTTCAAAGTTCGGAGGTAAAGTTACAAGAATATTATAGTTCAAGGAGCAAAAATAAAACTTGTCTTTGTTAAATTACACTTTCATTAAACTGATGGAGGGGACAAAGATGATAACATTTCATAATTTATAGAGCATTTTTATCAGTTTCCAAAGTTCAGAGGGTAAAATTACAGGAGCACCAAAGTTCAGGAGGCAAAAGTTTTAACTTGTCATTGTTATTTTATTACTCCAAGCAATTTCTTATGATTAATTTAATTGAGAACTGATATCTATTTATTTTAACAATTAAAAACACAAAGAATAATGACAAGAAAACCACTAGTTAAAAAAATAAAAAAATGAAAAAAAAGATCTACATGTGTGCAACGTTGCCGTAAAAATGAATAATAGATCTCCTATATGATGCTCACTAGCACATGATCACCTGGGAAACATTTCACTTATATACTCCGATACATTTGACTGTGTTGGATCCTCAAGAGGATTTGTTGATTGCTTGCCTTTGTCTGCCTGCGAAGACGATGTCTCCTCCGAGCTAGCACCCACAGAGCGCCGCGAGGTGTGTGCTCTGTACACTCCGGGCTCGGTAAGCACCTTGTCATTCAGTTGAACCTGTTTCGTTAGCATCTCCACTACTTGCTTCATGGTTGGTCTTTGGTGCGCGGCTGCTTGCGTGCAAAAGAGCGCAACTATAATGAAGCGCGTTACCTCATCCTCCGGAAATTGGGTCAATTCTGGATCAACAATATCCAGAAATCTTCCTTCTTCTCTTAGTTTCCATGCCTGAAAGCACATTCATTTTTACTATCAGCACATAAAATATATGTTTATCTTGAGTATTACGCACAAAAATTATTAGGATCTTTCCACGAAATTTACTCAGTAATCCAGCATCAGACAGAAGAGGTACCTAAATCAAAACATTTTCTTTAATCTTAAAGCAATATACTGGGGAGTGGGGCCTACCAAAAAACTAAAACAGAGGTCAAAAGGCAAACAATGTATCACTTTCTGTTAGATGAATTTCACTTATTATCCTCTTCTCCTAGTGTTAAGCTCGGCCATGCATCTAGAGATGCTAACTAAGCAGCTCATGGTTTAGCCTACTTTACTCCATCTTGCGATAATGAATCTGTATGGAAGGAGTTATCAGCCCCACCAATTAGGTCCGTTCTAATTATCAGATATTCGTCACTAATTACAGATCTCTTTTACACACACACACACACACACACACACGCAAAATAAAAAAATAAAAAATAAAAATAAAAATAAAAAACAAACAAACAATGTATCAGTGATTGCAAACATAACCTAGCAGTAATTTCACAACCGATTCCACCATAAGATGTAGAGTCCAAATCCCCTCACTCCCAAGTGCAATATATATACATACACATGTATATATAACAGTGTATCACTACAACAATGAACACATTTGCAAAACATGAAGGTCTCATATGACCATCCAAAGTGCCGGGCATTTTTAATCTAGTGCATCCATTATCAAAGTTTCCTAGAAGAAAAAAAAAATGGCACTACAGGAAATTCCTCCAAAGACCAAAAGTTGAAGATTTATAATACGCTGCAGTTGCATCACGTAAAGCTAAAGGGCCAAGAAAATTCAGATCAGTTAATGAACAATTATAAGGATAAACGTACCCATTCGACCAAAACCAGCAGTTCCTCTCCGAAAGCTGCCTTGCTGCTACTACTGCCACTGATTATTTCAAGCATTAGCACCCCAAAGCTGTAGACGTCTGCTTTCTTCGTAAGCTGCCCCAAAAGTGCATATTCTGGAGCCAGATAACCTCTTCATACATACGAATCATTCATAAATTTAAAAGAAGAGAAAAGTCATCAACAAAAACTGTGCTCATACATATAACACCTAAACCATATAAATTGCTAATATTAATGATTTCCTTTCTAAAACTTCAAACTATGAGATGAATACTTGACTGCATATTGTCACAGCGAAATTGAAAAGAAGCTTCTAATCAATTGATTCAACACAATGTTCCCAAACCAGAATTTTAGATCACTTTTGGAGAAGTTAGATAACTTGGGCAACGGAAGATGAAAATGAAAATTTAAAAGTTCAAACTTACACAGTTCCTGCTACTCGGGTACTAACATGCGTGACATTATCCGGAAAAAGTTTGGCAAGCCCAAAGTCTCCAATTTTTGGGTGAAAATTGCCGTCAAGAAGTATATTGCTAGCCTTAATATCTCTATGCACGATATGCGGTTCGGCTTCCTCATGAAGAAATGCGAGACCAATAGCTGTCTCCACGCAAATCACAGCTCTTTTTGGCCATTCGAGAAAAATATACTTGCTCTTGGAACCTGTAAAACCGATTTCAGTGTGACCATGTCTGTAACACTAGATCAATTAAATACCAAACCTTTACCTTCAGAGAGTAGATATTCGAAGAAATCTACTCATCTTTTTAGGACTGCATACAATAGGCCTTTTTAGTATTGTCCGACTCAATATATTAGGCCTCGTTTTAGTAAAATTTCATCAGTTCCATAAAAAAATCCTCTCTACTCACATACTTCTATAACTGGAAAAAAAAACAAAATAAAAGAGGGTCACAAGCTTCCGAGGACTTAAAAGTGTTTCACAGAACTTCCAAACTCATTTCAACTAAAGTGAAAGGCAGTTCAACATAAAACGTCACTAATAGGATCGTACCGAGCAGGGCACTTGCAAGACTGTTGTTCTCCAGATACTCATATACCAATATCCGATGATTTTCCTCAACGCAGCATCCAATCAGCTCAACAAGGTTCGGATGCCGTATATTTGATATAATGTTAATCTCTGTCAAAAACTCATTTGTTCCTTGTTTAGATCCCGCAGAAAGAGACTTGATGGCAACTTGAGTACCATCTCGAAAGACTCCCTGAGAAGTTTGTAATAACCAAACCAGCATAAGGATCAAGTATGGAAGCGAAAAAGACAGCCCCCGAAAATATTGCATCAGGAACAAAATCTCACCCTATAGACAACTCCATAACCCCCGCCACCTATTCTATTCCACGGATGAAAGTCCCTTGTTGCCGATCTCAAGGAATTATAAGAAAAGAGCCTTACATTGTTAGTGGCAATCCCTAAACACGCACAAACAAAAAAATTATGTTTATACGCATTCATTTGAGATCGGATTTCTGAACGGATAAAAATAAGAGGCGAAAGAGAGAAAAAGGGCATGTTTGGCAGAGTTTCTAAGAAAAAGCTATCAAAAGAGCTTTTTAGTATAATCTATCAAAAGAGCTTCTTGTCAAAGCCAAAAAATATGGCTTCCAGAAAAAGCTATTCTAAATAGATTTGAAAACTTGAATCAGAGTTTAAGGTAGACATTATAAACTTAATTTTAACATTCTTATTATTTAATAGAAAACTTTAAAATCATTTAGACCTCAAAAACTCTTTTAGAAATGTGGTTCCCAAAAACTTATTGAAAAATCATAGCTTTTACTTCTTTTCTTCTACTACTGACTAAAAGCAAAAGCAAAAGCAAAAGCAAAGACTTTGTCAAACGGCCCTTTAGTCGGCTCCTAACTTCTCTCTCATACACCTTAAATACAATGGAAAAGTACTCGAATGAGGCTTTTCCAAAACGAGGTCTCTGTTTGGCTCCACTCTGATTTCCAAGTCTCAGACAGGTTGAAAGCATTATAGGTCCAATGATACAAGTAAAAACTACCAGAAATGCTCTATTGACACACCCAACCCAGGGATGATCTTCCAAAGAAGCTTTTGTTATTTCAAAACTTCTCAATTTGATAAAGCTTAAGAACTACATCTCACAAAATTCTCAATTTTATCCCTTTTTTTTTTTTATGGAATTCTCACTTAAAAAAAAAAAAAAAAAAAAAAAACTACAAACTACTCAATTTGTGAGGGAAAAAAAAAAGGCCAAAAATAGGATTTAGACCATAAGAAAAGAGAGAAACAAATAAAATACCTGGAGTCTGTTGGTTATGGGAATCATTCTTTGGTTTACGACAATTCACTGCACCAAAACAAGCACAACCCATTTCCCCACACAATTTGGGTAAACCCCAGGGTGCATGTCTTCTTCAACCTAAAACATAAAAAAAAAAATAATAACAATAATAATAAATGAATAAATAAATAAAAGAGTATTTAAAGTACTCGTTTGGGCAATAAATTTCAGAACCCAGAGACCAAAATTAAAAAAAATTTACGGAAAAAAAAAAAAAAAAGAGGTGAGAAAAATTACAGGGGTATAACAATACCTGTATCTGGAGGAGTGGGTTGGAAAGGGGCGGAATGGGTGAAATAGAAAGACTTAAAAGGCAGAGTTTGTGAAATGGAGGTCAGCTAAATGCATCGTTCAATAAACAAGTGGCAAACAACAAGCAGTTGCCATAATTGTCCAAAGGACCTAAAATTGTATCCATTATCGTAACAAAATTGAATTTTATAATCCAGAAGGTCAAAGAACGCCAGGAAATTTTAAAAAAAAAATCCAAAAGTTTGCGTGAAACTGAAAAGCCTATTTTGTTTTTGTTTTGAGAGCAAGACTTATTTATTATTTATTTAAATGTAAGTTGGTTCATATAATAAATCGGATACAACTGCGATAAAGTTATTTTTATATATTCTATCGATAGAGCTCATTTTTAAATCGTTCAAATATAATCAAACAGCTGAGATATTACTTATATACGGTAATTATCATACACTTTATAGCAGTAAAGTCATTTTATATATCATATCGATAGAACTTATTTTTAAACCGTTCAGATATAATCAAACGGTTAAGATATTGTTTGTGTATGGTAATTATCATATATTTTACCTTACAGTAGTATTTGACTAATAAATTAAAAAATAAAAAAATATATAATTTTAAAAAATTCCAACATCCTTCCCCGACGCTGGTGACGGACCCCCGTTCCCCCCCGATGCTGACCAACCCAATCCCCCCCCCCCCCCCATACCAAGACGCCGGCGATGCTCCCCCCCACCACCCTCCTTCCCAACCTCGGCGACGGAAACCTCCTTCCCCCCTCCCCTTCCCCCCACAACCTTCCACCAGTGGTGGATTTTTAAAATTTTTTTTAATTTATTAGTCAAATACTACTATAAGGTAAAATGTATGATAATTATCATACATAAGCAACATCTCAGCTATTTGATTACATCTCAACAGTTTAAAAATAAACTCTATCGATATGGTATACATAAAGGGTTTTACCGCAGTTTTACCCTAATAAATCAACCAATTCTCCAGAAAATAGCTTCTTCTTTTTTTAACGTAAATTTACTTTTGTTTTATTTGGCCAAAATATAAAGTTGTTGGTGGTACTAAAAACACTAACTCTAATCCTAAGTTTTTAAATATCAACTTACATATTATATTTTAGTTTATAGATGTAATCAATTAATCTGGTAATAACACTTACCAATAAAACAATAACAACTCATAAACCATAAAGATTAGTACTCAAAAGTTAGAATTATAATTGGTGTTACTAGTGTTTTTTCTCTTTAAAATATGTTATTTTTTTAGGAACAAAAAAGTTGATATTTTATAGTTAATTGCAATATATAATTTTTTGTGAAATTGAAAATTGCATTTCCCTAAAAAAAAAAAAAAGTGCACTTCTTAAAAATATTTTATGAGATAAAAATGATTTTTTAAATATATAATAAAAATATTATAATGAAGTTAATAATTTCTAAGTTGAACTCTTATATACGCTTTTCAAAAGTCGCATTTTTGTGATTTTGAGATATAATTCTCTTAAAGATTGTAACTTCTTCTAAAATTTTCCAAAAAATAACTTTTCAAACCAAAAAATAAAAAAGCAAAACAATAGTAACACTTAATCATTAAAAGTACACAACATGTCTTGTGTTAATTCCTCATATTTGATTTTACATATAGCATTTGCTTAAACATTTCTTACTGTTACCTTATGGTCCTTTTGTTAATATCCTGTAAAAAGATAAAGTAAATACATTATTATTGCATGAGTTTTATTTATAAATAAAGTTGTAACTAAATATTTTTTGGGGAGAAATTATACCTCTATCAAAGATATTTTAAATATAAACCGTACTTTAATAAAAATTTATGATGACATCTGATATATTTTGACGAGACATTTTCTCTCATAAAAACGTTTACTTATGATTTTAATTTCAAACAGTGATCATATAATCTAAACGTATTTAATTTTTAGTCAGTTTTTTAATAAAACACCGGCATGAAAGGTCATTTGTATATCAATAAAAAAGTTTTTGAGATAATATGACTTATAAAATTAAAATTTAAGATCAACATGAGATTGATGTATAATTCAAGAGACATTTGTAAAAATAACCCAAAACATTCATCATAGCAGCAATTAGCGGTTTTGTTTGAGATTGATTGAATATGGCCAATTTATTCGTTTTCCATTCAAATATCGAAGTCTAAAAAGGCGTCTCCACTTTCAGCAGAAAGCATCGATATAATACTTTTCTTTTCTTTTCTTTTCTTCTTTTTTTTTTTGGATAATTACCAATATAACACTTTTGTTAGGTACAAATTTGGCTCAATATGTTGTAACTTGTAAGATACCATGTGATATATTTTTTTAGTCCTTTTATGGTAGGAATTCTTATTAATTGTATCGATAGAAATTATTTATTGATTATTAAAATTAATATTAATGGTTTGATCTATAAGTATTTATTTTAAAAATTTATAGAATGTGATATAAAATTGCTTCAATCATAAATTAGATCACTGAGAATTAAATCAAGTAACTAAAATAATAATTTTTATTGATAATAGAAAATAAAAGATCATATCGTAGAAATTCTTTTGCTTTTCCTTTCTTTTTTCGGAAATAAGAAACTATTCAAAAGATAGTACTAATTTTGATTATTAAGTTAGACTTCTATGTTATCATGGTATCAACTAACAATTATGATAGGATACTTCCTAATTATCCAAGATAATTTTATTAGCTATATAATTTTATTTTATTTTTAAAAATGCTATATATGATATTTATTGAGGTGATAGTAAATATTAATTTTAGAATAATCAAACAGTAGTTTTTGTATAAAAAAGACTATACCATTTTATGAAAAAAAAATCTACATCATTTTTAAAAAATTTCTTAAAACAAAACACTTTTTATTATTTAAAAAACCCTTGAACTCCTTTTTTTTTCGGAATAAAATGTTGGAGATAAGTAAATGATAAGGGTGCTAAGTATGTGACAACCTAATTAAGATGTCCAGTGCACTTACTAATTTTTGATTTTCTGTTCCCAACAAACTTATTAAACAAAATAATAAGTTAGGACTCTTTAGCATGATGTTAATGTTTTTTTTTTTTTTTTTTTGGCTCTTTTAGTATACCCAAACAAGCATACATATATTTTTTATAAGGTAAATCGATCACAAAGATTTTAAGGAGAATAAACCAATTTGACTTATAAATGTACCTATTAAATTATAATATATTAGTGACGGAAAAAAACTCGTGAATTTCTTAATTCCGGCCAATGTGGAACTCCATCATGTTTGTACTCTAGTACCTATATGTTTCGTGTTGGGTCAAATGTATCATACATCATATTTGTGACTTGCCAGGCAAGAAATCTGCTTTTATTGATCGGTCATGCAAGTGGAATATGCACAGTTTTTGGGTGGGTGGTTATGGAAAAATTTGTTGCAAGAAAAAAATTAACGAAACTCTTTTAGCAAATGGGCAAACATTTAATAAGCAAAAAAAAAAAAAAAAAAATTATTGTTGTGAGTAAAAAGAAAAAATTAAAAAAAATAAAAAATAAAAAGCTCTTTTTCAATATAGTTTTTTATCTCTCAGTTTTTTTTAATTGAATTTAAACCAAAACGTTGTGGTTTGTTCAATTTTTATTTATTTAATTGAAACAATAACTTGGGTAGATAAAATGACATATTCCAAGATTCTTATTAAAATAAACTAAAAATACCATAAATATCATTAATTTTAATTAAGTAGAATTCGGATAACTATTCGTGACGTCTTTACACAATGGTCGCAACATAGAAATAACGTGAAAAAATATTTATCGAGGAAGTTTTACATTCTTATAAAGAATCTAATTGATAAACTAATTGACAATTAGTAACACCTTTTTTTTTTTTTGAATAAATTGAGGTGATAAAAATCAATAGGTGCACCAAGACATCCTGATTAGGTCGGCACCCCTATAGTACTCTCATCATTTTTCCATTCCACTAAATATTATAAAATAAAGAAAAAAATTAGATTAAATAAAAGTTCTTCAAATGGGAAAAATATGACCAAAAAAAGAAAGAATATCAAGACACCTATCTAGGAATCTAGAAGCAACCGGAAGGCGGTTTCATAGGATCGAACCGGAACTCCTTCCTTGAAAGTAGCCGTCAAATATGCCTCGTTAAAACCCCTCTAGCCAAAACTCAGTGGAAAAAAAGAGTACATATTTACTTTAAAAGTTGATTAGTTACAAAATCTATAACAGGGAAATCCTGCCAAATCTCTTTGGGGCAGAGAAGAACAAGTAGTTGGAGCATTGGACCACCACACATCTTCGGCAATGTGAACTGCATATGAAGCCAGGTTATCTGCAATTTAATTCCCTTCTCTAAAGATATGAGATGCATGGTATGTGATCTGATCAAGATAGTTGATAGCCTCATTCTATCTAGATAAAAATCTCCATGGGACTTTATTGCTTTTAGTTTAAAGTAACTCCAAAACATAAGTGCAGTCACATTCAAACCAAATATAGTCCCAATCAAATCTTCTAGCATAATCAATAGCTATGATAATTCCCATTAGCTCTGCTACAAAGGGAAAGAGAATACCTAGAGGCTTAGTGAAGTATTCCCCGTAAAAACCTCTATAATTTCTAAATATACCGCCACATCTATATTTACTTTGATCTAACCTAGAGGAAGATTATTCCATTGGACTTTTATAATACTAGGCGCCTTGGAGATTTTTATCTGCAATTTAAAAGTTTTAATAATCAGTAGATCAGAGATAGTGTTTTTCATGGTGCCCATATCCATTGAATCGGCTTCTTAAATACAATTCCAAATTGAAATAATTGCTTTCTAAACATTAAAAATTTTATTCTCAAAAATCATTTCGTTTCTAGTCTTCCAAATAGTCCAAAAAGTAGATTTTACCCCCAAAATCCAGAGATTATAAACCTGTTTGCTTATTTTGCAGTTTAATGTCGATAGAATCAGTTGTTGGAATTCCCGTTTTATCAAGACGAGCCTGAAATATGGATTCCAACTTAGCCCAGATAGTTATAGCGAAATCACAACCCACTAAAAGATGATCTTTATCTTCCTTAGCAGTGAAATAGAAACGGTAGCATGATGGTAAGTAAAAACCTTTCTTGTGCAAGAACTTTTCAGTCACTAAGCAACCGTGAATAGCCTTCCACGCAGTCATCAATCTCCTTGGCTGAATTGAGCTTCTCCAAATTTTTTCGCCCCAATTTACAGTAGCTCTCCTTGGTTGTATATGATCATAAAAATCACTAGTTTTAGGAATGCCTTCTGAAAAATGCCTCCTACGAACAATATTAGTAGAGCCCTCTACAATGGTGACTTCTTCAATATTTGTTGCTATGCGTGGAAAAGACTGCCAAAATGTGTTAGGTAATAGCCATTTATTATCAACAATAAAATCACCAACCTTTGATTCAAGAGGAATGTTATTTGGGATTTGGATTTGAGAAACAATTGGATAAATCCAATTATCTTTCCAGAAGTTGAGCTTTGATTGTTCTCCTACAATCCAAATGCATTCTTCCTGTAGCATAACATAATGATTTCTAATGGCAATCCATATACAAGACATCGCAGGACCAGCTTTTGGTTGTCTTGCATTTGGCACATAACTTTTTCTAATGAAATCACAAGCAAGAGAGTTATCAGTCATGATTCTCCATGCAAACTTCTTCAAAAGTGCTGCATTAGTAGCTTCTAAGGATTTAATGCCAAGGCCCCCTTCTTTTTTCTGAAGGCAAATCCGCTCCCATGCCATAATGACTAGCTTAGTTTTTTCAACGCTTCCGGATCAAAGAAAATTTTGCATTGCTTTGCTAGTTTTCTTAAGCAAATTCAACGGCCACTTATAAATCATAAAACTATGATTAAGTGAACTAGCAATCACAGTGTTTATCAAAGTGAGACAACCAGCCATGGATAAAGTCTCTCCCTTCCTATTAGCAAATTTGGAATTATCTTATCAGCTACAGATTGGAGAAGCGCCTTTTTGGGAGTTCCTTTGAAAAGTAGGACACCAAGATACTTAAATGGCAATTTACCACGCCTCATAGAAAGTATTCTGATAATATAGTAACCTGCTGATTAGAAATTGCTTTACCAAAGAAGATATCTGATTTATCAACATTAATCACCTGTCCCGAAAGTCTCTCATAGCATTTGAAAATCTCCTCCATACATTTTACATTATTTTTCGTGGCCCTACAAAATATCAATATATCATCAGCAAAAAGAAGGTGAGTTGGAATAATACCTCCTCAAGTAGCCGTGATAGGCATAACTCTTCCTTCGTCAAGCTTGCGTTGAATCAGACGACTAAGGAAGTCCTCCACAATGCAAAAAATTAAAGGATAATCACAATGAGTAACACTTAATTAACCCTTAATTGATAATCGTAAAATATCTAAAGATGAAAAGAATCATAAAGACAATTACATAGATTAACAAATCTCAACAAAATATGCATCTTTTCACATTTTTGTCAATTTTCTAAAACCTGATATTTTCATAACCTCTCCGCGCTACAAATGTTTCAAGAGGATCTTTGCATTATGGATATTTATAAAGTAAGACTCACATATTGCAAGTATCAAGAATGTGATTATGATCGTGATGGTGACACATAGTGAGACTATGACAAAAGATTCTAGATGGGTAGATGGAGGATTCTATCGAGTAGATCAATGGTTTTGATCCGCTAGAGTGAGAATCCAACGCAACACAAAATGCTTTACGCTTCTTATACAATTTAACAAAAACCATTAATGGTCATTTCGGATCGTGTTAAAGTTTTGGTTACTTACTATTTAGAAACTTCAAATAGCTCGTGACAACTTATGTATAGCACAAGTACTTTATAGGTGGGTGAAAGCAATGAAAGGGGAGGATAAGATAGGGATTCACAAGTCACAGTCGCAGATTGATCAAGGACATCACCGACGGTAGATGCCTCGAGGATAAGATAGGGAATAACATATGTTTTGCATAAAGTTAGAAAACATAAATGAAAACACACAATCGTTTTCATTTTTTTGTTAAGGAATTAGAAAATAAAATAAAGTTGTTTTCTCATTTCTGTTATCATTTTCTAAGGCTTACATACCTAATAAAATATTTTCAGAAACACACCTAAAAAAATTTTACTTTTTATAATACTCAAACTATTTTACCTAAAAATACAATAAAACACAATTTTGAAAAATATCTTAAAATGCTCCCAAAAGATCCTTACCTCTCTGTTTTCTTAGGTCAAGTGGGTTGTTGGTTTTGGTATATTCTGAGATCATGCTAGGCACGATCAAAGAGTATAGTTAGGTTTAGACTGTCACAACATACTATTACTTAGTCAGCCCCATATTTTTGTTGTCTAATAGTTTTCAATGATCCTGAACCAAGAAAATGAACATAAATACAGAAACAAAAGTCAAAGCTCATTAGTCAAAACTTCAAGGCTTTCTGTCTTTTGACTTCTTCATCTTAGAACAAGCTTCTACCCTTTTTGAGTTTTGACAATTCTTAAGCGTATTTAGATAAATTTTTTTTTAAAATCTGCAATTGGAGATTAATCAAACCGATAAATAAATATTCCATAATATAATAAGGAGCCTCTTCCAATCAAAACTGACAACAAGAAGTAGAAATACAAAATAAGCAAATATGGGAACTACCATATTTTTTTTTAAGAGAAATATGACAATTAGAACGACCACCGTCTCAGACCAACAAAAGAACTATACCATCAACCCACAACAAAAGAAGAATAACATAAATTTTCTTTACTTTTCTTCCCCCCTTTACATGAATTTTTAAAACCTCAAGCTTTAAGTTCTATTTTTATTTTTATTTTAATAAAAATTGTCTGATTGACGCTTTTATAGTCTTGGGGACATTTGGATTTATATTCCAAACCTATATAATCTAGTTTGAATTATATTATAAAACAAGATTTTCTTTTTGAACTTTTGATATTCTTCCCCCCTCCCCCCTTGAAACACCTATTTGAATTCATAATTTCAAACAAAAATAAATTATACAAACTTTCTAATTCTAACCCATTTAACAAACAACACCTTAGTAATGCAAATAGGTAACTTTATCGAGGTTGACTTTGAGTATGCCTTTTTTTTTTTTTTTTTTTTTTTGTTTAAACCTCATCAAAGACTTCAACCGCCCAAGAACAAAAAAAGAAGTAGGTGAGGGACACGGATAACATGTGACAGAAGTTTAACATCAACAATCTTGAGGTTTTCTTTGCATGGTTTTTCCATAAACTTCTTGTATTTAGGAAAAGTGGTTGAACAAAAAGTTAATTGACCATTTAAACTTCAAATTAATTATGACTAACTCAAAATGAAAACGAGGTTAAATTTTTTACAATTTCATCACATAAGATTCGTATGTGACCCACCATCAAGGGTGACTTGGGTTTTTTTTTTTTTCTCGAATTAGACCTCATCTAAATAAAACTATCTTCGTTCATGATGAATCTAAGAGTGACCCACTTTGTAAGCGAGAGAGTTTTTGTTCAAATGGAATCTAATTCCAGCAAAAAAATAAATAAATAAAAGGCCTTGACAGCCCTCAACAATGAGTTAGTGTGAGTCGCATGCAATAAAAATGTAAAAAGTTTAACATCATTTCCAATTGAGGGGTAATTGCAACGAACTTTGAAGTTTGAGAGGTAAATTATCAAAATTTTTAGTTTAGAGACTAATTTACCTAATGCAAAAAGTTTAGAGGGTATATATGCAAATAAGCCATAATCTTTAGTCATATAGTAAATGTTCAATTATTAACAAAACTACACCATATTTTCAGCTATTTTCTTTTTTCCCCTTCTTATTGTAGTTCAAACGTGTCTCATTTCTTTTTATGGTTAATCATAAGGGCATCTAAGTTTGTATGAATCCATGTTTGTAGTTGTGTCGGCAATTATATAATGAAGCCTTCCTCTCATTCCTTTCATGTTTTGTTTGGGTAATTTGTCCGTTTAATCCCTTAACAATGAATATTCTATCTTTTTAGTCCCCGAATTTTTATTTTGATAAATTTATCCTTGAATTTTTATGTTTTGATAATTTGAGTCTCCCACACTAAAATTGATAGATGATTTCTGAAATTTAACATAAATAATTATATCTCTATTGCACAATAACTAAAAATTTTAAAGAAATTATTACATTAAGTTCAAAAAGTAATTTTTAAGGTTTTAATAAGAATAAGGAGAAATTTGTTTTACTTAGTATAATTATTTTGTAAAATTTCATGTTAACATAGAATTAAAACATGATTATATACACTAAATTTAAAAAGTATTTCATCAATTTCAATGTCAAAGACCAAAACTATCAACAATCAAAATTTCAAGAATTAATTTACCAAAAATCAAAAGTTCACATACCAAAGTGACAGAATATATAAATTTCAATTAACCGATCAACTTGCAATATGCATGTATACATAAGTCTTTATATATATACGTAATATATATATATATATATATATATATGTATTTACTTGTATAGACACACCTATGCGCATGTATAGAGAAACCATTACTATCCATAATCACTTACATTTATGTGTTTGCATATGTCAAGTTAAAATTTTCTAGGCCAAAGTTCTTTCCTAGAAATCAAGTGAAACGCACACTAAAGATTTGTAGGCATTCTACCATAAGCGGAGCGAATCATGAGTGTGGATTTGCCCCTAGGCTAAGCCGGTACCAACCAAACGGAGGGAAATTTGCAACTGATCTTGATTTCTAGCCATCCATGAAAACTTCAGAGATACGGAAAAAGGGAAAAAAAAAAAAAAAAAAATTAAGGCCCTGATCTGGAGCATCTCCAAGAAATGCTCAAGTTTAAGCCAACACATTCTTCAGATCCCCAAAAAGTGGGCAAGGGGTGAATTTGACTACCAATAATTTATAAGCTGAAGGAGCTCTTCAACTTCCCAACAACAAAATAGTTCGCACAGATCATTCCTAAAGAACGAGTTTAATGATGATCAAATTTGCGACTGTTGTTCCACTACCACATACAACATACAAACCTGCCTCCTTTTTGATAAAACATAAACAGGAATAACTTGCCTCTGTCGGTTGGAGATAGTCCATAGATGGCAGAAGTAGTGAGTGACGAGCATCTCCCACGGTTTACCCACCTTGCTGGCCGGCAGAATAGGGGTTTCCTTGCTCGCTTCCGGCATCATTACCTTCGGCATCGCTCCCATCTACACAAATGAAAGCATTGTTGATGCTTGGTTCCGAGCTAGCATTGCTGCTTGTAGCAAGAGGAGAGTCTGAATTGCTAGTTGTCCTGTTTTTTGTCTGTCCTGATCTGGTACTATACATAGAAGAAGCTGGAATACTTGTCACAAGTGGTCGTAGATTACCTTGCATGCTTCGCCTTATGTCCTGAACAAGGAATTCCGTGATAAAATTAACAATATGAGAGTTGGAATCATGATGCTAGTGTGGCAAACACTTCATTGTGATAACGTGTCCTAGTAAATTACTGCACAAAACACACTCATAAGTTGCATTTTCTCAATCACCCAAGTACATACTCGGTTTTACACTAATGTTAAGGACTCTTCATTATGCAAATTGTCAATTTTTCTAATGCTAGGTGACATTATTTTGGAAGTACTGCTATGAACAACATTTTGGGCCCGTTTGGTTTTTCATCTCATTTTAAACTAAACTGTACTTTTTTCATCATGTTTTTTTGTCTTTTCTAAAAAAGTTTTTTGTCTTTTCTGAAAAAGTCAACAAAAATTACTATTCAAACTTAAAAATCTCAACTCAACTCAAACTCAACTTATACACCAAACACCCCTGAAGTTTGGCAAGGAAATGGGTTCATACCATGTGTCGTAAAGCCATATCAAGAGACTTCTTTGATAGTGTTCTTCCAAAACCCAAGCTATCAGAAGACAACGACTTCCCAGCTGAATTGTTATTGGAGTAATCGTCTTCTCGCTTTGGTGGCGCCAGTTTTCTCATGTTTACAACTCTTTCAACCATTTGTGTTCCAATAACAACAGGATTAACTTCATCATTGTCACCGCAGCGTAATTTACTCATTGTTCGACTGGAGTTTCCAATACTAGTGACACCACTACTCAAAGCCCGTACCCTGGATGGAGAGCATGATTGTTGTCTCTGTCTCCCATTGGAACCAGCGGTAGTAGAAGATGATTTAACGCTAGGAATCACTGGCCGTCCCCTAGAGGCAGAAGCAGGCCTTTCAGGCAATGAAGTCCTTAAATGAGCGGGAGGATCAAGAGCGAAACCAGGCATCTCAGAGGGTTTCCATGGCCTAGATTTTACAGTAGGGGAAAGGCCACGTGTGGGCCCTGAACTTTTTGAATTTGTGGGACGTATTTTAGATGCTGAAGAAGCTCGCCCGGTAGAAGCAGATATGCCAGGTGCACCTAATAGTGTTGATGTTTGACGGGTAGGTGTTCCTGATCTTTTTGCTGACTTGGAACCTGGTAAGGAAGGTCTTGCAGTTGGTGTCGAAGACCGAGCAGAGGAATTCGTCGGAGTTGAAGAACGAGCAGAGGACTTTGTCGGAGTTGAAGACCGAGCAGAGGAATTTGTCGGAGTTGAAGAACGAGCAGAGGACCTAGTTGGAGTTGACGACCTCACAGGAGGAGCCACATTCTTAGTGGAAGGTACGGAGGCCCGTGAACTCGGTGTGGAGGATCTCAAGGGCTTGGTTGTTGAAGGTAATGTAGGCCGTGCAGTCGGAGTTGCAGATCTACGAGTGGCAGGTTTCGGCCCCTCAGATGATGAGGGCCTTCTGTTTCCATTAGTGGAAGACTTCAATTCAGAATTCAAAGTTGGATTTTTAGATGCTGTAGTTTTTCTTGAAGCTGGCTCTACCTGGATATTTGACGGCTGCAGCCCATCACATTGAAACACACTCAAATTTTTTAAATCTTTAACTAAGATGACAAAACTTGAAAAATACTATGGAGTTGAGAGAGCACCAAGAGTACTTCATATAAGGAACAATAAGTTCCACAAAAATATATGAGACTACCAAATAGTAGTTCACAAAACTCATCGAAATGAACATTTGAGAGCATGCTACACATGTACGTAACGCCGGTAGAAATTTGAAAAAGGCTACGAGCATTCAGCTCAAACTAACTAGAAATCTCTTACCCTAGACCTGAGGGCAGTCGGTCGAGTTGCGGGAATCTCAAGTTGACTCGTTGCAGTTGTTTGTGATTCCATCTCCAAAGAAAAAAGCGGGGTTCCAGGTGGTGTAAGAAGCCTGGATAGATATCCATCATAAATACTAAACCATAGGACATAATCATGTAAGACCAAACCAAACACATCATAAAACCATACAAATTTAGTACAGTATACACAATGGTCCTGTCAAATGTAACTCCACATCCATATGCATTTTCTCAAATTGGAAAGCATAATTCAGTATTTGGGCCTAAAAATATCCTTTTTTTTTTTTAATGAAATTATGTTCGCTTCAAATTTCAAATGCATTGTTTCTCACGTAACTCTGTTATTTTCCAAGATGGGATTTGCTAAAGTGTATGAAAAGAAACAAAACACAAAAGAGCCCCACATTGCTTTAACGAACTATTCACGAAAGAAGGCTTAAAGTAAAGTGTATAGTCGAGCTGCAAAAAAGCAACTCCTGGAGTAAGGCTCCATTTGGTCCTCAAGAATATCAGAAAAGGAGGCCATGATTTGCTATAATGCTAAGCAACAAAACGACTTTAGGCGTCCACTACCTTTTTCTTTTTCTCATGTGATTAAAACTTACTTCTAAAAGTAGAATTTTTCCCTACACATTCCGGAATTTATAATAATGAGATTCTTCTTCATCAGCACAGGTGACAGGTTTCAGCGACCAAAATATAAGTTTTTTTTTTTTAATATATACATCTATATATATATTATATATAGACACTTTTTTCGAATTTAGTGTAACAGAATCAGAAACAAAAAATGGCTCCTTAAATACTAATTCAGCTATTCTCAATCCCAAATACGGATCCATATATATATTTCCCTATCAATAATATGAATTAAATGATAGTAATGTTTAGAACATCCTACTTTATTACTTTTAAAATTTTCAAAAATTTAGAACTCCACAGCCAAATCAAAATCTACCAAAAGAATCAAGTTTTGAGCTATAATAGCAACCAATTTCCCGCTCAAAACTTTCTTGATCAAATCAACCAGAAGAAAATAAATAAATAAACCAGAAGATTACCAATCGTAATCAGATTTCTCATTCTCCGAATTCAAGAACTCATCGACACGGCTCTTCCGCTGCAATGGCAAAGACGGCACGCTCTTCGAAATCGGCGAGTTCTCGTTTTTGTTAGATTCTGCAAAAACGCCAAACACCATCAACACCCAAAAAAAAAAAAAAAAGAAAAAGAAAAAAGAAAAACCAGCAAAATAAGAAAGTCAAAACAGCAGCGTTCGTACCGTGAGGAGGAGGAGGAGGAGGAGGTTCATCGAGTTCTTCAGAGGTAAGAAGAAGAAGATTGTTATTGGCTTCGTTCTCTTTCTCTCTCCTCCGCATCTCGAAGAACAGCGACAGCTCTTCGTCTTTACCGCTCAAGCTTCTCTCTCTTCCCTTCGCTTGCATTTCTACTTCTTCCTCTATGTTTTTTTTTTTTTTTCAAAAATAGTTCTTGAAACACCAAAAATGGAAGCCTCTCAGATCTGAAACTGAGAAATTGAAAACCAAATAAATAAATAAAAAGAAAAAAAAAACAAGAAAAACAGAGAGTTGTTATTAATGGAGAAAGAGAAGTGGCATTTAATTTATGAATTGAGAGAAGAGAAACCTTTTTCACATATAAAAACAAAATCGAAATATGGGTTGTTTTGCGCTCCAATTATGACCTTTTTAGAAGATGAAGTGCTCAAAAGAAATATAGAAAATATTTATATATATGTCTGTGTATGTGTAAATATATATATACATGGTCTCTTACAAAGTGAGTTTCAGTATTTCAAAGAGTCAAAAGACGTAGAAGAAGAAGAGGGGGAATGGCAGTTTCGTAATTTTGACTAGATTTTCGTCTTATGTGTAAGAAGACTGGAAAGAAGACTTGGTCGTTTTCTCGAGTGTTTATTGTTAATGTAATTAACGAGCCAAAAAAAGGAAAGAAAATAAGACCAGGATTTTTTTTTTTTTTTTTTCCACTGAAAATCAGATGAGAGGATTCGAAAACGACATTTTGAAAATGATGAAAATAATGACTCTGCAGTATTAATTGCCCTGGGAGTCGGATTTAATAACGAAAATGCCATTACGTCTATTTAAATATAATGATGACGTGGCACCTTCTTTTCTTCCCCAGCCTCACATGCGCGGAGTTCCCGTGCATATCGATTTTCATAATTAAATTATTAAAAGTTTGTATTTTATTTTAAATTTTAAAAGAATTCGTTTGAATCATATAATTTAAATTGTGTATTTAACTTAAATGTGATTTGTATAATTTTTGTAAAATATTTGAATAATATGAAGATATAAAAATGAGTATTATATGTATTTCTAAAAACTAAAATTTATATTTATATTTATATTAAACTATTATAAAATAATAAAAATATTTAAAAATTACTACACTAGTCAAAGCCATCAAAAGTGATATTATATTGCATTTCAATAACAATAACTCTAATAATTCATCCAATTGAAATATCAATCATATATGGTTTACCATTTTCTATCTAATTTGTATGAGAATTTAATCTCCGAAAAGAAAATTTCAAAAAAAACATGTTTGTTTTATTCATAAATGAAATAAATACGTTCATAAATAATCATGGTTCACCAACCACATGGTCTCCATCAACTTTCTCTTCGAATTAAAACGAATTATTGCAAACACCGCAGAGTAGTTTATTTCTCACCGAGATCAATATTTGACTAATAAATAAGCAGGGGCAATTTCGTAGTTAAGAGGAAAAACGTGACCAAACAAAGAGGAGGATTTTAAAATGGTGGGAGGAACATTCTCTCCCACCACATGGTGGCAGGTCGGGGCCCGAGGAAATTCAAACTTGGGCGTTCAAAAGATGCCCAGATTTTTTTTTTTTTAACGTGGGCTGTTGGATTCCTTGGGATGTACGAAACTTGATCGGACTGCTGGTGTTCTGTGAGCTGGACGAAGGATGTCAGAGATCAAAGTGTGGTGAAATTACATAGAAGGACATGTGGCTGCCTCGTGAATCGTGCAGGTTTTTTAAAAATTTGTGAGGGTGACTCTACCTGTGGGCCCAATGTGTGTTCAGCATTATTTGTGATTGGACGAGAACACTGTGGATCAAAACTTGGCCTATTTCAAAAATAAAAAGGAACAACAATGGGGAAATTATTAGAGAAACTAGTTGGATAGATATAATTGACCTAAGTTTTCGTATCCTGAAAATATTATTAATAACCTTATTATTAAGGTTATTAAAGACGTCTTTCTTGATATTACAGGAGTAGATTATCAGTCATCATTCTTGATGTTACACGAGTAGATTATCAGTTATCATTTGATCTCTCATTAGATTACGTAGTTGATACTTCACAATATATTCATAACAAAAAAAAAAAATTATACGATAGCTGTAACATGTAGCAAAATTAATGCCATAAGCTGAAAAACTAATGGATATGCTTTATTTTTTTCCCATCTGGATCATTTTTTGTACAAGATCACCTATGCATTTTAATTCCAAGAATTGTTCAGCTGAAATAACATCGATGATATAAGTTTCAAGTTGATCATCAAGTCTCATGAACTCTATAGCAAAAATTGTTGGGTTTGAAAACGGTATTTAAAAAAATTTTAACGGAAGCAAGAGATCGTAAATAATAAAAATTTCTCAAATTTTCATTATTACTCTATGACTATATTAATTTAATATATAAAAAGAAAAAAAAATAAGATTTTTACCGTTGTCCGATTAAATTGACTCCTTCAAAAAAAAAAAAAAAAAAACTTTCTAACCCACAAATGATTCTGTTTTCAAGACCACATTTTTCCACACCTATCCTCGGTCGTTCGATTGAACAAACGTGTGGGCGTTTTTTCTTATTGAAGGAATGATCACTAGCTCACAATTTTGGATGCCTTTGTTTTTGTCTCAACGCATGAGAAAATAAAGAGTGTAAAAAGAAGAGCGATTATCTCTAAGTTTTCTTGTGACTTCAAAAAGTCTCTTTTAACTTGGTATATATAGTCCTATTTATAGGCAAGGTAACTTACCCTAATATTCAATCTTCAATTTTTGAATATTTCCAATATTCAAAATTAAGATTAAGTCAAAATTGAATACTAATTACATTATATTCTAAATATAATATAATTATATATTATATATATAGACTATACGCCCAAATCAACTTTCCTTGATTGGAAGGATTTTTTTTAATTTTAAATTATAAAATACATATTATATACATATAAATATATCACGTATATAAATATATATATCATATATGAAATCAGGAAAGGGGCAAAACGGTTTTTCCTTCTTTCCCTCATCTATATATATATATATATATATATATCAACATTTATATATTATAAATATTTAGCCTTTGTTTGGATGGTAAGTTTGAACTTACAATCTCAAAAAGTTTTTTTGTCTTTTTCTTCAAAAGTCTTTGTCTTTTTTCCAAAAAGTTTTTTGTCTTTTCTGAAAAGTCAACAAAATTTACTATTTCAACTTAAAAATCTCAACTCAAACTGACGAATCAAACGAACCCTTAATTAAAATCTAAATTTTAAATATAAATATTCATAATCTCATAAAAAGAAAACTAGCAAATATCAATTAGTATACTGGTGGGTCCCACCCACTAGTAATAATCACATACACAGTAAGTCTCACTCACTGTATTATCCAATTTTAATATTTAAATAATCTTTATTAATTAAATGACATAATAAATTCTCAATTAATTGTTTGGGTAACATATAAAAATTTGTGACATTAAAATAATAAAAGTAGATATTCTCTTTTATATTTTATATTACACATTTAGTGAGCTAAAAATATATTACATCAAATAATTCAATCACTAATAAAGGCAGTGTGGGGAATTATGGACCTATAATTTTAAACTTCAATAAATTTGATAATAAATCAAACTCTTTAATTAATTTACCAACTTTATTAATTCCAAAATTAATTTACTAAAAACTTGGAACTGAACTCTTAAAATTACAGATATAAAATTACTAAAAAAAAGAGTCGTCCATTTAATACAGCCATTATAAATAAATCGATCCTCCATAATAATCCATAATTATAGTTAGGTAAATTCCGTTAACCTTTATAATTAAATCTTTATCCTTCAGTAATATTGATTCTCTAATGAATGATAAATTCAATAAGTTAATCACGAATTGAGTGTTCATACCATTCAAGCCCCGAATCAACACGCAAGAGAATTATTTATCTACTTCTTAAATAAGAAGGAATTGATTCCATCTTGTAATATTAACATTCCTTGCTACTTAGTTGATCACATCTCAAAAATACAATGAATAAGATTTGATACTCAAATCCGTACCGAGCAAATCAATAGATATAATTCCATAAATAGTTGTCTGCTAATAATTTAATATTAAGATCATTCTATATACGACCATCGGTTAATGTGATTAGAATTCGCTATACTTAAAGGAAATGATTAGCGATTCATATCACGTCATGTCCCCATCCTACATAATCATATTATGCATAGTGCACTCATTAAATGTCTCGTTACATTAACGTTTCGGATAAGACCATTCAATTTTTCATGGTAATGACATGCACTAGTAATATTTAATCAAAAATTTCTTATTTTAATTGGTTAATCAATTAAATAATTGATTTTTATTATGGACCGTTTTAATTATCATCCTTAAACTTTATCCTCCAGTATATAACTCTTATATATATAATCTAAGGTCATATGGATAATTATGGAATTTTAATAATGTTCATAAAGTATTCAAAATACATGCACATAAATATAATAAAAATTCAACTTTATTAATTAAAAAATAAATGATATCCAAAACATCATATACTTTTAGACATCAATCCCAACCATCTCCCACTTGCCCTAAAGCAGGTGAGACATGTCTCTCAATCCAAATCCCTCCAAGTGTTTCTCAAAAACTCTGGCCGGTAATGTCTTCCTGAACAGATCCGCAAAGTTGTCTTCCAATGCGATCTTCAAGACTTTCACATCCCATCTCTCAACTATTACCCTTATTAGGTGATATTTCCTCTCTAAATACTTTGTACACTTATTGTTTCTTGATTCCTTAATATTTGCAATTGTTACACTTTGTCACAGTAAAGATCAATTGGTCTGTCCATATCTGGAACTACTTACAGATCTGTCAAGAATTTACGGAGCCAGATTGCTTCTATAGATGCTTCACAAGCAGCCACATACTCAACCTCCATTTTGGAATAAGCAACACATTGCTGCTTTATACTCCTCCAAACAACGGCTCCACCACCAAAAGTGAACACAGAACCGAATATCAACTTTCATTCATCCTGATTCGTCTGAAAATCAGAATCTGTATATCCAGTGACAGATATATCTTTAAGAATATACAAGCATATAGTTTCACGTTCTCCTTAGATACTTGGGAATGCATTTTACTATCGTCCAATGATCAAATCCTGGATTAGACTGAAACTTACTGACTATTCTCACTTTCACAATTTTCAAGTTTATTTAAAACTTGTTGTGAAAATTACAAGTGCACAATATCATAAAATAAGTAATAAAGTGATAAATAAAATATCATTCCCATGAGAACTGTCATTATTAATTACAGAAATTATATTAACTACAATTTTATTTGAATAACCGAAAAGAGATTTTTAAATAAAAATAACAAAATAAGTAAAAAGACAAAAGACTCAAAATACTAAAAATCCAAGGTTTCCGATTTCATCATATTAACATATCCAAAAACTTTAATCTAATTAATAAACATCTATTCCTTATGTTGCCAGTGAATCTCACTAATATAATCATTAATCTTTCTCAAGCATTAACAATTTATCTCACAATAAGCCCGTTATCACATCTCGATCTCAAACTCTAAGTTTACCACAATTCATTAAGAACAGGAAATTCATAATGCTGCACAAGTTTCATAATTATCTCTAGCTTATGACAATCTCATGGTAGATTAAACAAGGGCTTATTCAATTATCACTTATTAGTCTCAAATCAAATACCAAATTATACAAAATTTGGCCAAAAATTCACTAGTATAAAGCACAGATTAAAATACTCAACATAGAACTGGAATAGAATATCAATCAATTAAAAATAGAAAATTTCAAATAATCATAATCTGGATATATTGTATCCGTAAAAAAGAAAATTACTTCATAAATAAAAATAGAAATCTACAAAATAAGGGTTTAACAATTCTTAAATTACAAAAAAAATGAAAATAAAATAAGAAAACCTAGTTTGAAAGTGCCACAAGTCTCCAAAGCCTTCTCCTAAATTTTCTTATCCATCTCTTCTTGATAAATCAAGATAATTCTCTCTAATTTTGTAGAAAACTAAACCTAAAACTTTAAAAAAAAAAATTTCTTTTTCTTCTTTGGTTTTTGGTTTCTCTTGCAGCCAAAACACCAAGAGCACGGAGTCCTATGCTTCTATTTAAAGCCTCCAGGCCGCCGCCTCCTTCAAATTCTCCTTTTTATTATATTTTTTTCTTTTCTTTTTTCTCAGTTGCAGTGAAGGCTGACACAAGTCAACCCTATGCATGGACCCCACACGGACAGGTGGCAATGGACAAACGGCTGGAGGAAAAAGTGGTGTACGTGTTGAAATGGCATTTGCTGGAGCTCGCAGGCGCACGAGCTGGAGCGTGCCACAACGGGTCCAGCAGCTACTGGTCCCTCTGACGTCAGCCCAGCGACGCACCTGCTAGGACGAGTTTCATGCACTCGTGATCCTGGGCTGCTGATAAGGCGATCTGACGGCCAAAAGCGCGCGTGGCGTGTATGTGAAGCTCCACGAGTGGGGAAACTTGTCTCCAAATTTTCTTTTGCAATTTTTAAATCTTTTTATTATATTCTAGCACCAAATTGCTACTTTTAACCCTCTTAACATAATAACCTACACACGTGAAATAACATAATAAATTTAGAGGAAAATTAAGATAAATTATTAAGATTATAACAAAAATATAAGTTTAAGAATGCTAAATAACTCTATTTAATAGAGTTATTACACCCCCAAACTTAACATTTTGCTAGTCCTCTAGCAAAATAATAATAATAATAATAATAATGAAAAAGAGTGAGTGCTAATTCAGTTTGATTTACAAAGCATGCTTCAAAGATTTCACCTATTTCATAGCTCAAGCAAAACTCCAAACATCATGAAAGTTTAGAATTTCAATTCAAATGCTTGCCTCCCCTTGCCTTGAATTCTTTTCATGTGTGTGTGAATATAACCTTTTACATTCAACTACTCGCAACTTTGATCAATTTATGCAAACAAGTGAATTATGATTGATCTTTAGATGAAGAAATTTTCAAACTTCATATGCTTACTTTTCTTATCACTCTTCACTAATGTAGACAAACACATTACCAATGATCATAAGGACTTTTAAGGCTTGTAATGTTAGGCTAGGGTAATGATAGGATAAGGATAATAATGTGGCTCGAATCACTTTAAACACATAATCATCTAGGACCTTCGTAGAGCTTTTGCAATACTTCCAATAACACAACCAAACTTGATTTCAACTTACTTTGCCATCCACTTTTTATTCTTTTTTTTTAATATAGTTACTACACCTCAAACTTTTTTTTTTTTCGGAACAAGGTGTAGCACACTTTTTTTTTTTAATTAACCAAAATAAGCTTTTCACAACTCCATCCATCCTCCTTAACTTTAACATAACTAAAGATAATTTATAGAATGATTAACATGCTTAAAATTAAGGGTTAAACGGTTGGAAATTAATAAAAAGCTAGGCTAAAAGATATGGGTAACAAAGAAAAAGTAAACATTAGGCTCAAAGGGGTGACTAAGGATATGACTATGTAAGGGTTGGCTTGAAAGACTCAAATGATCCAAAGATGACCTAAATCATGTCCTTGAAAAAGTACAGTCTAGGAATTCGCCTCAAATGATAGTCAAATAAGTTATAGAGTTCAATGAGATCGAATGAGTTACTTAATTCACATAAGTTTTCTCTAAGTAAGCAAAATGGTTAAGTGATCAAGGCTATGTGCGCAAAGTGTTAAAAGAATCACAAGCAAGACAAAACTTACACAAGAATCAAGCACACAAACAATACAATATTCATCATTTTCCAAGAGCTATAATTAGTTCAATATATTTTTTATCGTTGGCCCTTGACAATCAAACATAAACAATACTCAAAAAGTTTTTTTTTTATTTTTAATTTAAAAATTTTTTTTTTTAGTTTTTGCTTCTACCCCCAAACTTAAAATGTACATTGTCCTCAATGTGTAAACAATCATGAACATAAGAAGGGTTATTGAAAACTTCCCTTGCTGGTGCTTGGATTCCACGAGTTGGCTCCTTGACTTCAAAGCTTGTACCTAGAGAAGAAAAACAAAGAGGAAAATTAAACAAAAAGATCCTACGAATTTAAAATTTACTGAAATTGAAATAAAAGAAAAAGATATAGAAAGCTTGGTTTGCCTCCTAAGAAGCGCTTGATTTATAGTCGTCAGCTTGACTATGGAGAATAGCTTGTCAAATAGCAGCTTTCACCCATAATAGGTGTCATATAATACCACATACGAGTCTTGATTATTGATTCCCTCAAGCTCAGTAAGATATGCTAGAATTAGACACGTGGCTCCAACAAGACTAGGCTCCGATGTATGTGCTTGGGGAACATGAATGAATGATGCTAATGTAGGTGGCGGAGGTATTGGCGGCATCGGATCTTCATAGATATGATCTTGGATGATTAATGTGGTCATAATCGGTTGTGCACTAGAGACTTCTTCTTGTGATTCTTCTTCTATGGTTAAGTCTTGTATCCCTACTTCACTTAAAGAGTCGTTGTTATGAAACAACTCCAAGTGCTCCTTTCTTTGCGTCGGCTCCTCAAGATGGCAATCCTCAATGGTCTCAATTGGTGCATCAATGATAGGAGTGGATGCTACCAATTCTTCATGTTGACAATCTTGATTGTTCCGAAAAATATTATTTTCCCAACAATCATGGTCGGCTATGTCTTCCAACATGTAATAGGCTTAATCAACGGGTCTTTAGTATAAAGGGAAATTACCATGTCCACTTTCAACCCAATATCTTGTTGTGTCACATAAGCCATTGATGAAATTTTGAAGAATATATTCCTTCGAGAAACAATGATCAGGAAACTTGTTAAGCAAGTCTCTATATCTCCACGAAGCACTATACATTGGTTTCATATGTTGTTGGGCAAAACTCTTGAGGACATATCAATGCGACATCTTGAAGTTGAGAAAATTGTGAAAATTGAAAATTGTGAAACTTGAAAATTGAAAAATGAAAAATGAAGTTGTGCAACAACGCCAAAAACTTGTTGTGAAAATTGCAAGTACACAATATCGTAAATAAATAATAAAGTGATAAGTAAAATATGATTTTCACGAGAATTGTCGTTACTAATTACCGAAATTATATTAACTCCAACTTTATTTGAATAACCAAATAGAGATTTTTAAATAAAAATAACAAAATAAGTAAAAAGACAAAAGACTCAAAATACTAAAAATCCAAAATTTCCAATTTCACCGGATTAATCATATCCAAATCCTCTAATCCAATTAATCAACATCTATTTCCTATGTTGTCAGCGAATCTCACTAATATAATCATTAGTCTTTCTCAAGCATTAACAATTTATCTCATAATAAGCCCGTTATCACCTCTCTGTCTCAAACTCTAAGCTTATCACAATTCATTTAGAACAAGAAAGTCATAATGCTACACAACTTTCATAACTATCTCTAGCTTATGACAATCTCATGGTAGATTAAACAATGGCTTATTCAATTATCACTTTTCAGTCTCAAATCAAATACCAAATCATGCAAAAGTTGGTCAGAAATTCATAAGCATTAAGCACAGATTAAAATACTCAACATAGAACTGGAATAGAACATCAATCAATTAAAAATAGAAAAACTCAAATAATCATAATCTGGATATATCGTATTCCTAGAAAAGAAAATTACTTCATATATAAAAATAGAAATCTACAAAATAAGAGTTTAATCATTCTTAAATTACAAAAATAAAAAGATAAGAAAACAAACCAAGAAAACCTAGTTTGGAGGTGTCACAATCTCCAAAGCCTTCTTCTAAATTCTCTTCTCCATCTCTTCTTGATAAATCAAGATAATTTCTCCCTAATTTTGTAGAAGACTAAACCTAAAACTAAAAAAAAATCAAAAAAAATCCTTTTTCTTATTTAGTTTTTGGCTTCTTTCGCAGCCAAAAGACCAAGAGCACGGAGCCCTAGGCTTCTATTTAAATCCTTCAAGCCGCCGCCTACTTCAATTTCTCCTTTTTAGTATTATTTTTTTCTTTTCTTTTCTTTTCTTTTCTATTTTATCAGCTACAGTGAAGGTTGACATGAGTCAGCCCCAGGCATGGACCCCACGCGGACAGGTAGCGATGGAAGAATGGCTGAAGGAAAAAGTGGAGCACGTGTCAAAATGGCATTTGCTGGAGCTCGCAGGCATACGGGATGAAGTTGGAGCGTGCCATAATGGATCTGACTGCTGCTGGTCCCTCTGACGTGAGTGCAGCAACGAGCCTGCCAGGGCAAGTTTCATGTACTCGAGATCCTGGGCTGCTGATGAGGCGATCCGACGCTCAAGAGCGCTCATGACGTGCACGTGAAGCTCCGGGAGTGGGGAAAATTGTCTCCGAATTTTCTTTTACAATTTTTATATCTTTTTATCACATTTTAGCTCCAAATTGCTACTTTTAATCTTTTTAACATAATTTAACCTACACACTTGAAATAACATAATAAATTTGAGAGAAAATTAAGATAAATTATTAAGATTATAATAAAAATATAAATTTAAGAATGCTAAAATAACTCTATTTTATAGAGTTATCACGTAGCAAATGTCTGACCTCATACACTGCATGACACACATCATGCTACCAACTGCAGATGCATATGGGAAACGTCTTATGTCTTCTTCCTCATGAGGGGTCCTTGGACATTGCTCCTTTGAAAGATGAATATCATGCCTAGAAGGCATATTCCCTTTCTTGGAGTTCTGCATGTTGTACCTGACAAGCACCTTGTAAATGTACGATGCCTAAGACAATGCCAAAAGCATTTTCTTGCGATCACACAAAATTTGGATCCCAAGAATATAGCTTGCCTTTCCCAAATCTTTCATTTGGAATTGACTTCCCCAGGCCTGGGCCATGGCTAGGAGCTACAGCCCGCAGCCCTCTGGGCCGGGCTGGAGCTGGGCGCTGCTACCCCAATGGTTGCAAAATAGTGCCGCGCGAGGTGGCTGTCGTGGTGGTGCGCGAATTGCCGAATCCGGGCATGCCCTCCATACTCCAAAAATTACATTAATAAAATTTACAATAAATCCTATTATACAATTTTGATCTAATCAAAATAATATATATATATATATATATATATATATATATAGAATTACAACAACGGATCCAAGGAGCCATTTATTAACGACCAGCCCGTTATCCATACATTCATCTCATGAAAATTATAACATCCAAATATTACACAAAACATACATCATATGCATGGCCTACCCATAAAATCATAGACAAATCATATCCTTGATTATCACATAATCAAAAATATATTAAATCAATATATGCTATAGCCTGACGCTAATACTAATTGTTGGTTTTGAAAACGGTATTTTAAAAAATTTTAGTGGAAGCAAGAGCCCATGAATAATAAAAATTTCTCAAATTTTCATTATCACTCTATAGCTATATTAATTTAATATATAAAAAAAAAAAAGAAAATGATAAAATTTTTATCATCGTCCAATTAGGTCGACTCCTTTAAAAAAAAAAAAAAAAACTTTCGAACCCACGAACGATTCTATCTATAAGATCACGTTCTTCCACATCTTTCATCGATCGTTTGATTGAACAAACGTGTGGGCATTTTTTTGTTATTGAAGGAATGAAATAATTTCAAAAACAAAAAAAAAATTTAAAATAAAAATGAAAATTGCGCTGACTATTATTAAATGAAGATAAGAGTAGAAATCCAGACCAAAAAAGGTTTTAATTAGAACCACATAAAGAAAAGCAAAGAGACAACAATAATGAATTCAAACAAATTATAGAATTAATTGGGATCCACTCTTCTTGCAGAATTGAGCTAGAAGATGCTTCATAAAGGATGTCTCAGACTTACCTAGCTGTATATGTTTTCCCCATTAATTGTAGGAATGATTTTATCATTACTCTATTCCCATATATATTGGCCCGATTGTTAAGCATCTTCATCATCTTCTTCTTCTTTTTTTTTTTTTTTTGGTCGAATTAATTGTTAAGCATAACTTACCCGGACCAAAATATTTATTATTATCAAAGAAAAATGTGCAGAACATTTTAGACCATCTTATATTTATACACTTATGTCAACAATGTTATATTTGTTAAAACCATATATATATATATATATAAGTAGTAGATTTGTTGCTTTGTTTTTTAATTTATAATGTCATTACTAGTGTTACCGTTTATAATAATTATTAAACTTTGTATTTAGTATTTAAATAAGGCAAAACATATAGTACCAAATATACTTTTATTATATCAGTAGATACTTCTATTTTAACCGTGTAATTAACTTTTTATTAATAATTTCATCTGTGAATGTTCAAATTATAAATTTTATAGTAAGATAATAAAACTACTATAGACTCTTAAAAAGTTACAAATAATAGTACAAATGAATAGTGTCAAGTACAATACCTACTATAAATATAATATGTATATATATTAAGATATGAAGGCTTCTTAATCCACAACCACGAAAGTACTTCAAGGACAAAAACAAGATTATTTATCAACGTTTTAATAATAAGTTTTACGTTAGTTTAATTGTTTTCACAACCATCTGTATTATAAATTATTTACCCAAAATATAATTGTAACGTATCTGAAGATTCAAAGAAGATAGAGAAAATCAAGAGAAATATACAAAAATAACGTAACTTGTCGCCATCGATCATTTTCATCTTTCATGCTTTACAAGGAAGAAAGGCTATGATTTACAATGATTTCTAGTGCTCTATATATGCACAAAGGCGTGGGAAATATATATATATATATATATATATAATATGCATTATTATTTATTTGGTTATGGATGCATGCTTATCGCCAACTAATCTAATTACACAAATAATATTAACTTTTTCCCCTATAAAATTTACTCCAGAAAGCCATGTGATTAGTCATGTAATGATATCATAATAAATTCTATAATTAATTTTTCTTTATTATTTTGTTTTGCATTAAAATGTCATGTGACATTATCATAAATTGGATAAAATTATGATTCTACGTAAAAAGCACAATAGCATGTATTGTCATAATAAATAATTTGTAAGATTTTATTTATTTATTTTTTAACTTAATGATTGTAATTTATGTTATTAAATTGGAACAAAATACTCATTTAATATTGATCTTGCATGTTTCTTCAACTTAAAATACATAATTTTCAATGTTAGAACTTTTTGTCCTTATAACAAGATAGTGGTGTGAGTGTAGACCGCAAATAAAGAAATAAATTATTTTTAATTACTTGTTTGTGTCTTTCTATAACTTGAAAAACCAGATTGGCCCAAACATTTGATGAATTGTCTTTAACTATGTTTCATCAATTTGTATAATAAGGATCACAAGATTGTCACAAATAGTTTAGCGCCCCTCCTATTTTACTTTTGGCATGAGTGAAATTTTAGCAAAACCAATTCCAAAAAGATAAGAAACTATTTAATTAAATATTAAGAGCTTGTTTGGTTTTCAAACCAACATTTTCAAAATTTTTTTTTAATCTTTTTCTCAAAAAATTTTTGTTTTTTTCTTCAAATGATTTTTATATTTTCTAAAAATTTTAAAAAATTTATTATTAAAACTCAAAAATTTTAACTCAAACTCATTTACCAAAACAAACCCTAAATGACAATTAGGATGTTTACTTGTAGAAGGTGAAAGTAAGCCGTCGAATTAATTTTAGACTGTTAAGATTGAAAAGATATAAAAAATATATATATATATATATATATATATATTGAATTTACCACGCTTGATTAATTTACAAAACATTTCAAAAAATTTGAAAGTAAAAAAAAAAAAAGGAAACCAACGCGTCACCGGCGCCGACAGCACCCACCGGCAGCCCCTCCCCGTCCGAAGCCGATGGCATCCACTATCACCGGCGACGGTGGCCGATCCGACAAAAAGGCAACAAAAAGAAAAAAAAAAAAAAAAAAAAAGCCCCAGATCCTCGTCTTCTCCGCCGCCGTTCGGGACTGCTCCGGCATCGTCCCCGCGGCCTCCTCCTGCAAGCTTTTAAAAGAAAAAACCCAATCATCATCGATGGCGTGGCGAAGGTGTGTCCTCAACCTCATCCTTTGTCGAAATCCGGCGGTTTCAGATATCAAAGGCGAGCTCCCTTCGGCGCGAGCGAGCAGTCAAGCCCCTACGACGCGAGCCACCGAGCCTCTTGGCCGCAAATCTTCGAGACCCATCTTGCTAGGTCGTTGGAAACTGGCTTCAGGTTGCGGATTTCGACGGCATAGGCGAGCTCCTCCGCCTCATGATGTCAGAGATTCGTCGCCGATCGTCGCTAGAACTCGCCGGAGAGCCACGTCGGAGACGACATTGGTTGAGTGGCCGACGAGGTCGGAGACGAGTGGTTGGGTGGCCGACGAGACCCACGGTCACCTCCTTTCTCGCCCCCTTTCTCTCTCGACGACGGCGGCTCCATGGTCGGAACTGGGAAGAAATTTTTTTGGGTTAATAGTTGTTTGTAATCTGATGTAGTTAGATGTATGATAGTTTTGTGTGCATATGAGATCTACACCGTTTATATGTGATCCAATGGTAAAAAAACTTATCCCAACTATAAAGTCAAAAAACCTTCCCCCACCGTAGAATTGGCCAAGTTTTATTTTTCAACCAAAAAAGCAAAAAAAAAAAAAAAAACCAAAGTTTTACTTCTCACTGTACGTCAATTACGATCTCTTACTTCTATATACTAGTTATCAAATTCGTGCAATCCACGTATAAAACTGTAATTGTAGTTTTTATATTGTGTAATATAAATAATATTATAAAAAATTAATTAAAAAAATTAATTCAAAAATAAAATATAATAATTATTATCTAAATTTAAAAATTACATTTCATCATAAAATTATAATGAGTTAATATTTATTATATAAAATACATAATAATATTGATTATTTTGTTCTTTCACAATATTTACAGTATGTATTATATTATCTAAAATTAAAATTTTATATCATTTTATTACAAATTATTATTTAAAACAACAATAATCTAATAATATGTTTTTGAAGACTGACCACAATCAATTAAGAATATTAGAGTTATCAATGAGAAAGTTGATATAATACAGACTTTAAAAGAGAAAATTTGGGACGTTAAACTTCTAATAAGGAGAGAAAAAAAAAAGAAACAAAGAAAATAAAAAAGTTGCAGGAAGAAATATTTAAAAAAAAATTGAAAAAGACAAGCCAAAAATTTAAGAAAAATGATGAAATATAAGTAAAACAAAGTAGAAAGGGGATAAGAAAAAATTAACATTAGAAAAGCAAAATATTGAAAAATGACATGAAAAACCAAATAGTTTCATAAAAAAAAAAAAAAAAAAAACCAACAACAACAACACTTAAACAGTTTTCCCAAAAAAAACAAAAAAACAAAAACGCACTAATAAGGTACATATTTTACAACCAAATTTATTATTCTGTTAAATGTTAAGGAAATATACTCTTAAAAAAAAGAAAGTTTGATCATGTAACAAATAAAAGAAAACTTATCACAATTAGATTTGATTATAGTTAAGAAAATTAGAATTTTGAGTTAAAAAGTTGAGATAGTGATTAAAAAAGAATATTTAAGAGAGCAAGTGATAAAATATTGAGCTTTCAATAAAGAAATTAAAGAAAAAAAAAAGGAAAAACAAAATTCTACTGAAAATGTTTAAGTATAAATTTAGGAAAAGACAAGTAAAAATTTGAAAAAATTAATAACAACAACAACTATAATAATAATAATGATAATGATAATAACGATGATGATGATAAAGCAAAATAGAAAAAAGGTTGGAAAGAAAAAAACAAACTTGAAAAGAAAAAAATAAAATAAAAAGAAAACAAAAACACCAAAAGTTTTTTTAAAAAGGAAAAAAAACACATAATGGAAAAAAAAATAAAAAATTAAAGATAAAGGTTTTCCATGAAAAAGCAAAAAGGAAAGGAAAAAAAAAAAAAAAAGAAGAAGAAGAAGAAGAAGAAGAAGATAAACGGTTTCAATGAAAAAGCAAAAAGGGCAAAAAAAAAATAAAAAAAAAGCACCAAACACACTGTTTTTGACTACCAGGGATGAACAGTGCAAGTTTATGCACTCTTTTATATATACTAGTTATCAAATACGTGCAATGCACGTATAAAACTGTAATTGTAGTTTTTATACCGTAATTGTAGTTTTTATAATGTGTAATATAAACAACATTATAAAAAATAAATAAAAAAATTAATTCAAAAATAAAATATAATAATAATTATCTAAGTTTCAAAATTACATTTCATCATAAAATCGTGATGAGTTAATATTTATTACATAAAATACATAATAATATTGATTATTTTGTTGTTTCACAATATTTACAGTATGCATTATATTATCTAAAATCAAAATTTTATATCATTTTATTACAAATGATTATTTAAAACAACATGAATCTAATAATATATTTTTGAAAACTGACCACAATCAATTAAGAATATTAGAGTTATCAATGAGAAAGCTGATATAATACAGACTTTAAGAGAGAAAATTTGGGACGTTGAGCTTCTAACAAGGAGAAAAAAAAAAAAGAAACAAAGAAAATAAAAAAGTTACAGGAAGAAATATTTAAAAAAATTGAAAAAAGACAAGTCAGAAATTTAAGAAAAATGATGAAATATAAGTAAAACAAAGTAGAAAGGGGATAAGAAAAAATTAACATCAGAAAAGCAAAATATTGAAAAATGACATGAAAAACCAAATAGTTTCATAAAAAAAAAAAAAAAAAAAAACCAACAACAACAACACTTAAACAGTTTTCCAAAAAAAAAACAAAAAAACAAAAACGCACTAATAAGGTGCATATTTTACAACCAAATTTATTATTCTGTTAAATGTTAAGGAAATATACTCTTAGAAAAAAGAAAGTTTGATTATGTAACAAAGAAAAGAAAACTTATCACAATTAGGTTTGATTATAGTTAAGAAAATTAGAATTTTAAGTGAAAAAGTTGAGATAGTGATTAAAAAAGAATATTTAAGAGAGCAAGTGATAAAATATTGAGCTTTCAATAAAGAAATTAAAGAAAAAAAAAAAGGAAAAACAAAATTCTACTGAAAATGTTTAAGCATAAACTTAGGAAAAGATAAGTAAAAATTTGAAAAAATTAATATAAACAACAACAACTATAATAATAATAATAATAATGATAATGATAATAATGATGATGATGATGATAAAGCAAAATAGAAGAAGGTTGGAAGAAAAAAAAAAACTTGAAAAGAAAAAAATAAAATAAAAAGAAAACAAAAACACTAAAAGTTTTTTTAAAAAGGAAAAAAAACACATAAAGGAAAAAAATAAAAAATTACAGATAAAGTTTTTCCATGAAAAAGCAAAAAGGAAAGGAAAAAGAAGAAGAAGAAGAAGAAGAAGAAGATAAACGGTTTCAATGAAAAAGTAAAAAGGAAAAAAAAATAAAAAAAAAAGCACCAAACGCACCGTTTTTGACTACCAGGGATGTTTATGCACTCTTTTATATATGTATATAATGATAATGATCATGATGATGATAAAACAAAGTATGGGACTTTCACTCAAACTAAAATATTTCAATTCAGTTTTTGTCTTTTTCCCAAAAAGTTTTTTATCTTTTCTAAAATTCAAAAAAATTTACTATTGAAACTTAAAAATTTTAACTCAAACTAATTCACCAAACTCCCCCTAAGAAAGTTGGAAGGGAAAAAAAAAACTTGAAAAGAAAAAAAATTAAAATAAAAAGAAAACAAAAACACCAAATCTATATTTTTTTTTAAAAGGAGAAAAATAAATAAATAAAAATCAAAGATAAAGGTTCCATTAAAAAGCAAAAAGGCCAAAAAAAAAAAAAGTTAAACGGTTTCCATGAAAAAAAAAAAAACGTTTTCCATGAAAAAGCAAAAAAAAAAAAAAAAAAAAAGCATCAAAACGGTGCGTTTTTGACTACCAAAAATAAACAGTGCAAGTTTATGCACTCTTTTAATATAGTTAGATATAGACTAGTTGAAAAATGTACGTGATGTATATGATTAGATGTATTTAAAAAAATAATAAAAAATATATAAGTAAAAATTAGATAAAAAAATCATAAGAAATATCAAAAAGATGAAAATATTAAAATATTAAAAATGGACTAATACATAAAAAAGAATTAAAATAAAAAATTTATTTGAAAGATATTATTTTAATATATTAATGAAAAGTATATTAATATAATTTATTTATCACTAAATATGTATAAAAAAAAACAATTACAAGAAAAAAAAAATTTACAAAATATGAAATAAACCTTTTCTTAAAATATGAAATACATAGAAATTATTTTTAAATTTTAAAAAATAAATACATTGAAATAATTAAATTATATATTATAAATTTTTAAATATATAATAAATAGATAATATATATTATTTAGAGAGAGTTTGGTGAATGAGTTTGAGTTAAAATTTTTAAGTTTTAATAGTAAATTTTTTTAAATTTTTAGAAAAAGATAAAAAAAATTTTAGAAAAAAGATAAAAATTTTTTAGAAAAAAGACAAAAAAAAATTTAAAAATTTTAGTTTGAGTGTATGCACCAAACTTCCCTTTAATAATAATATATGAGTTTTTAAATAATATTTTCTCTCCATCACTTCATGAACCCCGCATATTTTCCCGCCCCCTTCTCTCTAAAAAAAAAAAAAAAAAACTTCTCTTTCTCTCTCTCTCTCACTCCTTCGAAAAGAGAAGCAAAAATAAAAAACAAAAATAAAAACAAAAAATCTTATTTTTTCTCTCTCCTCTCTCTCACTGCATACTCTCTTCTTCTTCTCTCTCTCTCTCTCACATACTCCCTCGAAAAAAAAAAAAAAAATTGCAGAAACAAAAACAAAAAGAAAAAGGGCCCCTTCCCCACGCCCCCTTTTTTATTTCCCAATGCATTCCCCCTCTCTCTCTCTCTCTCTCCCTCCTCCCATGCTCTCTCTCTCTCACCCCACCTCTGCTGCCCTGTGTCAGCCAGCCCAGAACGACGGGGGGGAAAAAAAAAAAAGGACGACGAAACGCACGTTTTCACTAAAACGCGCGTTTTGGTCGAAAACGGTGCTTCTCTTCCCCCCCCCCCCCCTTTCTTCCTGCCTTCCATGTATTGTATAGATGAACATTGACGGGATGGGACGGCTTGCAAATTGGACATTGTATATTTTTTCTTTCTTTCTGTCTTTAAAAAAAAAATATTAGATAAATATGTAGTTTTTTTAACACTTATTCAAATAAAATGACCGAATTTTTTTTAATAAAATGATTTTTAATCATTAGTTAATTATAATCAATTAGTGATTAATTATAATCAATTAATAAAAACACATAATTGATCAATCAATTATTATTTAAATTGACTGATCGTCTATTTAAAAAAATAAATCATTTTTTGTAATTCATAAAATTTCGATAATTTATTAAAAAACTTCTTAAAAAAAGTAAGTCAATTATCCACAAGTCCCTTTTTTTTTTTTCTTTAGCGATTCGAGTTGTTTGGTGAAAATGCTTCAATGACCACTTTGAAAATGGGAAAGTAGTAAATAATAAATAATTTAAGTACATAACAGTTTTCTCTTTCTTTTTTTTTTTTTTTTTTTTTTGAAACTTAAATATGTAAAATTTGAACTCTGCATTTTATGATAAAGTCAAATGTTATATTTAAAATTTGAACTTTACACTTTATGATAAAGTCAAATGTGAAACAGTTAAATTATACATGTAAAAGAGAGCAGAATTAATTGATTAGATATACTCTTTTTGGGAAACTATACAATGGAATTGGCCATTTAGAAATAATAATAATAATAATAATAATAATAATTTGATTGCGCCTGTTAGGACATATTTTCCTTTTCTTTTTGTACTTAATATACATGAATAAGTAAAGTATGTTTTCTTACTTAATAAACATGTTAGCCTTCCCATTTCTCTCAACCTCTCTAGTCACAATCCAAACCTTTTCTTTCTTTTTTAATTTCCCTTCAAAATCACCAAGATTTTCACCACATAAGTTAGTGCCAAGAAAATTGAGAAAGAGAAAATCCAAGAAAACTAATAAACTGATTTTAGAACTGGGAAATGGGATTCAACAATAATGCAAAGAAGAAGAGAAGGACTTGAATGTTTTCTTACTTTAGATCTTTACCAGAGCACAGTAATAGAAAGCTACGTAAAAGGAGTTGCTTTTATATACACGCGGTTCTTTATAAGCTAGCTCTTTTGTTTTGTTTTTTGTTTTTTTATTTTTTTTCGTAGAATTCTTTATACTCTGGAATTACCCATACTCGAGTTGAATATCAGGAATTATATTCATTAAACCTTTTATTTTCTGAAAATATGTAAATATATTTTTACAGTAAATAAATTAAAGTTTTTTAATAATTTTCTTACATGGAACTAGCACATGAGGACCAACTATTAAAGGTGACCTGTATTAGATCTTAAATGAACAAAAATCCCTTGCTTGTAGGTTTGAATATCCTTGAAATCATCATGGAAGGAGGGAGTTTAATTTGGTTATATGATGAAGTCTAGCTAATTGAATGCTTGGTTGGCTCAATCGAAGGTCATACGCAAATTACATGGAAAAAAAATCGTTAAAAAAAAAATCCCATTTTCAATTGGACTAAAATAATTGCAATGGATTTCAAAGTTTGAGGAGCCAATAAATACATACATATATATATATATATTTATATTTATATTGAGGGATTGACTTGTCAAAAGTTCGAAGGATAGACATGCAAACAAGCTCAACTTTTCCGAATTTTCTATAAGATTATATCACTTATGTCAACATGATTGTTCAACTTTATGATGCGTTCTCTAATATATGATATATCTCTAGATTCACACACAAAAGTTATCTAACAAATTCAGAGGTAACACGCCCAAAAAGAAAAAGAAAAAAAAAAACTTGCTTTTTAGTAGTAAAATAAAGTGCAACAACATTATTTTCCTATTATTTTATTATTTATCTAGACTCTAGTCACCTATTTTCTCACACGTCATATAAATACTTATAATTATTACGTAACAACTTAATTGATACCACTTGATCATTGCTTAAAATTAATACATATAGATTGTTAGTTAAAATTTGATTTATTAGAGAGTGATAAGACATAAAAAAATAAAAAATAAAAATATGTCTCACCTAGCTTTGTTCTCCAATACTGTATTTTTTTTCTTGAATTCTTCAATTTTGTATTTGTCACTTGTAGGATTTTTTTTTTTTAATATGAGACTTATATATCAAATTAGAATAATATAATAAGAAATTAAAGAAAGTTCTTTCGTCTAAAATCTATAAATTATACTAACTATACAATTCGTCTCTAACTTTGGCAAGATGATTAACTTAGGGAAATTTTTCTTGGCAAAAAAAAGAAAAAAAAGAAGAAGAAGAAGAAGAAGAAAAATCCTGTTCTTCACTTAAAAGCTTGAATACCTTGCATCCAATCTTTATTCTATATTTGTAACGATAGAAAAGAAGGGGAAAGGAAGTGGACGGAGGGATTTTTGAATGAAAAATGATAGACTAACATGTTTGGTAAGAAGGAAGAGAAGAGGAAAACGGAAAAAAAGCTATAGTAGGACCCACTAGTCAAAAGTGGGAGGTAAATTACAATTCACTCTATAATTATTAAAATTATTTTTTTGTCCTTGCTTTTAAAGTAAAAGAACATGTATAGATAAATAAAATAGTAATTATTAAACATTTTCTTTTCTCTCCTTTTATTGTACCAAATAACATAAAATAAAAGTAATCTTTCCTCTCTCTCTCTCTCTCTCTCCTTTTATTGTACCAAACAATCTTTCATCTCTCTTTTATTTTCTTGCACTTCCATTTTTCTTTTCCCTCTTATTTTCTTTTATTCTTAGCAAACATAGGCTTAGATGTGTTCAGTTGGAAAGAAAAGTATAAGGAATGGGAGAGGTAGAGAGATTGGTGGAAGGATTTGACAATTATGGTTGTTTGGTAGGAGATAAGAGAGGAAGGAAGAGAATAGGGGAGAGACTCCGAATCTTTTAAAAACTTCAATTTTAATCCCTCCAAGTTAGAGATTTTTAAAGGAATACAACATGCCAAATTAGTTATAAACTAAATTACAATAGTACCCTCGTTAATAACAAGATAGCACCCTAAAAATTATAAGCAAATTATATAATAAAGGGTAAACTAGTCATTTTACAAATAACATCTATTTCTTTCCCTTGCATCTCTATACCAAACAAGAGAAATGATCTAGCTAAACATCATCAAGGAATGACCTCTCTTTCCTTGCTCATCTCCCTCACCTAGGTGATCTACCATTCACGTTTTTTTCTCCCTCCTACCAAACATAGCCTTAGGATTAGCTTATTGAAACCCTCAAATTTTAAAATAATTTTAATATCCTCCCCTGAAACCATACTATGTTAATAAAATAAGAATAATACTTTTAACATAACAAAAAAAAGCCTTGAAAAAAAAAAAAAAAGTCTCACTCATTATACCGTCCACAATTTCATTAATGTCTAGCAAAAATAACGGAGGAAAATACACTTTCTTTTGTGATTGAATTAGAATAAAAGGAGGTAAAAACTAACAGAGAAATTGTTCCTCTTCATCTGCCTTGTGGTTTTGAAGTAGAGAAAGAAAAATTGGTTAACAAAAGGTAACGTTACAAGTTCAGTAACACTAATAGAGAACTTTAACTAAAAGAACAGGAAAAAAAAAATGTGCAAATCAAATAGAGTAAGACACGGAGTGTGCACAATAAAATCATTCGAGTCATATTTCCAGTTCGAGACCTCTAACGAATCAGAAAATCTGTATCACCATCCGCTATTGATCCTGATTTTTCACAGATTCGAAGAAGCAGGTTCAATCAGGCAACTACCCTAAACCTGCACAAAAATATATTAAAAAAATAAAAAAAATCAACAAAACTCCAGTCCACATTTATGCGAGAGCAACCACAACATGTTACATGACTTCTTACCGCTCGAGGACGCAATCTCCTTTAAGAAATTTCGAGAGATTTGAACGCTGATCATATGACAAGCGACACTAGATGAGAAAGTAGTGAAAGAACGAAAACATGGTGCTACTTAAATTTGAAAACGGCAGTGGAAAAGGGGAAATTAATCAAAGGAATGAGTTTCTTGAGTTAAAGCCTTACAGATTTGTTTCCTACAATTGAGCCGCACCCGACACAGAAAATGTCAATAGGCGCGAACGATCTTCTCTCCGAATGCTCCACTCCTACCTCCGAGACATTCACACTGCCATGCATTGGGTGGAAAAAAAAAAGAAAAAAAAAAGATCTAGGCCACTTGAAAGATGCCAATCATCAATACGGAAGATCTCCAAGGTGAAAATTGGTTAAAGTTCGATGATTTTGTTTTGGCTCCCTGTCAACTGGTAAAAAATGTGAATCTTTAACGGGAATTTGTAACTACAGTCTTATTTGACCTTCTAATGTACAAAGATTTCTGCTTTTTTTCTTATTTTTATTTTATTTTGGGTCGAACAATAGAGCAAGTTATACACCATGAAAATGAGAATCTGCAATGCATAAATTGAAAAAAGCAACACAGTGTTGAAAAGAGGAAAGAAAGGGTACTTACACTTCCCAAAAAAGATAAGCAATTCCCCCATTGATTTCATAATCCTAAAAATGGTCCGATATCAAACACGTTAGAAAAATCAATACAACAGAAACAAGAAAAATAAACGGTTAAGTTTGTGAGTGAAACTGTATTTTTTTCACAACAAACATGTATATATAGTCCTATTGAACCCAAAAACAAAAAAAACAAAAATTACAATTAATCTTGAATAACACTAAAAACAATTTCTTGTTGTGAATTATGAATAAAACTGTTTTATTGTTATAATTTTTCTTTTTTGGGGACAAAGATTGAACATTTTATTGAGAAAACTTTTATGATACAAAGCAGGAAGTCATCGACAAAAGAAAAAGAAAAAAAAAAAAAAAAACAAACAAAGAAAAAACTCACACAAGCTTTACTTGTAAGCACCAGAATGTTTTGTACAACAATAATGTAAATGAAATGAATGTGAAAAAGAGATTGGAATTAAATTAAAGGTGCAAAAATTAAAAGGATAGGATTAGAATTAGACCTCGCAAGTTATGCCACCAACGAGGGCCAACTGTGTGCGGCAGAACTTGCAGGAATAGATTTCTTCATCTTCCAAATCAACCAGAAAAAGCCTTCCCATTTCTCTCTACCTCTCTTTCTCAATCCAAATCTTTCTCTCCTTCTTGATTTTCCCCTTCAAAAATCACCAAGATTTCGACGACCCGACTTAGTGCCAAGAAAGTTATCGAGTAGCCGAGAAAATTGAGAAAGAAAATCCAAGAAAACAAATTGATTCTAGAACTGGGATATTGGATTCAACATTAATAAGTGCAAAGAAAGAAGAGAAGGGATTTACTGTTTTGCAACTTTTGATCTTTACCGGGTATCAAGAGCGCCAGACGTTGAGTGAATTCGTTTTCTTCAATTAGAAAGCAAGTAAAATTAGTTGCTTTATTATACTTTGCCCTTCTTTATAAGCTATTTTAGCGCGTGCGAAATAGACAAACATAAAAAAATTTTTAAAAAATGAATTTTTATTTAAAATTGTCACATGTCAGATTTAAGACCCACACAGAAATTCATGAAATAGACAAACAAAGTAAAATAAAACAAAACAAAAAATTAATTTTCTTTAATTTTTAAAAATTAATTTTTAATTTAAAAATACCACATGATGGGTTTAGGATCCGTCACGTAGTGAGAAAGTAATAATAAATAGATCATAGTACAAAGCACAGTAAAGCAAAACAAAAATAAAAAAATTAATTTTTATTTTAAAAATATCATGTGACGGGCTTAGGACATGTCATGTGATATGAAGATAATAATAGATAAATAAGAGTATATGATAGAAGAGGAAGAGAAGGTAAGAGGAAATAAAAAATAAAAAATAAAAAGGAAGAAGGTAAGGCAAGAAAAGAGAGAGAGAGAGAGAGAGAAAAGAAAAGAAAAGGAAAAAAAGAAAGACCAAGTTTTTGAATAGTGAAAAAGTGTAATTTTGTTTTATAAGATAGTTACAAATATATATTTTACAATATATAAATATTATTTTGGGTGGAATTCTATATGGTTAGTCAGAAACTTGGAATCACCTACTTAGTTTCTACTCTTAAAGGTCTTTGTGATCGATCTATCTCATGGGATATACATGTGTACTTAATTATGTATACAAAATAATAATAATAATAAAAATAATAATAAATAAAAACTTGGAATCACCCATATTGGGTTTTATTTAATATCAAGAATTTATATTTATTATGCCTTCTAGATTCGTTAAAAATATGTTTTTATAAACAAAAAAAATACACAAAAAATAATTATGAAGAAAAAAAAAATGAAAACCATGCCAATTGACCTTTAACACTTTAAAATCATACCAAATTTATGATTTTGGTGACTCGCATATGACCTACTATTAAAGGTAGTGTGAGTCTTTTTTACTCGAATTGAATCTTAAATGAATAAAACTATCTCGCTTGTAGGACTAAATATCCTAGAATTCATCATGGAGCAAGGGACTTTTGGTCATATGGAGTCCAATTAAATGCTTTGTGACCTCAATAGAAGGTCATACACGAATCATATGAAAAATCTTCCATATATATATAGAATATGATAATAATTATGATAATTAATGATAATAATAATTTCTTTTTTTAATTACAGTTAATTGTAACAGATTTCAAAGTTTGAGCAATTAATTGTTAATATGTTTCATACTCAGGGCCAGACTGATTTTGCCAAAAGTTAGAAATTCAAAAGATATGCATGTAAATAAACATAAATTTTTCGAATTCCCTATATATCATTTGTGTCAAACATAATCGTTGAATTTTGAAACATACCTGATGTGTCTTATGATGTATGATATATCTTTAGATTCACATTCAAAAGTCACGAGACAAGCTCATGGAATAACCGTGGAAAAAAAAAATGAAGGGACAAGACTATGGTTGAGTCTTTTTTAGAGTAACTACCTATAGTTACTATTTTTAAGCCACCCATATTTAATCACGCGATTGAGATAGTGAGAGTGCATGATAACAAAGATAGGCGTTGACTCTAGGGATTACCCCCTCTAAACTCTCATCTCCACTACTCCACCAGAGGGGAAAAAATAAATAAATAAATAAATAAAAGGCAAAAAAACAACAAATCTATCTCCATGGCTATCAGCCCACCTCCTGCCGGCCTTCCTCAGCTCGTACGCCGAGCCATGGCAAATGGCAAGCTTTATCTCTAACTTTGGCAAATGGCAAGATAATTAACTTCGAGAAAATTTTTTCTTAAGAGGGGGGGGGAAAAAAAAAAGAAACCTTAGGGAAAATTACCAAAAAAAAAAATCCTTTCTTCACTTAAAAGCTTGAATACCATCCTACTTTCAGAAATTAGGTATTTATACCCTCAAATTTTAAAATAATTTTAAAATCCTCCCCTGTAACCATACCACGTTAACAAAAATTGGAACAATACTTTTAACATAACAAAAAAAAGCCTTGAAAAGAACAATATTTTCCCAAACAATTATTCTGCAAGAACTGGGCTCTGAGGGACAATTTGGGGTCTTCTAAGTGACGAAAACAGAGCTTCTAATATGTCCCGAGCTTTGAATAAAAGGAGGTAAAAACTAACAGAGAAATTGTTCCTCTCCATCTGCCAGATGGTTTTGAACCAAAGGAATAGGGGAAAAAAAAAAAGCAAAACAAATAGAGTAAGACACGGAGTAAGCACAATAAAATCGTTCGAGAGCTCTAACGAATCAGAAAATCAGTATCGGCATCGGCTATTGATCCTGAACTTCCACAGGTTTGAAGAAGCAGTTTCCATTAGGATCAACCACATTATACCTGCTCAACAAAATAAAATAATATAATTTTTAAAAAAAAAAAAATCAACAAAACACCAGTCCCCAGTATGTGAGAGCAACCACAAGATGTTACATTTCTTTACCTCTCAAGGACACATTCTGCCTTATTTAAAAGCGAGTCTTTTATAGGCTGAATATGCCAAGCGACACGAGATGACAAATTAGTGAGAGAACGAAAACATACTGCTAAAATTGAAACCGCAGTGGAAAAGTGGGAATATATCACAAGGAATGAGTTAAGGCCTTACAGTTTTGTATCGTACAATTGAGCCACACCCGACGCAGAAAACGTCGACTGATGGGCTCGGTCCTGTCTCCGATTGCTCCGGTTCTCCTTTCGTGACATTCGACTGCCATGCATTGTTGGGGAAATAAATCTTGTTTGAAGCATCAATATATGCATGATCAATGTTCCACATGAATTCATATAAGCCACTTTTAAGATGTCGATCAACACGGAAGATCTCAAATATGAATTTTTAGGTAAAAAGGTCGATGATTTCTCTGTTTCGATCTCTATGGGAATTACAAACTAAATACTTATTTGGCTTTCTAATGTACAAAGATTCATGCTTTTTTTTCTTTTTTTCTTTTTTCCTTGCCAAACAATAGAGGAAGTGATACACCATGAAAATAATATATGCAAATCAGCAATTCATAAATTTGAAAACAGTAACTTAGTGTTGAAAAGAGGAAAGGACACTTACATGTTCCAAAAAAGATAAGCCCTTCTTCCCCTGAAGGTTTAATCCTAAAAATAGCCAAATATCAAACACGTTAAAAAATCAACACAACAGAAACTAGAGAAAGATACAGTTAAAGTTCATGTGTAAAACTGGAATTTTTTTTTTTTTTCCTCAGAACAAACATTTTTAGTCCTATTGAAACCCCAAAAAAAAAAAAAAAATGCAACAATCTTGAATAACACCAAAAACAATGTCTTGTTGTGAGTTGTGATATCAAAGGCATAACACTGAATCCCTTCTTTTATTTCTTCCAGATAATTTATCATAAAAACTGAAAAAGCATCGTCGGAAGGAAAATGATCTTGGCCTAAAAATATGTCCCCTCTTGACTCGGTTTCTTTTTCTTTTTTCTTTTTTTGGACAGAGAATGAACATTTTACAGAGAAAATTAAACATAAAAAGCAGGAAGCTATCAACAAAAGAAACGGGGGAAAAAAAAACAAAGGAAATTATTCACGCAAACTTTTTATTTTTCTCAGTTCAAAACTCACAAAAGCTTTACTTGTAATTTCTAAAATATATCGTACAACAATATTATAATTGAAATGAATGCCAAAAAGGGATTGGAATTAAGTGGAAAATTAAAAGAATAGGACAAGATTTAGACCTCAGAAATAATGCCATCAATGAAGGCCAACTCTGTACGGCAGAACTTGCAGTGATAGATTTTATCATCGTCCAACTTAATCAGAAAAAGCCTTCCCATTTCTCTCTACCTCTCTAATCACAATCCAAATCTCTCTCTCTCTTTCTTAATTTCCCCTTCAAAATTCACCAAGAATTCGACGACCCAAGTCAGTGCCGAGAAAATCAAGCGTAGCCGAGAAAATTGAGAAAGAAATTAAAATCCAAGAAAACTAATAAACGTGTTTCTAGCTAGAACTGGGAAATTGGATTCAACAATATTTGCAAAGAAAGAAGAGAAGGGGTTGAATGCTTTGCAACTTTTGATCTTTACTTGTTATCAAGAGCACGATACGTTGAGTGAATTCGTTTTCTTCAAAAACAAAGCCAAGCAAACGTAGTTGCTTTCTTTTTTTTTTTTTTTTTTTTTTTTTTTTTGGACAAATCTTTTAAAGGTTAAAAATGCTGAAAGACCACCAAAGTAAAAAGAAAACCTCCTACATAAAATTCCTTATCAGAATTATTTGCTGCACTACATGTTAGGCCCATTTAGAAGAATTTTTGTAGGTATGATGATGTAGGTTGTTTATAATGTAAATATACTTTCCCATCCTTATGAATACCATGACCTTATCATGGAAAATAAAATTATTGTCAATTCAGTTTTATTTATATAAATTCAATATAATTCAGGTAACACATCATCATAAGTTTGCAATACCAAACAACTGCTTTAATTATATATATGTGATAAAGGAGTTCGTAAACATATGATACATAAATAAAGGCTGGTATGAAAGAAACCATAGCATACGTTCGATAAATAAAAATGCACACTTTGTGTTGTAAGATTGTGGTACGAGTATATTTTCAAATTAGTGGGATGTCCTTGTCTTGGTTTATGGTAATCAAGATTGCGGTAAGTTTTGCCATTTTTGTGCTGTGGAAAATTTTTGTTATAGTTCTGTTGTGAGTTCAAAATTACCGTGTCTAAAAACAGGTAAGCATTTGGTAATTTATTTGTAAAAATTATTGTGAATACCAAAAGTAGTATTTCAGGTGTTTAGTAAACTATAAATAAAATTATTATGTAAACGTACAATGATTAAAACGGACAACCTATGTTTTTGTGTGATATATATTCCAGTATACGTATTTCTTGTCTAATAAGTTAATATTCATTATTATAGAAAAATATGTACGATTTTTGTTTTGCAAGCTAAGATAAGTGCAAAAAAACAAATTATGTTTATTCAAAGATGAAATTTTCTACATCAATGAAATTAAATAATGTGAATAATTGAAAGTAAAAAACTTATATCTTTCAAATTATTCATTTCTTCCAACAGTAATATTTTCTGTTATAAACGTAATTCTACTATCATCTTCTTCCTCTCCTTTTTTTTTTTTTTTTTTTTTGTTTTTTTGTTTTTTTTTTTTGAAAAAATATGTTTACTATCATCTATAAGTACACATAAAATTACAATAATTTTTTTTTCGGAAAAAAATTACAATATTAAAATAAGCAATAAAATTTTAATTTACAACTTGAAATTATTTTTACAAGAAAAAGTATTTTAATAAATCTACATAATAACAACAGAAACAACTAGCAGAAGCAATCCCTTACATGCTTCTCAAATTCTAATACGCTGCAATAGTTTTTAGAATCTGCTTAGCAATAGCAAGATTTACCAAACGTGTTTGGCATGTTGTCGATTCTTGAATAATCAAACCCAAAAGCAATGCCAAACGGGGCTAAAATAGCAAAATTCAGTATGGATGCAGGCATTGAACTGGACCATGTTTCTCCATTCTCCATTGTAACACTCACTTTTGCACGTTTTGTGGAGCAGAATTCTCCAACTTTTCACACAAAAATGGCGTCAACCAATTTGAAAGGGCAATATCAGGTATTAAAATAAGTCACTACTTGAACTTGTCGCTTTTCATCCATCTGTTTAAGAGAGGCTAATTTTAGCACATTTTTCAAATTAAGTGACCAGTTTTGGTACAACTTTCATCACACGGCCGAAGAATCCTAGAAAGAGAGAAGAAAATTCAAAGACTATTCATGTTTTAATCCTAAAAGGTTAAAGGGTTGATCATTCTAATGTTATCCCAGATGAGGTTTATTATCTCATTGGAAAAACAATAATCCAAAGCAAAGAATGCATATAGCGGCAAAAATCTTAAGACATGAACAATCCGGACAAAAAAATGTTTCCTGTGCAAAAAGGCGCGATTTAATGAAAATCCCGCAGGTGAGAAGATATTCTTTCTTCGGGAACTCTTCTCTCAATGGCACCAATTCTCTGAGGAGGCCACACAACATGCGTCACCCTTCCCGCAGCCAAACCTAGAGGAACCTTTTAAAAACATAAATATAGTCGAATTTGTTAGAAAGCTGCAAATGCCTGCAGACCATAATTTCAGTGCTTTAAACATTTACATTCACTATTTATGTTTTTAACTGAAACAGTTAAAGAAGTTTTCACTTTCAACCATTATCCAAGCGTAAATTGCTAGTTTCAAAAGTCACAATCGTAACCTTTAGTTTACTGCTAGCACTGCGAATGGTGAAAAGATAAAGAACACAGCTAAGAGTATAATTGGATGTATAAACATAAAAGGGTAGTGAGTATTCTTGAAAAGTAGTAAATTGAAGAACCAACTTTTGATAAGGTTAAGAGCATCTTCTTAAAATGGGATAAATAGATTAAAGAAGTAAGATAAACTTACTGGGCCAAAAGTATTCGAGTCCATGCTAGAGGCAGAATTGTCTCCTTCAACCCAACAATGTCCTTCTGGAATTCTCAGCACATCCGAGGAATGGCGAATCCCTATCCAATCACCAGGTAAGCCAATAATTCTCTTGATGTGCCTCTCCTTGTGATTTGTAGGGGAGCTGCAGATGTAAAAACTATGTCAATATCGTATTCCAGCATTGCAACTCTGGCAGAGTGTTTAAAATTGCGCAATTTGAGGTGCGCCTCGGTGAATTGCGGAAAAAAATAGTAATCAGGCCTAAGCCTCAAGCGCACAATAAATTGCATACGCCTCTCTGAATTGAGGCGTACTCATTTGCTCAATAATAGAGGCGGTAGTCTCAATTTTTCTGAAGTTTTTTCCAGTCCAAAGGCCCAAGGCCCCAAAATTTGATTTTTCAGGGAAAAAAAAATTAAAAAAACCCATATTATCCCACATTTAGGGCTTAAGAAACCCTAGATGTGTTCGACAATCCTCAGAAACCATCGTTTTGGCTGCTCCTACTATATTAAACCCTAGGGCTTAAGATTTTTTGTGATGTTATGTTATGATTTCTACCTACTATATGATTTTTCATATTTTTTCGACTTACTTTATGGTTTCATTTTGAGAATTATGCCTTAACTCGCAAACAGAAAATGCCTTAATACCCGATTGCGCAATTTTGAACATTGCTCTAGCGGGATTTGGAAATTGCCCGATGGAAAAAAACAGGATTATAGAAGAACAATAATAGCAATAACTAAAGGATTTTCCAACTAAAAATGAAATATAACAACATGAGGAAGCTTAATGTTACACGTCAAATTCAAAATTTTGATTTACGCAGACATTTTTCACATAGCTGAGAAAAAAAGAAAAAACCCTAATAGACTAAGATAGGTTTAGTTAGAGCGTGATTGCTCCATCGGTTGCACAAAGTTATAGCTGCTGTGTTCATCATCATCAACCCACAGAGACAGTTTAAATCAATGAGTAGCTTCATCAGTTGAGCAAAGTTATAGCAGCTGTGTTCATTGTCATCAATCCTTGGAGACAGTATCAGTTGATACCCAGTGAATGTAAAAATTAGGATATTAGTATCCTAAGATGAAATACCAGTTAGAATCTTGTCCCTGTAGTCTACAAGCACGCTAACAGACGTAAATTACGGAAGTCAGGAGCGGTAACTTTTCAGTAGCAATACAAGGCTGGCATTGCCTGGAAACTTGGCTTCCTTTAGTTTTCAAAAAACTAATTATCAATCACATATTAAACCCAAGCCACGTGAAAACCAATTACATGGTTCCTGTGTAGTATCATAACAGAATTCTCCTTGTTTTTCTTTTCTTATTGCTTAAAGTTTCTGAAAACTCCAAACCAAAATACACAGCGCCCGAGTTTTTTGAGTTTCTAATAGATGGTTTATTGTGCTCGGAAATTGAATGGCGCGAACTTAATTGCATCCATATGAATTGCATGAGTTTTGTGGTACTCAAGATTGGTACCTGAAAACGACGACATCACCATGCGAAAACTTGTAGTTCTTAAGACAGAATTTCTCCACTAAAACATAGTCATCTGCAATCAAATCCGCAAACCGGGCAACAAAACAAACTCTGAGAAAAAATCCACAATCAAGCAGAAAAAGACACTACTATGAATTGAATCAACGCCGTGCGAAATTTATGAAACAATTTTTTACAAGTTTCCATACCCGTCAAAGATCTGGTGTCGGGATTGAATGTTGGAGACATAGAAGAACCCCTAACGGCAGCAACACTCCCATATCTATCCGAAACGGTGAGCCCTATAAGCCCAAATGTGAAAGCCTTTTTCGAACAATTCCACAAAACATTCTTAGTTCCCATGTCCAGGCTTCCTCACAGAGTCGCATTTGAGGTGCAAAACTAAACCATCTAGACAAATTAACAGTAATTTTCACGATATAAGCCTCCATTGATTGAAAAAAATGCACCATAATTTAAACTTAGTAAACAGAAAATTAATCAAGTATCTGAAACTACAATCATATTCAAACAGGGCAGAGGGTCTAAATCATCTCCGGGAAAAATGAGAAAAGGGAAAGAAGCAGGAACTCTAGAAGTAAGAAATCAGGAGTAAAAGAGAGAAAACATCCATGAAAGAACGTTAACTAAATGAAAATCAATCCAGTTTCTCAGAGACATTTAATCAAACACTTCGTAAACGCAAAGGTTAAGAGAAAAAGAAATTTAAGGAAGAAAATCTTACTCGAACGAGACTGAACCTAAAGTTTTCCGGGATTGAAGAGCCTGATCTTCGTATTATTATCAAGCAAGAAGAGGCGAATTCCTACAATGTCAATTGCAGACTCTAGAGAGAGAGAGAGAGAGAGAGTGAGTGAGTGAAGTGGAGAAGAGGCGGCAATTGTTGTAGGGGAGAATAAGGGAAATAACACACTTGTAGGAGACAAAAATATAAATTACAGGTTTTTGTGGGTCAAAAATAATAGCAAAATTCCCCCCCAAAAATTTAAAAATCCCCGAAATACCCCCACTGCTACTTTACCCGGATCTCTCAGCCATCGCCGACGCTCAACCTCACCGTCTCTCGCCGTCACCGTCGCGATGAAACCAACGCCGTCCGACCAACCGTTCGCGGGATTTCCTCCGTCGTCGCGAGGAAATATCCTTCTCCGGATTCATGTTCGTTTTCGTCTGCAGCTTCGGTGGATGGATGAACTTCTTCGTCGTCGAAGGCCACTCTGCCGGATGCGACGGCGGCGGCGGTGGCTGGTTTAGGGTTTTCTGACAATTGGGGGATTTATGTTTTTTTTTTTTTTTGAAATGTGGGGGAATTTTTAAGATTTCCAACAAATTAGGGGCTGTTTTCAAGTTTATGATAAATAATGTGTTCACCTTTATTTATTTATTTATTTATTTTGATAAATTCATTTATTTATTTGTTGAGGAAGAGAGTGTATTTTATATCCCAAAAAACTTGAAAGGTATATGAAAAAAAATATTAATATAGAATTTCGTTTAAAAATATATGTAATTTATAAAATTTATATATATATATATTATTTAGATTTATATATTTAAAATTATAGATTTTTAAGTTTGAGTTATAAAATTATAATAGTAATTATATATAATGAAACTGATGTTAATTTTAAAAAAAAATAAATAAAAATTGAATTATAATTTTAAGATTCAAACCTTAAGTCCAAACACTTGATGTTTTTACTAATTAAAAGTTGATAAAATAATGTGGTGATTTATTTACAAAATTTACCTGTGTCAATTATGGATATATGGTTTGAGAGGAATTCCTTTGTGAACGGAAAGAAGAATTCTTCTTCTTCTTCTTCTTTTTTATTTTTATTTATTAATAATATTATTTTTTTATTATTATTATTATTATTATTATTATTTTGGCTAAAGTTAAACTTCATAGAGAAAGCTTGCTGTTTATTATTGATAGAGCTTTCCGTTTTATACTCAAAATTCTATTAGCTTTACGCCTAAGTAGAATAATAAAGGTGCTCATTCACTAGTTAAGTCTACTTATTCTAATAGTGAGAAAATGAACTAGCTAGAAGATTAATCAGATTTTATTCTCTCTATTATCTTCAAAGATTTAAAGATTTTTTTTTTTTTTTTTGGGGCGCTGAAAACCTCATAGATATAAAGAATTATAGTAAATCATACTCCATTGTTTTCCCTTAAAAATTGATTAGATTGATGGCAAAATTTCATTTGACAAAGAACCCAACACATGGATGGAATACGCATGTATGATACAAGGCCATTGGAGTGCTATGCTACCCCACTCTTGGAAGAAAGATCAATGTCAAATATGTATCGGATTGTAAAGAGAACATAATAAGTTGTGTGGATCGAAAGGGTTTTTCTATTTAGTGTATTCTAATGGGACCCCATGGGGAAAAAAGATCTTGCTCACTCAGGCTACAACTAAACTTATATATATATATATATACACACACATACATACACACAAAGTCTCATATTCGGTACCGTATAATATTTGGCATGTAAATTTCAGTTACTATGAATGTAAACTTCAGTTACTAGAAATGTAAATTCATACAAAAGAAAATGTAGTTAAAATAAATGTGAATTTCCCTTATTTTACATTTATTTCTGTCTGACTTTATATTTCTAGTAACTGAAGTTCACATTATCAGTAACTTCACCAAAAACAAAGGAGAGAACTTAGGATGAACAACTTTGTAACAAGTCCCAAAAAAAAAAAAGAGTAATTAGCTTAAATAGTTCCTGAACTCTTTAAGAGGTAACACTTTGGTCCCTTTTTTTTTTTTTTTTTTATCGTGCTGACCCTAAACTCTCGAAAAAGGTGACAGTTTGATCCTTTCTATCCACATCTGTTAAATTTCTAACAGAATGAGTCACGTGCAATGAATGTGATGTAATTTGAGAGGATATTTTAGTAATCTAACAATAATTAATTTAAAAAATAAAAAAATCACAAAAAACAATTCATCTTACTTCTCTTTCTCTCTCTCTCTCTATACCTACCTTTGTAGACAGGTCCCCCCCATCCTCCATCTCCGACAGTCGCCCTACCACCCCCCCAAGTTTCGATCTGGTCCCCCCCACCCCCCACACAATCGCAATATGAGTTCTCACCGAGTTCCCAAAATCTGGATTCGTCGCCCCCCCCCCCCCTACCCCACCCAACATGGCATTTTGGGCTTGCCGGGTCTGCTAATTGTCATCTTTTTGTGTGGGTGGCGCTTCTAGCAAACCCATATCTGGGTTGTGTAGGGGGAGGGGGGGTTCGCACTTGTCGACAAAGGTGGGGGTCCGGTGATAGAGAAGACGAGGGTGGTCTCCGACGTCCAGCGTCAGATCTGTTTGGGGGGGGGGGGGGGGGAGAAGAGTGGGAGGAGAGGGAAGGGCGAGAGAGAGAGAGACGGTCTCTTGGTCTCTAGCGTCAGATCTAGGGGGGGAGGGAGGGAGAGATAGCCCGCATCGGACCTTTGGGAGAGAGGGAGGGAGGGGAGGGGAAGAGAGAGAGAGGCTGGGTTTGATTTTTAATTCAGCTCTCTCTCTCTCTTTTAATTTTTTTTAATTGATATGAATAAGTGTATTTTCATCTTTTTAGGGGTATTTTCTTTCAAAAAACACAAAACGTGCTTCTCACGTAACTATTTCGTGAGTTTTTTAATGAAACCAGATATAAATGATCAAACCGTCATCTTTTTAGAGAGTTTAAGGTCAGCATGGTCAAAAAAAAAAAGGATCAAAGTGTCATCTCTTAAAGAGTTCACGGATTATTTAAGCCAATTACTCAAATAAAAATCCACTTCAATCTGTTTACCCACGTATATATTTGAATTTTCTTGTACTTCCATCATAAAATCAGTAAAATTATAACTTAATCTTTTTTGTACAGCTTCAATCCCATAACAAATGAAAAGCGTATTTCAGTGGAGACCCGTACTAGGGACAAAAAGGAACGCATTTAACCATGTTTGCATAAGTTTCTATCCGTAGGAAATATTTACAGAAAATGATCATTTTTAAACACTTCTTTTAAAAATAAAACACTTTTAAATTTATTTGCAAATTAGAACAAATTTTAAAATCCACTATTTTTTCTTCCATGTTTACCCTTACTCATTTTTCCGATATGTCATCTTTTTATGGGAAAAAACTATTTTCTGATTTTTTTTTTAACATTCGGATTTATCTCCTTGAATAAGGAATATATTTTAGTATAAATATTAATTTTAAACTGATTAGTTATTTTAGGGTGTTTTTTCCTATTATTATGGAGGGAGTTTTTTTTCATATAATTATTTGATAACACGTTCTTAAGGAAGTTGTTGTTGTTGTTGTCGTTTTTTTTTTTTTTTTTTTTAATTTCTGAAAACAATTTTTATAATATGTTTTAAAAATTTTTTTGACAATTTAAAAAAAAAAAAAAAAAACACACACATACACAAAATTTTGGTATGTTTTACTTATTCAGTTCTTAAAATTGCATGCACAACTTAATATCATAATTGCATGCACAACTTAATATCATACCTAACTCCATGAACCCCCTTTTCCTAAGTTAAAAAAAAATAATAATAATAATTTGCATGTACAGCTTCTCTCTTACTGCTTCTACGTTTACTGCTTCATGCTTTATAATTCTCTATTTTGTAATGTGTGTCTTTTTTCTTTTCTTTCCTTTTTTTCATTTTTCATTTTTTTTAATGGAGAAATAAGTGTCTTTTAGGATCAACAATTATGGTACGTAATTTCAATTCATTTTTCCTATATGTAGGTATTTAACTATGAAAATAATAGTAATAACAGTAAAAAAACGATTTGATCATTACGATAATGACCACGATTTAATAATTTGATTTACATATTTTCCAAAACCAAGTCAAAACAACTTCATAGATTCACACAAAATCAAATCAATTTATAGTTGGGGAAAAAAAAAAAAACATGACTCAAATAATCCCAAAAATATCTTATCTAGCGAGTTTGGAGCTAAATGAGTTCATATCATACTAACTTAGTCATTAATAGATAATAACTTTATCAAACGAGACAATTCATCAAATACATTCATATACTCCCAAAATCATCAAGAAATTAATAGATTCACAAAAAAACAAAAAAACAAAAAAACAAAAAAACAAAAACAAAAACAAAAACAAAATAAAAAACAAAAGATTATAATCATGTGGAAGTAGAGGCATATTATAAGTTGGATCTTGCATTTGAAGTTTAAGAACTCTAAGATGTTAGGTAATAATTATAAGATTGATATTGATCAATTGTAAAGTTTTCATAAACTACTATAAAAATTGGCAGAAATATCAAACTTTTTCTTTCAAAAATGTTTTGTAACACACTGATATTTTGCCTTCCTTTTCATTATACTTTTTCAACTAATAAATTAACCAACAAGCAAAAAAATTTCCCCAAATGTTATGAATCCATAACAAATTGACTCGGTCATTAACCAATAAGAATGTGTATTGGCCGTGTTCATTTCGTCAAGACAATTAACATATATAACCAAGTAAAAAACTCATGTTATACATAATAAGATAAGGGCCAAGTATTTCATAGCATGTAACTGCACAAATACAATCAAATCAATTAAATCAAATATATTGGAAAAAAAAAAAGAAAAGAGAGAGGAAAAATAAAAGAGGAAGTCAATACGATATTGGCCTCATCCATATTAATGATTAAGGAGATTCTAATCTATAAGAAAAATAAAAATTTTGCTTAAAAATAGTGCATTTTCGGAATAGTTTAGTCGTTAACTTAAACGCGTCTGAAAATCCAAAAATTTTTCATAAAGATAAAGTCGTTACCATAATATAACAAACAAATAAAAAATTCAGGCTTTCAAGTCTAAAAAATTTACTTATACTTGTTCGTCGATTGCAGCAATTCCATTCAATATTCTTCCATGCATTGTTGACCTATTCATTATTGTTCATCAATTGCAGCCTTTCCTACTCGCTGCTTTTTTTCTTCCTCATCGTCAACAATGTGGAGCAATGATCATCGTGGCTTTTGGTTTTTGCAGGCGCGTTGGAGAAGAAGAGTTATGAGTAAGAGAGTCGGTGACAAGCACAGAGGATCGGAACGCATTTTTCATTGTTTTTTTTTTTTTAAATATTGAATTTCAAAAATGCGATATTAAAGGGAAGTCTTTTTTAGTTTTTTATTTTATTTTTAAAACAAATAATGACCCTATATTTTAGGAGGTGATCTGATCTCTTTTTTAATTTCCTTAAATTAGATATATGGATATTTTGGTCAATACAAAATAGTCAGTTTTCTTTTTTGTTCAATCTTGTAAATAAGTTTGTTTTTGGACTTTTTTTTTTTTTTTTTTTTTAAATTGGGGTTCTAATTTGGCTATATATGAAAATGAACCGTAAAATTTTATTGGTGTGGGTTTAGATTCGACATTAATTGAACTTAATCACTTCCAAGCCACACCCGTGAGAGTATTCCCTGATAAAGTTCAATATCAATCTCCACTTCTGATGGTGCCCCGAAACACAAACATTAGTTTTGACGATGCAAATTAGACAATATAAGGAATTTGCTCATAGTCTCGCTATGGATGATCTCTCACGTAGAACAGTAAATTAAAGTTAAAAAAAAAAAAAAAAAAAGAAAAAAAGGAGGCAATGATTTACGGATGTTCGCCTTGTAAGGAATGATTTTGTCCTTTTTATGCTGGGGTGCTTTAATTATATTGATCAATTACAATTAGCAATTTTGTTAGCTAAAAATTGATTAGAGTTTCCTAGGAGATCGTGAAGACCTTCTTTATAATCCTCTAAAACATAATCTTTTAGTGTCTTTGTATTGAATACAGATATTCAAATAAATATTGATAATGGTTGTTGGATAGTCTGCATATCTTGATCTTGATCTCCTATTTCTGTTTGAATTACACTTGAGATACCATGTGGAATAAATCTCATGATTTATGGAGTTTAAACTATCACTATATCTTTATCGGCCTTTACATGATTGAAATTGATACAATTTATCTGCATAACACTTGACGGGTGATGGTAAGAACTTTATTAAGTAAAATATGTTCTTAATTTCATCTCTGGAGCCGAGAACATCTACTCGGCACCCTATCAACAATTAGTGTTTAGACAACTTACATTACGTACGTATGTCTCTTTGTTCGATCTTTCTCAATTTAATTGATATGTGTTGTGTTTTAATGAAATTTTTTTATGAAATAAGCTCACATTAAGTTTATGAAGAATTAAATTAGGGTTATGTATTTGCTAAACATGTCAGAGACTCTTAAATTGTGCTATCAAATTTCACCGAGGACTTGTGTAAATTCATACCCTGTGTTTTTTGCTTCCCTTTTTTGTTTAGTTATTTATTTTTATCTGTTTATGAAATTCAGAAATAATCTCAAGTTCAATTTCAAAATGGCCAACAAGTGATCAAGCTTCACGCACCCATGTTGTCCATATATAGTAGATAGTTCTCATTTTTCATCATCTTTACAGCACAGGTAGAGATAGTACGTAGTAGTAAATTAAGCTAAATGTTTACAAGCATTCTTATATAAAAAAGAGATTACAAGGAGGGATTTTTGTATTTCGCAGAAGAGCAAGCTCAAGTTAAGAAGAGGAGGAGAATGTATCAATAATGGTGGTGTGGAGAGGGTCACTCAAGTGGGTGGCCCAGTTGTTGAGAGGACCTTTTCCGGTGGCGGCGGCCTGGACGGCGAAGCCCAAGAAGCCAACCATGGCGAGACGGGCGTGCTTGATCTCAGCCAGTTGGAGGATGGCCTTCTTCTCTGGGTCCGCGGCTAGCCCCAACGGGTCGAAGAACTTGCCACCTGGGTAAAGCCTCTTCTCAGGGTCGAGCTCAGCGTTCCTCTGGAACTCAATGTATCCGATCAGTAGAACCTCGATCCAGATCAGTGTGGAAATGGAGAATGGAAGTGGCTGTCCCAAGTATGATGATCCTTCCACTAGCTCCACCTGAAAATCCACTCATAATTCATTTGAAAAAGAAAAGATGGTACGGGTAGTCCGTTTGACACGGTGTTTTTCATTCACTTTTCTTATTTATTTATTTTTTTCATACAGTATTTTCTTTTACAAAAATTTGAATTTATTATTTGAATTTATAAGTCTGAATCTACTATGAAAGGAGGTTAAATAAGTAGCAAGTGTTTTTTTATATCCATTTGTTAGAGTCACACAACAAAATGGCGCTCTTCTCCTCATCAATAAAACCACTTTTACGAGGTAAAGGTAAGATCCACGTCTAGACACACTTATTAAAAAAAATCTAGGTCCCCTAGGTAAATGATTAAAAAGTTTGTCCGTTTAACCATTCAAAAATAGACCTAAAAAAATCCAACCCTTTTGTAGTGCTTCTTAATCAACAATCTTAAGGGAATTATTAAGTAAACTGCAAAAAAAAGATATGCAAATGCACATAATAAATGTGTATGTAGCTTTTACGGTAGGATCTCTTATTACCTTGCCAGCGTCTTGCCAGGTGATGCCAGTGAGCCACTCGACGGTGATAGCGCCGAGAGTGGCGAGCATGGCCCACCTGCCGTGAATGAGCTCGCACTCCCTGAACCTCTGCAGCCCAAACACCTCGCTGTACGGCTGGAACGGCGTGGACTTCACGTCGGCAAACTCCGTCCTCGTCCCGATGATAGCTCCGGCCTCGTTCTTCGCCAGGTTCTGGTCCAGCGAGTCCAGCTCATACTGCAGGTACTCCGCGGGCTTCCCCAGCCCAAACGGGTCGAACCCGTAGTCACCGACCAGGCTACCGTCGAGCCACTCCGGGGCCTTGGCTCCAGGGTACCACAGCGGCCGGTCCGAGATCTGCCTCGCCGACTTCTTGGCCGGGCTCTTCTTGCGACCGAACCCGAACCGGGCCTGGACCCGCCCCGAGTTTGAGTAGCACGCGTCCTGGAGGCGCGTTCCGATGAAGGAGGATGTAGCTGCGGCGGCTGTGGTCGCGGCCATTTTGGTCTTTCTCTGTTTTAATTTGCTAACGTGCGCTGGGTGCGTAGTGATAGATGAAGTTTGGGTTTCAGAATTGAGAATGGTGGTGACAGTGAAGACTTTTATTTTGATGGACATTTTTTGGTTATCGAATCTGGGTTTTGGTGGATTATCCACGGTGACGATTCTTCGGCCGTTGGATGGAGAAGCGTATCCATCTGACGGCTGTGATTGGGTCGGCCTTATCTTTGCCTTATCTATCTGATAGGTGGCCTCTTATATGGGCCCACAGAAGAGGAAGTGGCTGAGGTTGCACTGCCATTTGCAAAGTGAAAATCTTATTGGCTCGAGAGGGATATTAGTATCACCCATTGTCGTTGAGGATTTTGTATGACTTTTATTATTATTATTATTATTTTTCCATTTTGTTATTTTTTCTACGTGGGAAGAAACAATTTGCAACATTGACTAGAGATTTTTAATGAACAAAACCGACAAATTGATTTTAATTATCAATAGTTATTACCAAAAAGTAAAAACAAAAATCACTTTTAATTATTGATGTTAAGTTTCATCCCTCTTGATTGTTGATTCTAGATCCTTACTCCATATTGTTATGTTGATTTTTTACGCATATATAATTTAGGTCCGTATCATTGCATACGTATTGTTTAGGTCTGTGATACGTATCATTTGGATTTGCATTCCTAGATATATATTATTTAAATCCATATCTTTAGTAAATGACAGAATGTTACTAGTCCGGTCAAGAAAGAAGCTTAAGCATCTACAAAATAATAATGGTCGATAATTAAAAACATTTAATATTGAAGACGTTACATCAGAGTTATTTTGTATTAAATAATCGGAAGATGAAAGATCATTGTAATTAAATAGATAATAAACTCTCGAATTAAAAAGAGAGGTAAACTTGTTCATTTTCAATATACTATAAATTCTTTTGAATTGAGATGAGAGAGATGAGACGTAATTTTCAATACAAAGTCTCGAGTCAATCTTACCGGACTCTAATTTTAATATATTGTTCTTAAGGTTTTTTTTTTTTTTTGGTTCTTATTTAATATTCTTGATTATTTTGTTTGTTTGATATTGTTTTCTAGTTCATGAATGTGCATTTGGTGTTGGGCGAAATTTTGCTCCTCACACTTATTGTGAAAAACTGTTGTAGTCATGTTAACAATTATGCTGCTTAGTTTTGTAGCTGTTAATTGAAGCAAATTTTCGTTCAACCTAAATTAATATTCTTAAATCAGAAAATAAGATCAAAGAAAATAATATATTCAAAGTAGTTAAAAAAAATTCCAAAGAACATAAGAAAATCTTAAAGAATAAGATAGTAGAAATTAGAGTCCGATAGACATAATCGACTAAAGATTTTTACACTGAAAAGTGTGTCTGAAAATAATGTTCTTCTTTTCCCCTCATTTGAGGAATTTATAATATACTAAGAATGATGGATCTTAAATCTTCCATTAATTAAAAGAGTTTCTTTAGTTACAATAAAAACCCTTCAAATTTTGGGCGTCATAACCTATGGTGTCCTTAGTAAGTTTTAAAGAAATGGTAGCATATATGCTATTTTTAAAATTTTGGAAGTAAATAGTAGGGTCTAAAATATTCGATATATATAGCATATTTACAAGAAATAATTAATTTTATTAAGAATGAATAAATAAAGTAAAAAACTATTTAGGTAAATATATTATTTATTTTAAATATTTGAAAACTGATTATGTATTTCTTTAGGTTAGAAAAAAAAAAAAAAAGCTTTTTAACTCTTTCTTTTAATGTTTTAATTTTCATTTATCGTATGCTTTTTAACTGTCAACCGTTATACTCTTGAAGACACCTTTTTTTTTTTTTGAGTAACTCTGGAAGACACTTGAGCTTTCTTGATTTGTTCTCTGATCGAGCATGGGTATATGTTATACTTGTTTGAAATTGTGATTAAAGCAAGAATTCCCAATCTTTAGTAATTTGTCTCCTCTCCTTTTTCTTTTTCTTTTTTATTTCTATTATTTTCAATTGAGTTTATTTCTAATTTATTTGAAAATATTGATAAGTAACAGTTTATCTTGGTTTTTTGTTATTTCCAAAGATAAAATACATTATTTTATATAGTTTCTTGTCTAAGATTTTATTTTAATGTTTTTTTATTTATTTAAAGAATTGATTGTAGTATTACACAACACAAAGTGAATCCGTTGTCGGGCTAAACAAAACCTATCTCGCCCGCCTTTAGCGGGTCCATGTCATAAACCCACTCACCAGGGGCCTTTTTTTTTTTTTTGGCAGGTGGATTGAACCCGACTTGACTTGCCATGAGTTTTTATTTTTGGTAACTACATGTATAATTTTATAACGGGGAAAGAAGTAAATAACAGTTTTCAAAAAATAATTAAAGTAAATAGTATATTTTTAAAATAATTAGAATAAATAACAATAAATAATAAATTTATTAAATAAATAATTTCTTTATGTCTTGTAAATATGTTATTTAGTTGGTAAATATTTTATTTGTCTAATAAATTTGCCTTTTGCTTCAAATAATCTATAACTTTTTTGTTATTTATTTCAATTATTTATGTAAAAGTACTATTTATTACAGATTCCCTTTTTATAATGACTAAACGGTGACAGTTAGTTGTTTGTTTTCCTTTCTTTTTATTTTTATTTTTATCCATTATCAACTAGCAGTTTGCTAATTAGTTTGTTTATTGTAGGTGTTGGTTGGTACGCTTTTTTCATTTCACGTTGATATTTTATTTTTTGCTATTAATTTTTGTTCAAATTAAGAGGCCAATTCTTCAAATTAAAGACCTACACGATTGTTATGTCACAATGCAGTGCATATGTTTCTCAACACATTATTAGAGGTAGTATTCAAATATATAAACATACACAGGCGATAGTTTTGTGTCTTACTGTATTATCAAAGGTTAGAAACCTACTACACAAGATACTAAAATTATATATAATGTTATGTTATTTTTTTTTTTTTTAAAACGAACTTGGACTTGGAGCATCCAATGTGTGGAGAATGAATGGGTTTGCTTAAATTTTAATTTGTTTGTTTGTTTTTTTTTTTTTGTTTTTTTTTTTGTTTTGAAAAACACCGGAATAATATAAATTAAAAGACCATTACATTAATATGACACAAAAAGTAACATTAGACCAATATGACACAAAATTAAACTAAAGTAAACTAAAATTTGTGTCATATTGATCAAAATGGGGGAATTTATGTTATGTTAGTCAATAGATATAAATATGGTTATAATTTAACCCAAGACAAAAATAGGGTTGGGTGGTTATATGTATAACATATAGATAATTTCTCACATGCATGCATTATAGGTTGAAGAGTTCGAATCTTCCACCTCTAAAGGCTTGTTTGGAGAGATGTTTGACATCTGATTTCCAGATTCTTTTTTTTTTCCCCTGCCTTTTTCCTCAACTAAAAACTAATTTTTAATATACATATCTTCAAATGTCTATCATAAATTCAAATTTTAAAAGTTCATAACTTTGTTATTTCAAGTCCAAGAGAGGTTTTTTTTTTTTTTAATTGCATAAAATTTCGAGAGAAACGAAACAAGTTCCATATCGATTTTTTTTTTCTAAATATATTTTAAGTTTTTATATATTTTTTTATTCCAAATAGTTTTCTTTTTTTTCCAATCAAACATATATTTTCAAAATTCTAATTTAAATATCTCCAAATCTACATCTCTAAAACCTTTACCGAACAACGGACCCGAAACTTAAAAAAAAAAAAAATAAAAATAAAAATTGCAAAAGTGGAGTTTGGGCTACCTATTCAATGTTTGACAAACCTGAACTAGAAGACTGAAGAAGCCCAACTGTAAATCAGTCAAGAGGGCCGAGAAAGAAAGTGAGTCTGTGTCTGTCGAAGGTCAAACTGAACCACAAACTGATAAGTTCTGGCCTTCAAAGAACTAGCCACGTGTCAGCTCGTGCGGCGGGCCACAAATATCTGCCTTGTCTTTGCCTATATCCGATAATATTCGCTCTAATTATTATTATTATTATTACCAACATCACACTCACTCATTATATTTGCTAATATATATTTCTTTATCTATATTTATCATAGCCCCTCTTATTCGACATATTTATTCAATTGTTTTGGCTTAGAAAAAAAAAGAAAGAAAGAAAGAAAGAAAGAAAATAATATACCTTTTAGTTGAGGAACCTTGGAAACCGGCTGTAGCCGGTAAAAGCACGGTCTACACCGACTGGTGTAGATTTGTAGCGCCGAAAGCCAGTTCCTAGTCTTTACCGGCTGGTCGGGTTGCGCTTTGTCTAAGCTCTCCCATTTTTCTCTCTCTTTCTTGCTTCGGCTCGGTCGTACTTTTTCCTTCCTTCCTTTTGGTCTTTTCTTTTTGTGTTGATATTCCATCGCTTTTGATTCTCTCTCTCTCTCTCTCTCTCTCTTCTGTTTTGGGTTTCTTTGCAAATCACCTCTCGGTTCCTTTTTTTCTCAGGTAACGCTATTTTCTTAATCCTTACTTTTTTTTTTAAAATGTTTTTCTTGTTCATTTTCCTTTCATTCAAGCTCTGTTTGGCTACTGAGAAAGTTCGGGAAACGAATAGAAAGTCTACTTTTTGGTTCTCTTGTTTGGATCTTATTCATCTTTTTTTTTTTTTTTTTGTGTGGTTATTTTCGGGTATTATGGAACTTGATTAAGTATCAACTTTATTATATTATATATATGTATACATATATTTTTGCTTGAATACTAATTTCAGCTTGTATATATCTGCGATTGAAACTCCTAGGTTTTACTTTTTTTTTTTCATATAAGTTTTTTTGAACCAAGAATTCTTCTACCTAACATTTGGAGGAATTAAATTAATTAATTAATTAATTATTGAGATTAACAAATATATCATTAAGCTTTAGCAGATTAAAGTTTGATTTGAAAACGCTTGAAAAGTGGTTTGAGTTGATTGAGCGTTCCTTGGTATTCTTGACTTGAAATTTTTGTAGTTAGGAAATATATAGTTTTATTCTTTACGAAAATTTCATATGAATGGGCTGTCAACGCAGCCTCATGTTCTTGGAGGTCAAATTAACTTTTTATGGGCTGTCTCTGTTTGCGTTGACTTTTGTAATTTGAAGTCTACCCTAGCTTGTTGAGCTAGTCATGTGGTTGTAATTCGAGTCGTCACCACCGCATTGGTCGGGGTATATGGGCAATCCACTTCGTCAGGGATCTATATATCATGCGAGGTACATCCACCTCCCCGTGATTATTTGGACATTCCAACGTCTACCCCTATAACCCATTTTGTTTTAGCAAAAAAAAGAGTGTATATACATATACATCTAAATCTAATCTAACTCTAAAACTAAATCTAATCTAAATCTAAACTTCTAAACTACCTTTAAAAGAGTGAATGACACTTTCTACTATGCCATTCGTCCATCCCTCTAAAGGTGCCTCGTGGCGCTTCCCGCGCTCGCCACATGGCCTTTTTGTTTTTTGCTTGCTTGTCTACTACGTTGTGCATGCGGTCCAACTAGATCAAGTGGGAATTACAACTCCAAATATAGATAACAAATTTTTTGACAAACAGGCCCCAAGTATAACTTAAAATGAAGGCTGCCAAGGGTAAGGGGGCAGCTAGGAGCTCAAGGGAAGTTTTGAAAGTTGTGGACGACAGGTTAGTTCATTTTCTTCTAAAAATTTGAAATTGATTTATTTATTTATTTATTTTTTTTAAGTTTTATGTTAGCTTCGTAAGAGACGAAGAGTTAACTGCTTTTGGCTGTCTGTTTAAGGGCATTGGGTTTATGGCGATTGCTGAAATGATTGGTTGTTCCATATTTGATGTTTTGTACTTAATGGTGTATACAGAGGTTACAGGAATTTTGTAGTGACGGATCATGTATATCTCTAATTCTTTTCAGAAAGGTTGGGAAGCGTAAGGCTGCCATCCAGGCGGACAAGAGTAGCAAACGAAAGGCCAAGAAGGAAAGAAAGGCCAAGAAAGACCCCAACAAACCTAAGAGGCCGCCAAGCGCTTTCTTTGTTTTCCTGTTTGTATCCCTCTTGCAATTAATTTGCTTCCTTGAGATTTAATGTTTGCATAACTAGATGATTTATTTCAAACTTACCGTGTTTAATGTAATAGCGAGGAGTTCAGGAAAGAGTTCAAGAAAGAAAACCCGCATGTGAAGGCTGTATCAGCTGTAAGTATATGCCTCCTATTTCTTCTTTGTGGAAAGGAAATCTGTATGAAACATTGAATTGTCTTGCCTCTTATACTTTCTGCCTTTTGAAGGTTGGAAAAGCTGGAGGTGATAAATGGAAATCTCTGTCTGATGCGGTAAGCATTATGTAGGCTGATCTTTTCATGTGTGTTTTGGGTCCTTTTTCACTTCAAATTAATTTTTGTTTTTTGGGTTTTGGCTTTCAATTCAATTATTTTGGTTGTGGAGCCACTCTAATAGCCATGCTTTGTGGAGCCATTTACTTTTGGCATTTGTGGTCAAATTTTAGAGTGATTTTCTCATGCTATTACTTTCATAGCAGCTTATAATATGAAGTTTCTTGCACATTACTGACCTTCTCGTCTCTACCGTCTCAAAAGGAAAAAGCTCCTTATGAAGCCAAGGCTGCGAAAAGGAAGGCCGAGTATGAAAAGCAAATGAAGGCCTATAACAAGAAACAGGTGCGTCTGGCTTGTCATTTCTGATGAGAGGATTCATTTGAGGTCGGATTGTTATTTAATCTTTAATGTTTCTGGTTGATAACAGGAGAGCACAGCGGATGATGGCGATGAAGAGTCAGACAGGTCAAAATCCGAAATTAACGATGAGGATGATGAGGTTGGTGGAGAGGAATTCCCATTTGGTCATTTTACAACTAGTTTTTATATATCTGTCTTGAATCTTTCATGATGTCTGAATGAATATTTTTCGTGTTCCATTTTAGGAAGGACACGAGGACGAGGAGGATGAAGAGGAGGAGGATGACGAGGACGACGAGGACTGAATTCGTATACTCCTTTTGGTCACGGGCACAACGATTAATATTCGAGGGATAATATCCTGTATCTTGTATGTGCATTCCTTAACCTTTGGCTGCCTGTGGTACTTTTTGAAAGTAACATTTGCCATGTACTGCAATGGTTATATGACTAGTGTGTGTGTATAAACCAAGGCAGCTTTCCTCGTTGGTGTTTATATAATGATAAATTAGCTCATTCGCAATGGGATAATTATCTGTTAATACGTGCTCAAAAATTTTATTTTTGTGCCTGGTAGAACTGTTTGTGACTTGAGTGTGTTGGTTAACGGGGCGATAAAATGGGCGTTGTGATCGCATTCTCATGACTCGGTTCTGCTGTGATGATTCTTGCACCGGAATAGGATGCCCCTGAGAGACAAACAACAGTAGATGATTTGGACACAAAATGTGAAATCTAAGCGAGCTGTAGTTGTTGCCACTAATGAAATCTTTTCTTGCTTTCCCATTGATCATTGGGTCATCTAAATTTCTCATGAACGAGTCATTGTCTTGGTTTGGTTTGGTTTGGTTTTTTGTTCTGTCAGTTTGTTTTCCCTAATGAAACATCAAATTTCAAGGAGATGAAAGTGTTAAGTTGTGGAACATAATTAATGTCTTATACAAAAACGTCTTACGTAGAGAGTACATGGATTGACCTTCGCTATGAGGTTGGTAGGGGGCCGGGAAGCCCCCCTGGATTTAATGAACGGCCGGATGGTGAATGGAAAATTGAGCCCTTTTTTGGTTTGGTGGTAAAACAATTAAGAGTGTTCAAATGGTTTAACTGTTAACAACAATTTAACTTAAATCGAAATCTAAAATTCTCTCTCTAGAAGTATGTTCCTCTCATTTTTGTTTTAAATTATTCAAATGTAATCTTTAATATATTTAAATAAACAATTTAAATTTAAATTCTACATCGGATTCATGCAGTCTATTTGAATGTAATATCTTAAAAAAAATCATATTTCCACTTATGATCCAAAGTGGATACTAAATACCAATAACAGGGTGGTCCTTATTTTTATTTTTATTTTTTTTTTGGGCAATCTAATTGATCGCGGAGTGAAATATGTCAGTTTTGCAGTTGGAGTCAAAGTACCAATAATAGCAACACAATAAATTAAATTAATTGGGATGTGTTTGATAATCTCTTGACTAGATATATTAAGGTGTTTACACTAGAGATGGGTTTCAATGGGTTTCAATCTTTAATTTCAAACGTCCTTCAAGTATTTTGATTCCTTGTGCTCTCCATCCGTACTCTCAATATGCTTCAAAAACTTTAAAACTGTCTATTTGTACTCTCCACCTCTTCAAATTCAAATATTATGGATTTTCTTTTCGCTCTCCAATTTGGTTCGAAAGTAAATCCAATCAAATATACTGCTATCATTATTATTTACATAAACATTCATATCTAAAGGATTATTTTGATAAATGTCTAATTAGAAAGTTGAAGTCCTAGTTTTTAAAAATATTCAATTTTTTTTTATTGTAAAACTGTCTAAAACAGTACATAAAAGACACCTTTCCAATTGTGTATATTAAACATAATTAAGAAATTAAAAAAAATAAATAAATAAAGAGACAACATTCATTAAAGTAAGAAATTTTATTTTTTCTTTCATTCTTAGATTATTGAATCTTTTATTTCGTAATTAAAAAAATGTGATGAAAAGTAAAAAAAAAAAAAAAAAACTAATATATAATACTAAATGAAATCCACCCCACCTTTTTATTTAAAAAAAAAAAAAAAAGAAAAAGAAAAGAAGACTTGCATGAATCTGATTTGATACCAGAGTCCACCTTTTTTATTTATTTAATTTTTTTCCTTCCAAGTGCTAGAAGCAATTTATAATTTTCTATTGAACAAAATTCCTGTGTGCTTCTCTTAGCTGGTATCTTCTAGACAAACATTATCTACAACTCCAAAAGATGATCCATTTGAAAAAACTATGCAACACGAGCTGAAAAAATTAAATGTTTTTCCAATCACAATCCCAGATGAGAAAAATACATCATCTGATGTGAGTGACCGACTGGATATATACATCTTTTGAATAGTGAACTTGAAACTGAAAAGTTACAGAATTATGTACAGAAAGAACCACCATATTACTTACAAATTCTGTTTCAAACTATTAAGTACGCTGAATCTTCCATAGGTATACCGTATTGAGAACACAAATCTTTGGTAGTTTGGGGGGTGGGCGGGCGTGCCGAAAGCCTCTCACCGTTGAGGATCGTACGAAACAAGCGCGGGATCGGGGACAATGAGAGGCAGTTTATCAATGTACATGAGAAGTCTCTTCAAGTTCTCCCTAGAGATTGCAGACAAATCAACAATTTCAGTGCTGCTGGTGTAGATCCAAAGGTCACATGAATTCACCCTTTTGAGGCTGTCCCGGCAGAAGGGGCACGATTGAGACCGCGCTCGCCTATTGATCAAAATTACACAACTCTAGGCTAAATCAGTATGTTTCCGAAACAGAAAAGGAAAAGGAAAGTAGATCAATTAATGTCGTGCATATGCATGAGATGAGCAACCCAGCAGATAGGAATATGATAAACAACGCAACAAATCCACTGAAAATGGAATTTTCAAAATAATAACGCACAAAAGTCATATTGTTCGGAATCCGCTATTTTCAGATCAAATCAGCTTGTTTTCTGTTAGCAGATCATCAGAATAATATGAAAGCTGAAGCTAAAAAAATCATTAAATACTTCAGATAACCACTAGTTCTGTCGTTCCATTTATTCAGTTACTTAATTTTTTCCCCCCCAAGACTCATTTAATTTTTCCCATTTTGCTCAGTCAATAATCTAAAAGACAACTGCAAACGGTTTACGTACCAATCTCTGTAGCATTTCATACACATTGAATGGTTGCAATTGGGCAAGACAACCTTGCTGTTCATCTCCATGCAAATACCACATTCTTCTTCTCTCTCGACATCGATTTCCGAGACCTTTCCTTTATCAGATGATTCATATTTTTTCTTGTACTTTGAGGCACAAATTTCTTTCTGTTTCCTGTCTTCTATTTCTGTTATTCCTCTTTGAAGTTGCAATAAGGATGGAAATATGACACCTGTTCATGAAGACACTAAATGTTAAAAACAGGATTCTAAAGATATATATACACACACTTATATATATATATATATATTTTTTCCAAAAGGACATGAACCAAATTCATCACATCATCCAAGCTAAAAGATAACAACTGGTTTCAAGTTCCTTCTATTAACTTACTGTAGAACTCTTTCAGACTGGCTTTCCTTTCATGAATAGACATTGTAGTCTTCCCATTCTCATACGCCTGTGATAAAGCTGACATTATCAGCCTGACTGACAAGATAAACGAAACACTCGACCTAACCAAAAACACACAAATACGCAGCATATATAATGTGGAACAGAATTAAATTCACCTTGTAGATAAAAATCCTTAGCAAACCCAACGCACCGGCAAGGTGACAATCAGTCCACTGAACTAGAAAAAGAAACAATTGAGCGGCGGGGCTGTACGACAACCTCATCTGCAGGCAGGCGCCATCGTAGTCCCTGGGATAATCAGAAGACCTGCATTGCAAATTCAAGAAACAGTGTTTCTTTTAGCAACACCGACATGAATCACAAAAGGCGCATTCGGTCCTAACATGATGCAATAATCCCCAAAAACACGAAATGAAAATTCCCAAATCAGTTAAAACCTTGATGTATATAGACCATACAATTTCGAAAGGGAATTTCCAAATCAGTTAAGATTTCCATCTAAAGTTTATGCATTCACGATCTCATTCTTTGCATTTCTGGTCTAGGCCTGTTCAAATTGTTTGGTTTTCCAAACTATTGAACAAGAATCCACACTCCTTTCCAATCAACACAATCTTCTTCCTAGTATCAAGATTTTTTAATCTAAATTGCATTAACACTTATTTAAAAAAAAAAAAAAAAAAAAAGAGAGCTTAAAACCGCATAACTTTTTAGAGCGCAGACAACAAATCTCCATACGACATCAAAACTTGAATAGCAAAAACACCATATATAGAAATATCTGTCATCAAGCCAAAAAGAAAGAGAATGGAAACAAGAAGAAGCAGATTATGGATCCCTATAACAATTTAGTTGTATCTGGAAATCATATTTATACCTTAGCGTATTTATAATATAAATGTACATATAATCCTCTGAAGAAAAAAATATATACCATGAAAATAAAATAAACAGAACACGCACACAACAAAAGCAACTAATTGACTAAAATGATCCAAAAAATTGAATCAAACTTTCAATACTTATTGAAAATTGGAAAAACCTTGCGCCGTATTAGATATAATCTACATGTAAAACTAATTATACACACACACACACACACACACACACACACATATATATATATAGATATAGAGAGAGAAAGAGAGAGATCTTACAGAGTATTGGCAAACTGAATATCAGCTTCGAGAGCCTTAAGTGAATCCTTGAAAGACTTGCGCATTTTTGGAGTCTTTCATAAAAAACCTAACCACCTAAAATCCACTAACACACCTCCTTTTTCCTTCAATTCAGTCCTCCGCCATAGATGAAAACTCTAAAACTGCTCAGCTCTGGTTCCAGAAATTCCTCCTGTGTTCGATACTTTTAGAGAGAGAAAGAGAGAGAAAAAGAGAGGAGAGAGAGAGAGAGAGAGAGGTGGGGCTTACTTGGCTTTCGCTTTGAGAGCACGTAAATACTAAACATTAAAAAAAAAAAAAGTATATTATTTACCGTATCGTCGGCTTAGTGACAAAACCCGAAGAAGAAGACCAGAGATTAATCTTCGTCAATTTACTAAATTACCCTCAAATCTCACTCTCTCTCATCCTCATTCCTCACCTCACCTGCGGGTAACCTGATCTCACTCACTCTCCTCAGCCTCTCAGTGCAACTAGTGTAGAGTAGTAGAGTGGCGTGGCAATTTACGAGTTTAAAAATGATACGGCGTCGTATGAGACTATGAGGGACGAGTGGAGTGAGAGTGGGGGGGTCAGGGAATTTGCGTGCCTCGTGGGGGATTGGAATCAGACAACGGAAGCGGCAAACGAAAACACGTGTCGGACGTGACTTATGCCGCCCAACCGTCTCAGTTAGTTATGTTACGCGTCGTATATGAGAGCAACGTGCCCTCTCGCTAGTACTATTGTCGGCTGTAGCCTCACCTCGACTAAATATATATATATATATATATATATTTATATTTTCACAAATGATTGTTAAGCCTCTGTTTAGTAAGTTAGTTAGAAAAAAAAATTTTAAGTTGAAATTGATTGATTTTTTATAAATTGATTATAATTTTTATTAATTTTTTAGAAAAAGATAAAAATTAAGATGAAAAATTTAAAATTGACATAAAACACCAAACGTAGCATAAATTATACTTTCAATAAATGTTAGTTCATGATTTAATTTTAAAGGTGAGACCATCTCAAATTTTATTTATGTTACAAAAACAGTCTTAATCTCGATAATTCTAAATAAAAATAATTTGTGTCTTCAAAATAGGTATATCACCTAATATATCTTTTATTAAAATACATTTACATATATTATATTTTTATTAATAAAAATATAATTTATTTTCAAAATATCTCTTATTAAGGTAAAATTCCTTTATAATAATATTTTCATATGATCTTATTTATAAATAAAATTCATGTGATCAGCATGTGTTTAATTTTTTCTTTTTTTTCTTTATACACAATATTGTAAAAAGGACCGTTGATGAAATAATAGAAAAGTTTAATGTGTAAAGCCAAAAATTAAGGACCAACATAAGACATTGTGAATTATTCTGTTCATTTATTAAATTAACAAAAAAAAAAGTTTTTTTTGTGTAGGAACTCCATGAACTTTTTGAATCTCAATTTAGTTCTTAATTTTTTTTTTACAATCAATCTCTACACGTATAATTTTTGACATTTCAGTCCATTTTACGCAAATTTGTTAAAATTTGAACATTTTTTTTTAATGACTTGCACTTTATTGCACAAGAAAGACATTGTCGATCATTTTTATTTAACTTTAATACAAAATTCTTGGAAAATTTGAATTTAATTTAATTATAATTCAAACTTTAACCTAACCTATAACAAGAATTCGTATTAAAGTTAAATAGAAATGATGAACAATGTCTTTCTTGGCAATTATTGTGCAAAAAAAAAAAAAAAAAAGAAAAGGGTCCAAATTTTAATGAAGTTGAGTGAGAAGCTCTAACAGTCCCAAAAATCATAAATTCTGGGAGTTGATTGTGAAGAAAAAATGTTTAAAAATTAAATTATCAAATTTAAAAATTTCAGAAGATGTCCGTACAAAATAACAAAAGAAAAATGCTAAGAAAATTGTGAATAATAAATAAACAAAAGATATTTAAGACATTATCTTATTTTGTACTATAATTCAAAATGTTATTTCCGATAATATAATTATTATATTATAATTATCTTTAAGTTTTAAAATTATAAAATATAGAATTTAAATATGTAAATAATTTTTAAATAATCATATTATAATAATTAAACTCAAAAGTCAAGACACTAAATAACAAGGAAATATTAAAATTGGGTATTTATTATATTTGCTTTCAAGTTTACTGTTAGTTTAGTATTTGCCAAATTTAGTAGTAAAGAAAGCACTGTATTAGAGCAAACTCTTTTATTTTATTTTATTTTAAATCTAAGTATCAAAATTTAGAACATGCATCAATTTGACACCCCTTAGTATATGATATTAGGACTTTTAAACCATTGAATTGTGAATTTAGAAAGTTTATAGTTCTCATAAATTACTAGTTTAACTTAACAAAGTAATTATAATTGTGGCTTTTTATTATGGTATTAGGATTATACTTCCAAAAAAAAAAAGTTAAATAAAAAAATAAAGAGGGAAAAAAGGGTGCAGATGTACCTGATAACCTAAATATAATAATTAAACAAAAATTTCATTTCGTTTATTAGCATAATAATTAAACAAGTGCCTCCAGCCCTTGTATCGCACACAATTAAGGGGTAAAAAGATAATTTCTTCATTAAGGTAATAATTAAATTAGTACCTCCAATTCAATCCAAGCTAAGTTGGTTAGGTTAGGTGCCAAACTGATTAGATTAATAATTTTAATTTCTCAGCTCGTAGGCATTGACTTCGCCTATTAATTAATGATGATTATGAAGACAACGATAAGGCCTCGCCCTCAATTTCCTTAATCTTTCTTGCATAGAAAGAAAATGGAATAAACTTTTGCTCAGAGTTGAAAATTTTGAGTTAAAATTAAGTTATATGTTTAGTTGATTGGATTAAATAAGTGTAAAAACTTAAAATTTTTTTTTTAAAAAAAAAAATACCAATATAGATCTTATTTTGTTCGTCTTGAAATTCTATTGTAATTTAAATATTTCTAATTCTACTACATTGATATTCTGTTTTCTGTCTTTTTATTTTCTTGTCTTTTCTCCTTTTCATACTAGTTGCTATGTTTGGTAAGAGGGATGGACAATAGAAAGGAAGACTAAAATCTCTAGGTGATGGAAAAGACGAAAGTTTTCCATCATGTTGTTTGGTAGAAAAGAAAGAAAACATGAAAAAAAATATCTAATCATATATATTTTATAATTTTAACCTCATATAAATTAGGAGATGATAATAAATTAAGGTCAAAATAGATATTTTATCTATATTTGCTTTGATAAAAATTTTCCATCAACTTTTCTTTCTAAAGTTGGATGGATTAAAAAATATTGGAGCTCATGGATTTTCAATTTCCCTTCTTAATTTCCTCTTTATCAAATAATCAAAATTTCATTTTCTTCTCCAAAATTCCTCTGTTATTTTCCTTCATCTCCCTTTTTCGGTGTACCAAACAAAAGCTACAAATCTAATTGGGTGGAATTTTGAAATACGTACAAACTATTATTACGTAAGAGTGCACTAGCTAGATGTATCATGTACTTGTTTAAAAAAAATCATAGCTTTGTCTACTTGAAAAGGACATATTATGGTTACTTGTATCGTCTCAGCGAATAATAATAAAAAACCCCCCCATGGATAATAATATGAAATAATATGATCTAATATAACTCTAGCCCAAAAAAAAAAAAAAAAAAAAAAAAAGAAAGAAAAGAAAAGAAAAGAAAAGTTGGATGAAGATATTGTTGCTGTGTGCGCCGCTAATATAGACCCTACGTACCTCTGGATTTAACTTTGTTTATAATACTTATTAAAAACAAGAATATTGTCTGCAATTTGCAGAAGGTTGTGGAAAAACAGATAATGTAAAATAATAAAGAATTATTTACATGAATATCCCCTAAATTTTTGGGATGTGATAATTTAGTTCCTAACTATTTTTCTTAATAATCAACCCTATGAATTTTTAATTTTTGACAATTCAGTCATTTATATTTAAATTCATTAAAATTAATACAATTTTTTACATAATACTTACACATTATAGCTCAAGAAGGACAATGCTGATTATTTTTACTAATTTCAATATAAATTTCTTTTAAAGTTTAGGTTTAAATTTGAGTATAATTGCATTAAGGTTCAAATTTTTAAACGAAATTATATTAAAATTAAGTAAAAATATCAAGAATGTCTTCTTGGACTGTAATGTGCAAGTTATGTGTAAAAAACCGTTCAAATTTATGAATTTGAGCAAAAAAGACAGAATTGTCAAAAATTATAAATTCAGAAGGCTGATTGTTAAGAAAAAAAGTTTAGAGACTAAATTACCAAATTCAAAAAGTTCAGGGGGATATATATACAAATAAGTCAATAATAAATAGAGTAGGTCCAATTACACTAGATCAAAATAATGATAAAATTTGATAGCCTTCGAATATAACTTGGGGTAGGATTAGCATAACTCTAATCACCGCTAACGGATAGAATAATAAAAGATGTAATATTAAAATTCATATGTTACAAACAAGTCAGGGTCTAGAGTATGATTTTATTAGATAGACTGGATATTAACGATATACGTTTGATATCATTAGGTGAGATGAACAAAAATTAAACCTCAACTAAAAGCATAGAAAGCCTTAACCGAACTTTCATCAACTCTCAAATCACTATGCCACCATTACCCGTGCTACTTATCCAAACGACTTGCTCAATGTAAACAAGGGTAGAGCAACCAATAAAAAGGATATGGGATGAAAACGATAGGCCAACCTACCTTCAGGGATTTATTTGTTCTGAAAAAGCAGTAAAACTAATCAGGAAAGTCATCATTTGCTTCCATGAGTTCCTCACACACAATCTAGCAGTGAATTAAGAAAACTGTTTTTTTTTTTTTGGGTTGAAAATTTCTCTTTTAAACCATTTAATAATAAAAGGCCAAACTAGTATTCTTATTTTCTCTATTTAATAATAGCCTCAAGAATTAGTTTACAAGTAGTATTTGGTAGCTCCACTTCACCTATAACATGACAGACACAGGAAACAGGAGTATTGTATCTGAATGAAAGGTACTACAAAAGAAAATTTAATTACATACAGTTAATGGACTTGAAATTGATGGGTCATCAACAATAAAGAATAATTATTTCTAATCTAAGTTTAATCAGTTAATGGGAAAACCGACAAGTCTTTGACACTTAATTAATGCTATTGGAAAAATCCCTACGCCACTGCCATTTCTAATTTAGTTTAGTCTGATGGGAAACCTGTTTTAATAAAACAGATGCCCATTTGAGCTTGTTTGTTTAACAAACATAAAATCTAAACAAATTGTATAGGAATTCACTTGCAGATCAAGAAATATCCAAGAAAAGCCTTGCGGTTTGCGGTTACTTTGTGGGGTGTAGGTGACCGGAAAAATCTCGAGTTTTAAGTCTTTTTAGCTTCTGCTTCTCGGAGATCAAAATGAGCCCAATTTCTTTCTGCTAGATGATGAATGACTTCCGACATACCGTTTGCCACCTGCAAAAACATGCGGGGTTGGGTCATCGCATTGTTTCTCTACGACCAAATTCGAGTTTCAAAGTGAAGAACCATGGCCAGGACAAAGCTATTGACTCTGTAGCATTGGCAAAGAATGAAGCATTTGAGTTGGGAAGGCAAAGATAATGAAAAAGAAGAAAGAGACACAACATATATCCCTTTTTTTCAATCATCTAAAGCAATTACCATCTATAGGGCATATCTGCTTTATCAAACATGTTTTTCAGCCAAAAAATGTGACCTTGAAACATGTAAATAACTACTAAGAACTAATAGTTTAGAAAGAGCCTGTCTATCTGCTTACTGGATGTGTTAAACAATTCGACAAATGTTACGTCATCGACATCTCTTTCCGCCATCAAGATGGTATGACAGAATGCGTGTAACTTACATATCATTTGAAGCAAACTGGCAAGGCTGGTGTTGTTACATTTCACTTCATCCCAGCAATTTTGCTTGTGCTTCTAAAATGGCCCCTTGAGAGTAACATCAAGTAAAGAAATGTAGGTTGAGCAGTAAACAAATCCAACGGCCATTCCAATTTCAGTTTAGAAAGAAAAAAGAAATGCTAATTCTTGAGTGCTCTGCTATTAACTGCACTTTTGATGACTTCACAATCGGAAGAACACGAGTTCAAAGAGATTGTCATTGAAAATCGAAAACATCTGTTTCCTCAGATGAGCTTGCCCTGTACTTCACTCCACAACCTTAATTTGTTTCAGTGCCCCAACTCTCCCAGGAAAAAAAGATGCAACTTCCTTTAGACTGTTTCAGCGAACTCCAAGGCAACTTACAGAGTCAACTCTTTACACTTTAACCATCTCCAACAAAGACGATTGAGAAACTCAAATGGTAAGTTACTTTTCATCAGATAATCGCTTTCAGTGGCATGTCAATAATGGGCAACCTTTGATTCCTCCTCTTGCAAAAGAACATGGGAGATAGAGAAATAAGTAACTACTGAATACTCTTAACTCCATAACGTCGTTGCCTACATTGGAAGGATCGTAAAGCCTCTAGAAACTCAAATTCTCCAAAATCAGGCCAGAGGGATTGTGAAAAGAACAGTTCTGTATATGCCAACTGCCACAAGAAGAAATTGCTTAGCCTTAGTTCACCACTAGTCCGTATAAGTAGATCAGGGTGGGGGAACTTTGTACAATTCGTCACAAGCTCCTCTTCAATTAAAGACTCGGTCACATCATCAGGCGCGAGAACACCGTCCTTTACTTTGAGGGCAATCTTTCTGCAAGCTTGAACAATGTCATACTGCCCACTATAGCTCACTGCAACAACCAGTTGGAGTCGAGAATTGTTCTTCGTGCCTTCCTCTACATTAGTTATCAATTCCTGTAGTGAACTTGGGAGCTTAGACGTGTCCCCAATCAGAGAAATTCGGATGTTTTCCCTGTTAAAACATATCAATCAAGTACATTTCACGCATTGTTTCTAGCCAGTAATCCCAAACTTAAATTCTGAACTCCAACACATCGGAAAACTAACAATCTCATCCCTTTGAACTACAATCACTAAGGGTACGTCTAGGATTACTTTTAGAGCGTGTTAACTGATCACAAATTGAAAGAAAAAGCTATAGGTTCCAAGAAAAAATGAACTAAATTCCACAGAACTAAAAGTACAGAATTTCATTGAAGTGTTTACTAATCTATCACGGAATTAAGCTATAGGGGAATTAAATTCTCATTCTACCGTTCCTGTTGCTAAAGAATTAGAAGCAAAATAGACATGCTTTTAAAGATAACTATATGATGTAACATAAAATTGGTATTCAATTAAATCGGCTTTTCACAGGATTATTTTACTACCTGGTGATTGCAAAAGAAAATGTTGAAAATTAGCGTGAATTTAAACCAATAAAAATCATTTCTTCAAACCAAAACCAGGAACTCTCAATCAGCAAAATTATCAGGTGATTGCAAACGAAATTGTTGAAAATAAACACGGATTTAAACTAACAAAAACCACTTCTTCAAACTACAACCAGGAATTTGATAAGCCTCCTAATTGGGTGACTTACGTCAGGCGCAAGCATAGGAAGGGGTAGCAAGGCCTTTTCGTGTTAATGTGCCATGTTGGCAGAGTTGGTTATTCTTTTTTAGTGCTTTGGATCTGGTGATGGTCTATTTTTGGAGGGAAAGGAGTCTTGGTTGTTAGAGGAAGAAGGTTCTAGAGAATTTAGGAGAATAAAGAGGAGTTAGAGGGTCTGGGTAGAGGTAGGAAAAGTCTGGTGAGTAGTGTGAGTTTTGCTCTGGGAGAGTTTGCAAGTCTCTCGAATACTTGCTTTATCTTGTCTCGTTCTGATTTCCAATTCAATACACATTTCCTGAGAGTTTTTCCCCTCAGATTCCATCGAGTCTATCAGGATTCTCAATCAGCAAGATAATCTGATGATTATGAAACAAAAGGTTCAAAATGAGCACGGATTAAAACCAACAAAAAACCCCTTCTTCCAGGAAATCTCAATGTGCAAAATAATCAGGTGATTGCGAAAGAAAATGTAGAAAATAAACACGAATTTAAGCCAACAAAAAACCACTTCAAACTACAACCAGGAAATCTCAATCAGCTTTCCAACGATTACCTCAAAAAGCCACCCGACTCCTCTCTTACTCCTTGTTCGAATAAACTCATCAGGAACTCAACTTCCACCTGAAAATGAAATTTCTCTTTCAAATCATACAAATCTTTTACAGTGATTTAAAGCAACTAACCATTGAAACTAGCATCATACGGTCAACTTCGAAATATGTCACTTGACAAAACCCCAAATTAATTATTTTTTTAAACAAATCTTAAACTAAACTATCAACTCGCTCAATTTGAATTCGTCATTCTTAGTGCATTATAAACTGAAAAACACACACACACATATATATAAATATTTGCTGGAATGTATATATATGTATTTGAAACAAATAATTGAGAGCTCAACTAAAACACACTGAAAATCGAGAAGATGAGAACTGACTTTTGGACGGAGCCAATTATCGAGGGAGAAGGCGAAGACGGTGAGAACTTCAATCCCTAACTTGCAACAGAGCTCAACCGCCACTCTGAGTGACCGGAGACCGGCCTCGTAGCCAGAAACCACCGGCAAGTCCCGAAGGCGGGCCCACCGGCGGTTCCCGTCCATGATGACGGCCACGTGCCTGGGCAGAGACTCTCGCCGGAGACCGGCGGAGAGGAGATAGAGATCGTCCACTCGGTTACCATCCGACGGAAACGCTAAGGGGTTCTTCGAGATCCGGACGTCATGTCCCTCCTCGTCTTCTTCTTCCGTGATCGTCCGCTGGACGGAGACGCGGAGAGGCATGTAGGGACTCCGGCGGAGGAGGAGGCGGCGCAGGTGGGAGAATGGGGGGAGGAGGAGGGGAATGGGGCTGGGAGGAGGGGAGAGAGGAAGCGCCATTGTTGAAGGAAGTGAGAGTCGGAGAGAGAGATGCATTTTCGTTTTTCCTTATGTTGTGCAGTGGAGGGAGGGAAGAGAGAGAAACTGAACTGGAAATGAATGGGAATAAAAGGTTTTTCCCATTAAAGAGTTAAGGAAGATGTCACTTTTGTTTTTCATGTTTTTTTTCCCCTCAATTTCACTTGTACTTTTGGCGCGAGATTTTATTCTATTTATATTTTAGGTAAGTACAATAATTAGCTTTCATTTTTATTTTTATTTTAATTTTAAGTTTAGAAATTATATGTGATTTAAAGTTGACAATATATATATTTTTAATTGGGACAGAATTATGTCAGAAGACAAACTGAGAGAAAATTTTCGTAACAAAGTCATTGTAATTATTTTCATGTCACAATTATCATTGTCTTATATTATTATCTATACAACATACAAATTATCAATGTTACATACTAAATTAAACATTATTTGTTATTGTAACTACGATGTTGTTACGGTGATTAACATTGAGATAAGCGAACCAAGCCCTTGTATCAAAGACCTTATTATACACTCTTAATAAATTCGTATGCTACAAGTTAATAATTTAACTATAATGACACTTTAGTAACTATGCTAACAAAATTATTGTTACTTAGTTTAGTAATCGCTAGAAGTGAAATTGAGTTATTTCTTTTTGTACTTTTTAAAAGGTAAATAAATACTAAAAAGAAAATCCATGGTCTCATTCTTATTCCTTTTACTTTTCAATCTAAATCCCTTTTCTTAGACCGTATCAAATGTATATGTTAATTTCAATGCTATATTCGTTATCAAAGAGTGTAAAAAATAAGATTATCATACTTTGTACTTCAATATCTAATGTTAATTCTAATGCTATTTTTTTTTCTTTTTGACAAACTCGTAAAAGTAAACTTCTAGTATTTAAATCAATAAAAAGTCAAGACACAAACTAATAAAAATCAAACATCAAATTTGACATTAGGTAGACTTGATGGTAAATTTGTCACCAAGTTTATTATATGGCAAATTTAATATAAAAAATAGCACTCTTATAGAGAGCACTTTTATATTATCGGCAAATCAATTCACCATCCATTGAAGGAAATGCTCTTAGCATTTGATAAGCATGATCTTAAGTTAAAATAAATGATTATAATTTATTCAAGTTTTAGGTTCATTTCTTTAAACAAAAAACCCCATCACAAAAGAAGATATTATTTTGACACAACACTCCTTTGCAAGAGTAGAAGTGTATAATAAGAATAACAAATCCATTTTTTTTTTTTTTTAACCCCCTTGTATTTTGGCACCATTTCTTCTGTCAAAAGGACACAAATGGAAATTGACAACACATAAAACACTGTTCATGGCAATGCAAACGCCCTCCGTTAAAACTCTAACTACTACAACCACATCTCCATGAATGCGATGCCGATGTTGTTGTAGGAAGGTCGTTAATCATGTCAAATAACCTTGCAGGCCCGCCGATAGCAGCACTTCGGTGTCTAGTTCTTTGCCACCAGCAACTTCTGTCTAGCCACAAGGGACCACCTTTCGCAAGGCACCAGAGTAGGAAACTCGGTCCCAAGCTGATAACAAAGACATTTCTAACGAAGTTTGAGCAAATCAAACAGGACTTAACTCATCGATGCAGAGTTGATTTCATTTGTGTCCCGTCCAGTCTGCTTTAATTGTCGCATGAAAGTCCTCAAAGCCATCTTCCATCTTTGAAAGGCTACGCCGCAATCTGATCCAAGGCGTTATCTTGAGGGTTCCAGTTCTCATATTGTAGGCAATAAGTCTGCCAAACGCTTCGCAAGACCGACACACTGGTCGCCTTGACCTGCATTGGCATTCAGGACTTGAAGCTTTAATAACATTGAGAAAATAGTAATGTTGAGAATAGTTTGGTGTTCGGGTTGAGTTTGAGATGAGATGAAATTTTTAAGTTGAGATTGGTTGATTTTTTAAAAACTAGTTATAATTTTTATTGACTTTTTCAGAAGAAGACAAAAAACTAGCCGTAAAGTACAGTTGAGTTTAAACTCAACTGTATCACCAAATATGGGCCTAGTTTCTAGAGTTGCTGCGAAGAATTTACTTTTATACCTGGAATGAAACAAAGACCTTAAAGTCGCTTTCTTGACGGTTCATCAGAAGAATGTGTTTCTCCTTCTCATTTAGTTCCAGAAGTGATTTCAACTGTCAATCAAAAGAGTGAATAGTAGTTGAGTTTTAACAACAAGATTAGCGTTTTGACATATCCAAATGTTGGACTCTGACTAGTCTGGAGAATTAAAATTGTGGCAGAAAATTAAATGATGACACGTCACAGTTCTCCGTCGGACGATATGCATCCCCACTTGGCCACTTCCTATGCAGGAAGTGGGCACAAGAAAACTGATTTTGCTGGGAATTGAATTTGTGCCAACACAACTTTATTCCAAGGAGAGGAAAATAGCGAGAAAGACTGAACAATTCAATTGCCGTAGAATAAGGGAGGACTCTATTGAAAAACGAATCGCCGATAGGTAATTAATATTTTCAATTAATAGTATTATGTAACTTTTAGATAACTACTCTTTAGAAAACCATTATACATGTCGGACAAAAATTACTGCATTTTATTTCCACTCTTAAGTCATTAAAGTCTCTGAACTCTTCATATCCGATATAGTGGACAGATTAACTAGAACCAACCACCATGATATACTCGCTTTAAATTTCCGCGCACTAAGGGCTTGCTATCAAACCGTTACAGAATGTTTCAGCCAGAAAAAAAAAAAAGAAAAAAAAGAAAAAAAAAAGACTAAATAGAAAAGTAATGAAATCGTGAAAATAAGTAAACAAATAAGGGGAAAAAAAAAAAAGAATGAAAATTATTAATTCATTTTATAATGTTAGTAAATGAAAAGGGAATGACAATTCAAATCCTTTTAGATATATTAAATTTTAGAAGAATAATGACATAGTGCAATTATTTTTATTACTAAACAGTTACTAAACTGTTGCAATTAATTTAATTATCATAACTTATATGATCATGCTAACTTATTGAGTGTGTATATATATATAAAATAACATATTGATCAGTTACTAGAAATCATTACCAAAAGAGTATAAGAATTGATTTTTTTTTTTTCTCATTCCTTTTATTTTGTAGATCCTAATAAACTCTTATCAGTATTTTTTGAGTAAAAACATTATTAGATGAGAACGGACACTACTCTTTCTTTTCATTTTCTCTTTTATACGAAATAAAACCACCCTAAAATCTACATGACAGTACTGATGTTTGCACTAAAATCTAACTCAACCTTTTTCGAAGTGTTTGGATCATTGATGTTTTAACTAAGCTAGAATCAGATGAAAATTACAAGAGAGGAACTATTTGGAAATAATAATATAAACTAGAAATAATATTAGTTGACTTTTCTAAAAGATGATATCAGAAAATGAAAAATTTAATAATAGAAAAGATAATAACCATGAGCCATCACTCGATTTTAAACTTATTCAACTCATCCATAGCAAAAGTAAAAATCAAATAAAATAATTCAAGTCATTGTTGCCATACATCATGCATTTATTAAATTATTTTCATGGAATTGTAAGGAAATGTAGCGGCCTCCAATTTTCAAATCCTTTCTTATTTTTATTAAAATACACTAGCCTCCAAATCCATAAATGTTGGGAAGTTTTTATCCAAAGAGTCGAATCATGTGACTCGTGTTACCCTCGATGATTTCCCTCTTAAGGCATCAAAGATCAAAGATGGATCAAAGATCTGGAAGATAACCCGTGTTACCCTTGATATACCCTCAAGAGGGTATGGATCAAAGATCGATACTCGTGTTACCCTTGATATACTGGAAGACTCTGACATCAATGAACATGGATCAAAGATCAAAGATAACCCTTGATGTTATATTAACACATGTATATGTTGAGGATTTGATCCCCAATGTCTTGATTGAGGAATTCATTAAGGCATCAAGGCTATACTCTCGAGGCTAAGGGTCGAAAACTCTGAGTCCCAACCTCGAGTCCCTAGTAAAAAGGACAACACATATAATTGTCTTAAAAGGAATATTAAAGAATTTTCCAAGTCATTTCTGATAAATAAATAAATTTCTGAATATTCCCAATTATATTCGTGCTTGAATCCTCTTATTAGCTACTTTTCGTTAAAAAAAAAAAAAAAAAAAAAAAAAGAGAAGAGGAAATTTGGAAGTTGGAACCACATTTTCCACCTCTACACTATTACTAAAACTTTTTTGTTTGTCTGACTTGAACATCAAAAGGCATTTTATTGGGTATACTTCCAATGCACATTTAGACCGAGAGAACGATGGGTATGTGAAAGGTGTTTGATGTTATGATTTGTACTCCAATAGTAAGGATGAAAAGTGTCTTATAGTTGTTTAACCCAATCAGTTTGGAAACTAATTTTCTTATTCATGTATAAATTAATCTTTTAATTCAAAACTTTTTGGGGACGTCCGATTCCAATTGGTTGGTTGAATGTGTCGAATGAGCTGAAAATCTAAGTTCCATTGAGATTGACACCATTTTCTTTTATGCAAAAGCTGGCGTGTCTTTGTAGGTTTTCTCCAACTATGACTTGACTTTGAGATTGTTGTGGGTGTATTTCTATACAATTACATCCACATCAGAAAATATAGACTTTGTCAGGGCTAGGCTACAAGTGACTCTCATAGAATATGACAAATGATAGAGAAGTGCATGCAATATCCCTAATTTTCAAGAGTCACAAATTTATATCTTAGGCCTCGTTTGGAAAACCATTTCAAATCAAAATTTTCATTTCAGTTTTTATCTTTTTCTAAAAACATTTTTATCTTTTCTGAAAAGTCAACAATAATTTACTATTGAAACTTAAAATTTCCAACTCAAACTTATTCACCAAACAGACCCTTAATTTTTGTGGCAATACAAATTTTTAGATTTGATATCATAAACTTTGGAGAACAGATTTTTTTTTATTATTTTTATTATTTTATTATTTTTTTAGAAGTGCTTGCTATACCTGAACAAAGGCTAGAACATCAGGAACATATATGTATATGTACATATGTATAACTTAATTATATTGCAATAAGACATTTTTAATAAGAGTAATTAGTTCAAATAATCCCTAAACTCTTTATAAGATGACAGTTTAATCGCTATTTTATTTTTTATTTTTTGATTGAGATAACCCTAAACTCTCTAAATATTGACAGTTTCAGTTATTTCCATCCAAAACCGTCAAGTTTTTAACATAATGAGTCATGTGAAATGCATGTGATCTAATTTGAGAAGGTATTTAGTAATTTAACAATAATTAATTTAAAAAAAATAAAAAAAATCATAAAAAATAGAATTATTTTCTCTCTCTCCTCTTCTATCTCTCTCTCTCTCTCTCTCTCTCTCTCTCTCTCTCTCTTCATTTCGTTCCCTCGGTTTTTATCTCACAAGAACCCAGATCAAAAAACCCAGAGCGATTAGACCTTGTTGATGTCTGGGGCGGCTAGGCGGCGCGATGGTTTGCAAGGTCCAGGGCTACAAGGCGTTCGTGGGGTTGTGGCGGCAAGATCGACGGTTCGCATCGCGATGTCTAGGGGGGCTCGACGTTCATAGGGCTGGGGCAGTGAGCCGACATTTGCGACGTCTGGGGTGGCTCGACGCTTATGGGTTTGGGGCTACCACTGGGGATTACCTCTGTAGGTTCAAGTAAGGATGAAAATATCGATATTTACAGAAATATTGGTACTTAAATTTTATGAAAATATCGATATCGGTGGAAATTGATGTAAAATATAGAAATCCATTTTAAAATACTAAAATTTTAAATAAAACTCTATAAAATTATAAAATAGTTAAAATACATAAATTAAATGAAACTCTCAATTAAATACTAATTAGTAGATAACAAATTTGCATGATAAGAATGGAGCATTATACAGTAAACGATAAGTTGCCATTCATTAATTAAGTAAAATCATTGAAACGCAACATAATATAGATAGATTATATTAATTATTTCATACATGGTAAGAAAACGTTAATGTGAAAGGAACTTTTAGAATGTTCGAAACTATTTGCAATATCTTATTAGTATAAACAATATCGATACCAAGATATAACATTTGAGTATTTATTTTGTATAATTTTGGACATGTCATATGTCTCTCAATCTCTACTATCTATTCATGTATAAAAAAGAATTGTGCGTGACTTAAAAAAATCATGAATTTTACTATATTAAAAAATATATATATTAATGATTGATATTTTATGGATATTTTGTAGATATTTCCATGAAAATTTCAAGAAATTTCAATGATATTTTGTCATTTACTACTACACTTTTCATGGAAATCGATATTTCTGTAAAAAAAATAAAAATCGATATTTATGAAAATTTCGCAGATATTCTGCAAAAAATACACGACACCCCTATTTTCATATTGGTAAAGACAAAATATGAAAATTTCTACAGAAATATCGGTGGAAATGTTGATTTTTCAATCCTTAGGTTCGAGTACAAGGTTGCCATTGGTTGTGTTATTTTGTGATTAGTTAGTGATTTCATTGGATTTTGATGTAGGTATTGTAAATTCTTAGGGTTTGAATTTTAGGTATCCATTTATCAATTTTTTTCGGGGCCAAACCCAGCTCAGAACTTTGTGGGGGGGGGGGGGGGGAAAGGGAAAATTCAACTCACAACTTGGGGGGAGAGGGGAGGTGAACCTAGATCGGAACACATATTTGGGTTAGAGGGGGCATGGCGGCAGAATTGTTGGGGGGTGGGGGGGGGGGGGGGGGGGGGGCGACGGTGAAAGTGTTTTTTTTTTTGGGGGGGGGGGGGGGGGGGGGAGCATTGCCACTTGCCTGCAAAGGTAGGGAGGGAGGGGAGACTTTTAGGAGATTGGAGAGTATTTTGGTCTTTTTACGACAAAAACTATGATTTGAGTAAGATTTCATTACAAATTTAATGGTTTTGGACAGAAAAGACTATAATGGCCAAAATTTTGAGAGTCAGGGTCATCTTGGTTTAAAAAAATAAAATAGGGATCAAATCGTCACATTGTAAAGAGTTTATGAACTATTAGGGCCAATTACTCTTTTAATAAATAGATCTTTGCTAGTTTTTTTTTTTTTTTTCCCTTCTTCTTCTTCTTCTTAATTTGACATGATTACGAGGTTACATGATGGTTTGTGTTTTCATCCTTGACAATATTACCATGAACTACATAGATTTTTTATCCACCAAAAAAAAAAAAAAATGAATTAGCAATTTTGCTGAGTCATGTCTACAATTGCTTCTCAAGAGGTTTTTGTGATGCAAGGTAATATGATTTCTACCTAAATGATTTGTTCAAGATGACTATCACCACGACAGAACCATCCATGATCGAGTGGGATTTTCCGCTCCTGATGAATTTTTATTTTTCTTAATCTTACCTATAAAAACTTTATATTTTTCTCGTTTTACCCTCATTAAAAATTAAATATTCTTATATATGTTCTCCTAAAAACTTTATCATAATGTATGTCTGTACTAAAATAATAGTTTGGCTCTTTCAGCTTTCCTTGTCTATGTAGTAAAAAACGTTGCTGTCTGCTATATCAGCTTTCACTCTTGGAATTTTGATTAAATAGTTAGCTTTTGTCAGCAAAGAGGAGGAAGAAGTTACAAGGAAAAGCAATTATATGCTTAAAAGTCAACTAAGTTGACTTTAGAAACTTTTTGATCAATTTGTTTGCAAGGTATTCGACGTTATGATTCAGTTGGAGGCGTACACAAAGATCACTACCTAGACGTTTCCTATTAACTAATAAAAATGATAAATAAATAAATAGTTGCTCATTAAGCCTTGTTACTTGAGCCAGAAGTAAACTGATTAGAAGTGCTCGCTATATCTGGACAAAGGCTAGAACATCAGGAACATATATGTATATGTATATATGTATAACTTAATTATATTTCAGGGTATCAATAAGACATTTTTAATATGAGTAATTGAGCCAAATAATTCATGAACTCTTTACAAGATGACGGTTTGATCATTGTTTTTTTTTTTTTTTTATTTAAATTTTTTGATTAAGATAACCCTAAATTCTTTAAATATTAGTAGTTTCAATCATTTCCATCCAAAACCGTTAAATTTTTAACAGAATGAGTCATATGAAATGCATGTGATCTAATTTGAGAAGGTATTTTAGTAATTTAACAATAATTAATATAAGAAAAGTAAAAAATCATAAAAAATAGAATTCTTCTCTCTCTCTCTCTCCTCTTCTATCTCTCTCTCTTCATTTCCTCCCCTCAGTTCAAGAACCCAGATTAAAAAACCAAGAGCGATCGGACCTTGTCCAGGTTTGGGGCGGCGAGGTGGCACGACAGCAAGGTCCGGGGCGGTAAGGCGTTCATGGGGTTATGGTGGCGAGACTGACTATTCGCGTCATGATGTTCTAGGCGGTGAGGCGGACATTCACGATGTCTGGGGCGGCTCGGCGCTCGTGGGTCTAGGGGCTGCCACTGGGGATTAACTTTGTAAGTTCGAGTAAGGATGAAAATATCGATATTTACGGAAATATCGGTACTTAAATTATACAGAAATATCGGTATTGGTGGAAATTGATGTAAAATATAGAAATTCATTTTAAAATACTAAAATTTTAAATAAAACTATACAAAACTACAAAATAGTTAAAATACAAAAATTAAATGAAACTTCAATTAAATACTAATTAATATATGACAAATTTGCATGGTAAGAATGGAGCATAATACAATAAACGATAAGTTGCCATTCACCAATTAAGTAAAATCATTGAAACACAACATAATATAGGTAGATTGTGTTCATTGTTTCATACATGGTAACAAAACATTAATATGAAAAGAACTTTTAGAATATTCGAAAATATTTGCAATATCTTATTAGTGTAAACAATATCGATACCAAGATATGACATTTTAGTATTTATTTTATATAATTTTGGACATGTCATATATCTCTCAATCTCTACTATCTATTCATGTATAAAAAAAAAATTATTCATGAATTAAAAAAAGCATGAATTTTACTATATTAAAAAATAAAAAATAAAAATATTAATGATTGATATTTTATGTACATTTTATAGAGATTTCCATGGAAATTTCTGGAAATTTCAACGATATTTTGTTATTTACAACTACACTTTTCACAAAAATCGATATTTCCATAAAAAAAAAATGATAATTTACGGAAATTTCCATGGAAATTTCGTGAATATTTTGCAGAAAAGATACGACACCCCTATTTCTATATCGGTACTTACAAAATACGGAAATTTCTGCGGAAATATCGATGGAAATGGTGATTTTTCAATCCTTGGGTTCGAGTACAAGGTTGCCATTGGTTGTGTTGTGATTAGTTGGTGATTTGATTGGATTTTGACGCAGGTATTGTAAATTCTTAGGGTTTGAATTTTGGGTATGCATTTATCAATTTTTTTCAGGGCCAAACCCAAATCGGAACTTGTTTGGCGGGGTGGGGCAAAACCCAACTCACGACTTGGGGGAAGGGGGGGCGAACCCAGATCGAAACACATATTTGGATTCGAGGGGGCACTTTTTGGGGGGGGGGGGGGGGTGCGGTCGCCAGTTGCCCGTGAAGGTAGGGAGGGAGGGGTTACTTTTAGGAGATTGGAGAGTATTTTTGTCTTTTTACTACAAAAACTATAATTTGAGCAAGATTTCATTACAAATTTAAAGGTTTTGGACAGACCAAAATTTAAGAGTTTTAGGTCATCTCGGTCCAAAAAAAAAAAAAAGCAAAACGGGGACCAAATCGTCACATTGTAAATAGTTCAGGGACTATTGAGGCCAATTACTCTTTTAATAAATAGATCTCTGCTAAGTTCTTTTTTTTTTTTTTTTTTTTTTTTTTTTTTTGTAATTTTCTTAATTTGACATGATTACGAGGTTACATGACTTTGTGTTTTCATCCTTGACATTGTTACCATGAACTACATAGATTTTTTTATCCACCAAAAAGAAAAAAAAAAAAAAAAAAGAAATAGCAATTTTGCTGAGCCATGTCTACAATTGCTTCTCAAGAGGTTTTTTGTAATGCAAGGTAAGATGATTTCTACCTAAATGATTTGTTCAAGATGACTATCACCAGGACAGAACCATCCATGATTGAGTGGAGCTTTCCGCTCTAACTGAACTTTTATTTTTCTTAATTTACCTATAAAAATTTTATATTTTTCTCATTTTACCTTCACTAAAATTAAATATTCCTATATATGTTCCCCTAAAAACTTTATCATATAACGTATGTCTGTACTAAAACAATAGTTTGGCTCTTTCAGCTTTCCTCGTATATAGAGTCAAAAACGTTGCTGTCTGTTATATCAGCTTTCGCTCTTGGAATTTTGATTAAATATTTAGCTTTTGTCAGCAAAAAGGAGGAAGAAGTTACAAGGAAAAGCAACTATATGCTCAAAAGTCAATTTAGTTGACTTTAGAAAATTTTTGATCAATTTGTCTGCAAGGTATTCGACGTTATGATTCAGTTAGAGGCGTACACAAAGATAACTACCTAGACGTTTCCTAGCAACTAATAAAAATGATAAATAAATAAATAGTTGCTTATTAAGCCTTGTTTCTTGAGCCAGAAGTAAACTGATTATTTTATTTATTATAATAAACCTTAAACCGATCACTACCATATAACTGCAGATTTTGAGCTTTGCGGATTCGGTAAACACCAATGTCTCTCTTCAAATTCAGAGACACAAGCTAAGTTGGGAGAGCAAAAGAGAGCAATCATGGCGGAGAGTCCAGTAAACTTTCTAATCGGTAAATTGGCGACCCTTTTCAACAATGAGGTGAATCTGTTAAGAGGGGTTCACGAAGAAGTTGTGTGTTTAAGAGGGGAGCTCGAGCAGATGAGGGCTTTCTTGAGGATTGCAGATGCATATCAGGAGAGTGATGAAGAGCTCAACATCTGGGTTAAGCAAGTCAGAGACATTGCACATGAAACGGAGGATCTTCTTGCAGATTACACACTTCTTCAAGGACATGACCATGGAACTGGGTTCTATGGTTCTCTCTGTAGATTGGCATGCTGTATAAGGAATGTGAAAGCTTGTTACCGGATAGCGGCCGACTTGAAGAGCATCAACTTGAGGCTTAGAAAGATCAATGAGGTTCACAAGAGACTTCGTCATAAGTTCAGCAAAGTGGAACAAGGTTTGGGTTCTGCTGGTGGTCTCAACACTTGGGAAGATCGTCGCAACGATGCCCTTCTCTTAGAAAAATCAGATTTGGTGGGAATTGATGAGCGCAAGAAGCAGCTTGTTGGATGGTTGATCAAGGGTGGCTCAGGGCGTGAAGTTATTTCTCTGGCTGGACAAGGAGGGATGGGGAAGACCACGTTGGCGAAGCAAGTCTATGATGATGCAGAGGTGAAGAAGCATTTTAAAGTGCGTGCATGGATCACTGTTTCTCAATCTTCTCAAATAGAAGACCTCCTCAAGGACATGGTTGAACAAATCTACAAAGCAATAAAAAGAAGAGTGCCACCAGCAGCCGACAACATGAGCAACAATCAGCTGAAGATGACAATTAAGGAGCTGCTGCAGAGAAGAAAGTATTTAATCGTTTTAGACGATGTGTGGCAGCTGCATTCCTGGCATGCAGTACAATATGCTCTGCCTAATAACGGCTTTGGCAGCAGGGTTGTGCTCACCACTCGTAATACCGACGTAGCCTGCACAGCTGGCAAAGAGTCCGATGGCAAGACTTATAATTTGGAGCCGTTGTCCCCATCAGAATCTTGGGACCTTCTCTGCAAGAAGACGTTCCAAGGCAATAGTTGCCCTTCTCATTTGGAGGAAATGTGTAGATACATTTTGAAAAGATGTGAAGGATTACCTCTGGCGATTGTGGCTATAAGTGGTGTTCTGGCTGCCAAAGACACGCGGAGGATTGATGAATGGGACGTGGTTGCTCGTAGTCTTGGGGCGGAAATCGATGGCAATGATAAGCTGAAGGATTTGAAAAAGATTCTCTCTCTTAGTTTCAATGATCTGCCCTATTATCTCAAATCATGTTTCTTGTACTTCAGCATCTTTCCTGAGGATCATCTCATCGAATGTACGAGGCTAATTCGGATGTGGATAGCAGAGGGATTCATCGAAGCAAAGGAAGGAAAAGTATTGGAAGAGGTTGCAGATGACTATCTCAATGATCTCTTGAACAGAAGCTTGATTCAAGTGGCAACAACTACAAGCGATGGAAGGGCCAAAACATTTCGGATTCACGACCTTCTCCGGGAGATCATCATTTCAAAATCAAGAGATCAAAACTTTGCCACGGTTTTGAAAGGACAAAATGTGCAGTGGTCTGATAGAGCTCGACGTCTGTCAGTACATTACACTTTACTGCATCTACAGCCAAATAGGTCAGTCTCCCAACTGCGATCTCTCTTCATGTTTGAAGTTATTGAGAAATTACGCCTGCACACATTATTTCCTGGAGGTTTTCGGCTACTTACTTTGTTAGATCTAGACAATTCCAATTTAAAGAAATTTCCTGTTGAAGTTGTCAATTTATGTTACTTGAAATACTTAAGCTTAAGAAACACCAAAGTGAAAATAGTACCACGATTTATTGGGAAGCTTCATAACTTAGAAACTTTAGATCTCAAGTATTCTCAAGTCACTGAACTACCTGTTGAGATACTGAAGCTCCAACGACTCCGCCATCTCTTGTTATATCGAAATGAGAGCATTCCAAGATTTATTGGGAAGCTTCATAACTTAGAGACTTCAAATATTAAGTATTCTCAAGTCATTGAACCACCTGATGAGACACAGAAGCTCCAACGATCACGCCGTCTCTGGTTAAATCGAAATGAGTTTGTATCTCATCAACTTTTCAACTCTAAATCCGGTTTCAGAATAATGGCGAACATAGGAGTTCTGCAATCCCTACAAAAGCTCTGCTTCATTGAGGTAAATCCAGGCGGCAGCAATTTGGTGAAGGAGCTAGGGAATCTAACTCAATTGAGGAGGCTAGGCATTCTAAAGCTGAGAAGAGAAGATGGAAGAGTTCTTTGTTCGTCTATCGAGAAGATGAGCTATCTCCGCGCATTGAGTATGGTTTCAATTGAAGAGGATGAGATCGTTGATTTACAACATCTTTCAACTCCTCCAGCATTGCTTCAGCGGCTCTATATAACAGGGCGTTTGGAAATGTTACCTTACTGGATTCCCTCACTTCAAAACCTTGTCAGGCTATCTTTAAAATGGAGCAAGTTAAAGGATGATCCACTGGTATACCTTCAGCACATTCCCAATCTTGTTTATCTTGTACTATGCCAGGCATTCACTGGACACATATTGTGCTTCAGGGCTGGCGGGTTTAAAAAGCTTAAGATTTTGGGATTGGATGAGTTCGATGAGCTCAAATACATACAAGTGGAGCCAGGAGCGATGGTGTGTCTCGAAAGTCTAAGCATCCGATGGTGCAAGTCTCTGGAGAAGATTCCCGCAGGTATTGAGCATCTAACCAAGCTTAAATTGCTCGAGTTTTTCGATATGCCTATGGAATTGTTCAACACTCTTCGTCCCGATGTGAAAGATAGCGAGTATTGGAGAGTGGCCCACATTCCAGAAGTGTATTCAACTAACTGGAGAGACGGAGAATGGAAAGTCTACTCATTGGAGAGTATGAGTGACGGCGAGAATTGTCCCACGCTCAGCACAAGTTAAAAAGACTGATAAACTTCATCCTCCATGGAAATAACTTCTCTTGCAGGTCGGTATTCTCTGGCTCATTGTGATATCTGTAAATAACATGTATATACTTGTGAACCTTTACCTGTAAATTTTTCTAGCTGATGGAGTTGTAAACGGCAAGTACATAGTCCTGGTACGTAAAAAATTATGTTAGTTGAGAAGATTCTACCTCATGGTAATTATAAATGTTGTGTACATAGTTTTGGAACATACTCAAAAAGTTTGTAAATACACAAAAATTTGTAGCCAGTCGGCCGTGTGTGGCTATGCCCCTTATTATAATGATATGTTAGTGACTACATTACTAAAATTACTGTTACTGAGTACAGTAATCATTAGAAATGAAACCAAATTATTTCTCTTTGCACCAAGCTTATCTCAATTTTTTAACCCCTTGTTTTGGGACTTCTTCTGTCAAACACAAAGGAAATTGACAACACATGACTACCGTTCATGGCAATGCAAAGGTCCCTGGAAACTCAACTACAATAACCAACTCTCCATGAATGCAATGCCACAGTTCTTGTAGGATGGTCATAATCATGCCAAATAACCTTCCAGGGCCACTACTTCATTGTCGAAGCGAACTGGCATGTAGAAATCTATGCTGATAGAGGCACTTCGATGGTTAGTCTCTGCCACCTGCACTTCTAGCTAGCCACAAGGGACCACCTTTCGAAAGGTACTGAGTAGAAGACTCCATCCCAAGCTGATAACAAAGACATCAAACAGGACTCAATTCATCAATGGAGACTTCCTTGGGGACCTTAAGTTTGATTTCGTTTGCATCCCACCCAGTCTGCTTTAACTGTTGGATGAAGTCCTCAAAGCCATCTTCCATCTTTGACAGGCTACACGCTATCTGATCCAAGGTGTTATCTTGACGGTTCCAGTTGTCATGTAGCCAATAAGTCTGCCACATGCTTCGCAAGACCGACACACTAGTTGCCTCAACCTGCATTGGCATCCAGGACTTGCAGCTTAATAACCTCGATAATATAATTAAGTTGAGAATAGTTAGTTTCTAGAGTTGCTGCAAACCATATACTTTATACCTTGAATGAAACAAAGACCTCAAAATCGCTTGCTTGATTGTTCACCAGAAGAATATATTTCTCCTTCTCATACAGTTTCAGAAGTGACTTCAACTGTCGATCAAACAAGTGAATAGTAATGTGTTTAACAACAGGATAAAAGTCCAATCTGCTTCTTGAAGATGCGGCAACAATAAACTAAATATGGGAGAGAATAAAGTTGGGCCAGTAACGTAAGCACTTTGATATGCCCAAAGAGATCTAATTGCATAAGAAACATTTTATTTTTTATTTTTTATTTTTATTGAAAGTAAAAAACAGTGCTCTAAGCATAAATTCTAAACAAATAAAGTCTACACCACGTTTTGACCTTCACAAATGGAACGTAAATTTAAAAGACATCTCGATCATTATTAATATTATTTTTTTTTAATTTTTCCTTTCCTTTCCTTTATATCCAATAAAATAAGGAATTTGACAGAATACCATGGAAGCAGATCTCTCAGAACCCATTAACTCTTCCAAAGGCACTCCGAAAACAATTTGTGGCTTCATGAATCTTTGCCACAATAATATATTTTCTTCCCTATTGCAATCAACATATCCTGAAATGAAGCTATCAAAAAGGTTGTTCATTGGTGTCACACAATCTTTTATTTCATTTTATTTTATTTTTTGGGACAAAAGACCATTAGAACTCTACCTGGCACAGTAGAATGTAATACATGTGATTTTACTAGTATACGAGCACGCTTAAGATTTATCTGTCAGGGAAATAGAACAGCAAGAAGATTCTGTCAGTGCATTTACAGAAAAAAAGGACCAAAAACTAACATTTTTATTTAGTATTTTATCTTATAATACACTGATATCCAAGCATACGGAGTTAATGCTCAGAATATAAACAGACTGAATGAAGAATGGCGAAACTGATTCATTCCCTCAAATCTAACCTGAAAACTTTTTTTTTTTCCAATTTTTTCTTCTTTCATGTCTTAGATGGGAGAAAATGGAACGACTGAGTAAGAGGAACTGGCAATGCAACTTCTTACTGTATTGAACTGTAACACTGAAAGTGATTGATAACGTAGCCAAAGGTGCAGAAGCCTCATGCCGAACCATGTGAGTGCTAGAACAGGGTATGATCTTACGAGGCCGGGTGTATCCTGCATTCATTGTTCCAATATCATTCTGATGAAACACCGTGATATTAAATGGCTGTTCCTGTGAGAAGAAAGAATACGGGATGCTTAAAAAAGTTGCAGCAAAATACCAGGATTTGTATGCCCAGAGCAAGGCCAAGCAACTGAGCAGCTACTTCCCAAACTTCATCCTGAAATCTTATATCAATTAATAGTGACGTTATGAGGACATTAGTTCACTTTTAAAAGAAGTTATATAAGATTGAAAAAGGGTAGGTAGGATCAACATGGAAATCATGTTCTAGATTAACAAGAAAAATTATTTCCTGAGCTATGTAACTAAGATACTTAATTTCTTAAAATGACAAACAATAAGGAAAATTATTCCAATATAGTTATTTGGAATAAGCTGGGCATTAATCAGGACAAACATGGTTAAATTGACATATGCATGCACAACAACATTCTAATCTTTGGAGGGCAGCGGCAGGAAGCTCACTGACATAAGCTGTCCAACTACATTGTCTAGGCTTCACATAAGTAATACGAAATATCATCGTAAAGTGCAAAATTTTCCATGCATTGTGAAATTGTTGATCTTACTTATCAGCACAATAGATCCATAAAACAGTTCAGCACATGAGATTTTGCTTTTTTGAGATGAGTGGAGCCTATGGACTTGTGGCCAGGGAATAGAGGTAAAAAATAACACGGATTCAAGATTAGAATACAAATTATTTTTTCCCAGCCTCAAAGTAAAAAATAAATGAAAAGGCATCATCATGAGAGAACACCATTGAGGAATACCGTCAATGCTCAGAGTAAGATACATTAGGTATGTTATACCTTTGCAGCCACCTCTCCTAGATTACCCGAGATTGCGAAATGATTTTGTATCACACGGAATGAAGGATCTTTCAGTCCTCTTGCCACAGCCTGCTTGATTTGCAAGATTGTAATACAAAAAAAATAATAATAAATAATAAAAAAAAAAAAGTGCATATTTTGAAATATTGATAACTTATTCACTACGAAATAGGAGATATTGATGCTCCACATGCCGTTATGATATTCATCAAAAGGAGACTATTTGTGCCGAGTAGTATATTACCTTCACAAGATTCCCAATGGATGCTAGTGGCAGGAAATAAGTAGGATATAATGGAGTTGTAAGATCAAAAATGCTGCACATGGAATTAACAAGATGGATGGACCATTGATTCTATTACAATTTAATGTCATCATCAAACAAAAAGCTCAATAGACAACCTTCCTGCACTTCCAATAAAGTCAGCATATAAACGCCACTGTTTCGGGTCATCGTCGAAAAGATTTCCAAATCTCCCACCTGCAAAACAGAGAACGCCACTGAAAAACCCCAGCACTTTAACCTCATGTCCTTTTAGCTCAAACTGCCAGACCTATGAAAAGGCGCCCAATAGCTCCAATGCCATCCTTTGACACCCATCTGCAGAAACGGTCTTATAACCTACAGTTCAATCCGGGGACAAGCGAGTTTGATATGGCAAAGCAAATATATAAATACCTACGACACTTTAGAACAAAACATTCATACAAGATTCCCCAGGTTTTAAATGTGGTAAGACTCAGGGCTTATACCTGAGCAGACTAGGAAGGTAGAGCAGCAGATTCTAATGGAACACATATTCATGTATAAAAAGAAAAAAGAAACAAAATGTTCACCTGATGGCAGCAGCAGAAGCAGCTGCAGTACTTCCCGAGAATGAGCCGACACCAACAGCCTACAGGTAGAGCACAAGTACACAACTGTGAATGAAATATACACAAACAACAGGGTAAGACTAAATGCTAGGTCCTACTGACAATCAAAGGGTGATAACAAGGACGAATTAATGATAACCAAGGTTCCAAGTAACACACTTTGTGAACTCTTTGAATTGTATTACAAAGAGTTACAGACCGGAGATATCAACGAACCTTTAAAAGACTCGATGTGACCAATGTGTGACATATCCATGCAGTAACATTGGTAGGAAACTGTAACAACATGTACAGCAAATAATCATCCGAAACCGATCCTGCATAGGATATGAAAAAACAGCAAGAACTTAGACAGACAATAAGATGACTAAAGACTGGAACCAAATTATTTGAAACAAGATTTTAGTCATTATTAGAAACAAGATTTTAGTCATAGGCCACATTTTCTTTTCTTTTCTTCTTTCTCTCTCGAAAATTTCAACACATATAATAAACAATAGTGTTAAAAGAAGGGCATAAAAAAGAAACCAAAGTTAGTCACCTGGGAAGCCAGCGGGTAAACTAAACTCTTTGACGATATCCGGAACCCAATACAAAAATGTGTTTGAGAATTCTGATTTTTCTGAGGTTTTAGATTTAAAAATGGGTCTATTTTCCTCAAGAGATATTCGTAACTGCAAGTCACCATCCACAACGTACCTGCTCGAGAAACCGCCAATCCATTGAAGATGAAAAAAACTCAAAACTTTAAACAATATAGGAACTCCACAGAGAAAGCTCATCAACATATATACATATACATATATATATATATATATGTGTGTGTGTATACCTCTTGGCAGTACCATTGCTATATCTCTCCACCAGTATCACATTCTCGACTTCATCATCACACCTGATCGCAAAGCAAATAAAACGACACAGAAATTAAACCAAACGACATACGGAAAAAATGCAAATGAAGAGGGAGGTAGTTCAGATTCTTGTGGTTTCTCGGGAACCAAACAGAAGAAAAAGAACGGGAGGATTATACCTGACATGATGAGGGCGATTGGATTGAGAGGAAGAGCAGACGATTTGCAGAGGGCGAGGTCTAGTGCGTCTCCAAAAGAGTGTGGAAAGTTCGAAAGCGGAGGTAGGGAGTCGCATAGAGGAAGCCATTTTTGCGCTGAAGACTGAAGTGGAACGAGTTGCAGAAGAAAAGGAACAGTGTATTCGAAGGAAAGGTCTAAGAGGGACACGTGTCGTCCATCCTGGGGCGTCGTGTATTCCGCTGATACCACTCAAATCTACGACTGTATGTATATCTGTTTGAATGGAGGAGTAGGCGCCTCAGAAACGGTGCCCAGGGAAAAAGGATAACGGTACGAGGCTATCAGCAGCTTATATATAGCTGTCGTTTCCAAATGATATATATATATTTTTTTTTTGGTGGGTATTACAGCCTGTATTTATTTTTCAAATTTACGGGAAGAAAGTAGATAACATTTTTTTTTCTACAAATTTTAAAAATATTTAACGTAACTAATAAATTTAAACATTCGTAATAAGTAAATGGTTTCTTTATATTATGAGTAAGTTATTATCAAGTAAATTTTTTATTCACTCTACATTTTTTAACACATTGTTATTTATTTCAATTGTTTTTTTTTTTTTTAATGAAAATGCCATTTATTACAATTTTTATTAACTTAGTTGACAGCATAAATAAGGAACCATAATTGGAAAGCTATAGAAAATAATAACATATTTTACATAATATTACTAAAAATCTCCAAAATACCTATGGCTTTCTCCTATCCAGGCCTATCCCACCTTTAATGTTGCTATCGAAGCTGGAACGTTGTTGTCGAAACTGGTCAACATTGTCCGAGATGACGAGAATCATGATGATCTCGTGAATGAACAACGGAGTGAATTACATGAAGTGCAAGGACGATCTTAGGGTTAGGGTAATTTATTAAATTACAAACATAATACTTAAAAAATTAAAAACCTAATAATTCTTTTTTATTTTATTCCCCTAAAAAAATTTACAAGTAAAATTCAATTTATTTGCTAATAATTTGAAAAAAAAAAAAAAAGTTTACTAGGCAAGTAATAAATTTACTGGGACTATGTTGGATAGGCTAGCATTAGGAGATTTGATTAGAATGCATAAGAAAGAATACAATTGAATTTTAACTAATATTATTCTATATTTGACATCAGTGCATACGTGAGCATTTCTAATCCACTACTCTTGTAGGTGATAGTCAGATTATTAAGTTATGAACTAGATAAGCTCAAATCCAGTTCAGTCTTTTTAAATTTCTCATTGAATAAAGAATTAAAATTCGAGAAAATTAGAAAAAATGTCACTTTGAAACAACTTCTTATAATTTTACCAGCCTTAAATAGATTAATCGTAATTTTGCTGTATTAGATTTTTTTTTAAGTAAAAAATATGTTAAATTACAAGGTAAATTCTCCGTTTTGCCCCTGCATGTATTTTGGTGGCCATGTTCGTTTGGTTCTTCGCTTTTCCATTTTGCCTCTTACTCTGCAAGTGTCTCTCTATCTCCCTCTCTCCATTCTCTCTTTAGCTTAGTCTCTCTCTCTCTAAGAATTGCAAAAATCTGTTCCCTTTCTCTTTCCCATTCCTCCAAAACCTCTCTCTCTCCTTTCATCTCAGCTGCCAAGAATCTGCCGATCTGAAGCGAACGCCGATCAGATCTCCGAGATTCGGTCTCCTAACTCTCTGTCTCTCTACCTTACCAGTCACCACCGGCGCCGGAGCCAGAGCTCCCGGAAGCAGACCTAACGAAATCGCTCAACGGCTCCTATTCCGATGAAGATCTCGTTGCTCTGGTAACCTTGAAAATCCGGCGTGCATTTGTCTCCACCATTGGAGACTGGATCTGCTCGGTCTCGATTCGGCGCCATCATCGTCTTCGTCGTGATGTCGCCAAGGGACTCCTCTCTCTTTGTGCGTCTCGCGATTCCGACGAAGTCAAGTTCGACAGCAAGCACATAAGGTGAGGCTTTTTCTCTCGCTTTTGCTTGGTTAATTGTCTTTTAACATCTTCTCTCAAATTTGAAGAACTTGCATTTTATTAGTACGGTTACAGATTGAAAATAATAGAAAAGTGAAATCGGTTTTGGAAGTTAATTGAAGGTTGAGATTTTGTTTTAGGCAGTGTATTATAGGTATTTTGTTTTCTGATATCTGATAATAGAAAGAAGCAAAATTTTAGCTTTTTGATTGGAGAAGAATGAGAAGGCAAGAGGAACTATTGATTGCTTTTTTGTCATGTTATTATCCTACTCTGATCCTGAAGTGTTTTGAATATTGTTAAGCTGCAAAACCATTTAAATCACTCACGTAAGTCTTGAATTTCAGTTACTCCAGGCAGAGAGATTGTTCTTAAAAATTGATAATGTGTTGTAAACGGTCTTCATGCTTGGTCATTACGTAGCGTTCTGAAATAAATGTGTTGTACCAGCTACATCTCGTTTGGCTCGTGCAATGTTGCTGGTGTGTTGTTATTTGCATCAGTAGCTACATCTGCTTTGTTTGGTGTTTTCTTTGTTTGGACTAGTTAGTGTTCTTCCGCTTTGGTTTTATGAGCTATGTTATTATTAGAATAATAATAATAATAATAATAATACTAAAATAAAGTAAAAGAGAATGAGAAATCCTCAAAGAACAAAAGAAAGGAACATAAAAACCAAAACCGAAAACAGGAAGGAACAAAAGGAAGGAACATTGTGTTAGAATGTTGATTATTAGGATTTGAGTTTTGGTGTTTGTGTTTGTTTGATGGCTGAGTAATTTAGGGCTCCGTGAATTGAAGTTATGTTGTTATTGTTGTTGTAGGATTTTTTTGAAATATAATTTTACAGTAGTTTTTAATTTTTTTTTCTTTCTTTTGCTCTGGAAAATTTTGTATCCCAGTTTGAAGACCAATGCTCACTTTGGCGTTGGTGTCTGTCCGTCTGTCATGCGGATTGAAACATGCTCTGTTTTGTTTTGTGTTGTGCTTTCACATGTATATTGAAGTAAAGGTTTGTGGACAATCCAAATAGGAAGTAAATGTTATTGAAGTAAAGGTTTGTGGACAATCCAAATAGGAAATAAATGTTATGGATATTACCTTTGGAATACTAGAACTAAAGTTGGTGGTTGGTAGTTCGTAGTTGTCGTTGTTGTTCTCGCTTTTCGAAAGACCTGCATTTTGGTATTTTTCATTTCAAACATGTAATGACTTTGAGTCTCATATCACATTGGCAATAAAAATTAGCATGTTATATCGACGATTAAAAGATTTCATACACGTAACAACTCTGAGTCTCATATATTTATGTATTGTTTTGATAATTAGGTGTATTGGGATTGTGAAATAGCTTTTATATCTTTTTGTTAGTATGGATATAAGTTTTTTTCTAGTAAAAAGGATTCTTGAAAAATATTCTGGTGGATTAGAAAAATGTTTTAGATACGTCTGGCTCTCTTCATTAAAATTAAAAAAATCCTTTTAGAACCCGAGACGCATTCTACTAGAACCCGAGATGTATTCTACTAGAACCCAAGACGCATTCTACATGAATCTGAGACGCATTCTACTAGAATCCGAGTTGCATTCTACATGAATCTGAGACGCATCCTACATGAATTCGAGTCGCATTCTACTAAAATATTTACATGTATTACAGCTGAAGTTCTTCACGCTAGGAAAATACACAAAAAAATTTTGTTGCCTACTGGTGTTCTTTGTTCTGTTTGCTTCTCTTACTTGTCTTCATCTTCCTTTGTCAACAATCTCGTTTGTTTATTAGTTTGTCATTTTTGCTGTTTGCTAGTTATTGGTGTTTTAAATTGCTTTCCTTTTTTTTTTTTTTTTTTCCCTGTCATTTTTTGCCATTGTTATGTGTTTTTGCTAATAGACTGTCCTATGTATTAGATTTTATGATTTTGTTTTCCGCATGTATTACAGGATATGAGTTCGAATTTTGTCTTTGACCGGACAAATATGAAGTACCAACAAGCAGTACAACAAGCAAGAATGCATGAGGGATCTTTTAGTTTTAGATCTTCTTAATTGTTATATTTATCATTTGGATGTGATCTCCTTACTCTGGTTATAATGGTTACGGCCCTTATGCGACTGCTATTTTCATTTTTGATGCATCATTAAGTTTGCATCCTGGGCAGGAAATTTGTTCATTGAATTGTCATGACAGAATTGGATATTGTCAAATATTAATTTGAAGATTTGGATTCTTATTGTGCTAATTCTCTTTAAACACCAATGCCAAGTGAGAATCTATTTTGGATTCTTATCAGAATCCATTTTACATTTAATCAGAATACATTTTGCATCTTATCAAAATGTATTTTGCCTTCTTGGATTCTGATGGAATCCGTTTTGTATTATGATATAATCAATTTTACATTCTGATAGAGTCCATTTCACATTCTATTAGAATGCAAAATTCCGGTGACTGGCCGGAGACTGGCGACAGACATCGACGTTTATGACGCCCTAGAAATTCATAAACTTGATTATTGAATTATTATCATGGATTTCCTTCATTAATATACTTCTAATGAATTATTTTGATGAATATCAAATTTCAAAATCACGAACAATTGTATATGTATCATTAGTATGATGATGTTGATGATCAACAATGTTGAATTTCTGTATTTAAATGAGAAATTATACATACATAGAAGATGAGTTGAATGATATATAAATTTATACGAAAAATTTATTATGTCATATTAGAGGGATAAATGTTAATTTTTGGGAAAGAACTCCGTTTTTTATTAGTAGTCAATTTGATGATTTTAGTATTTATTTTGATCATATCAATATTTAAGCTTTGAGAGTCTGATTAGGAAATTAATGTGTGACATAAGTAGAAGATGAATAATTAGGATTTACTCTTAGTAAATCCAAAGGTAGAAGATTGATCAAGAATTGTGTTTAGATTTGAAATCAATGATGTAGATTTTATGTTAAAGGATCCTAGGCAAATCAATGGTCAAACTTTGGATGATAACTGACCAATGAGAACTTAAGGTAAGGATTAGTGTGATAGAAGATCCGATGGATGAGAATAAGGATGACAACATTTGATCAATGGTAGAAAATTGGAAGAAAGAAAAACAAAATAAAAATGAGAAAACTAAAAGGGGATCCAAATTTTGTGGTCAAAAGCAAGAAGAAATTTGAAAAATGAGAAAAAAAAAGGTAGTGCATGCATGCAACCTCATGTACGAGATGGTATGGCTTGTTTTGGCAATATGACACAAAGAAGAGACACGTGAAAGTGACCCCTTGTCTCCACTTTGTTGAACAAAATTTTCGCACAAACTTCCTCCCTTAAGTGGTGGCAATGTAAGGGGAGAATCAACCAAAAATTTTTCATTTTTACCCCCTTAAAATACAGCTCCTTTAGAGCAAATGTTGATTGAAAATAATCCCCCAACATCTCATTTTATTCTCACACAAGTTAAGCTCAAACATCCTAGTTTCTCTAGCCACCACCAGCTCAAAAAAAAAAAAAAAAAATCCACCAACACTATTCTCCATCTCCAACACCCTTCTAGCACCCTCCTCCCTCCATTTTCAAGCTTCAAGCGACCAAATTACGAAGTTTGAAGAAGTGTAAAGCGGAGTTAGAGGACGTGTTACTAGAGGTAACCTAGTGATATTATTTGTGTTTTAGTCATTTTTGGAGAACTAAAGTATGATGTTTAGTTAGAATCTTAATGTTAGACTTCTTCCTACCTAGGAAAATATTTTGAAAAGAACTTTGGAGGTCCGAGATCTTAAAGGATCCACGGAGCATTTCGGTAAGATGTACAAACTTTGTTAGAGCTTGTAGTTATTGTGATAATATGACATACATTAGAAACTTTGGTATGAAAAATAAATTATGTGATAAGATTCTACAGAGAGTAAGCTTCATTCTACACTTTGGAATCACTTGGTTTGCTTTTGTATGTCTAAAGTTATATACATTTGAAATTGTGACACAAAACTAGAGAGAAAAGGAACCTCTGGGGTTCAGTCTAGCCATGGGTTTTATATACTCCGAACCCTTTAGTCTCAAAATTTTAGATTATAAGTTATAAATCTAAAAATTAGATTCTTTAAGCTTTCCAACAAGGTATTATACGCCTCAAACGGATAAATGTATAATATTTGGTGAATTTTACAAGTTTGGACTACGAACCGAGAGTTTTTACTGGAACCCTGTACCAGTCACTTTATATATTTTGGGTTAGTAAACCATAATATTTTACAAAAAAAGTTTTTAGTTTATGAACTAGACACCATTAACTTTCCAATGACTTATATTTTGCCTTATTTGAACTTGTAAGTGAATTGTTATGATTTTTCTAAATTTACCCACTCTTCAGAGGTCATTTACGTCGAGATGCATCTAAGAGTAGAGAGGGTAGACACTCCTCCAACAGGGGGATTGGAGGATGCAGAGGATGCCAGCAGCAATGTTGAGGCACTAGCCCCGCACCAACCATAAGCCGTAGGAGACGATGAAGCCCGCATTAATCCAAAAAAAGAGGACCCCACCGAGGTTTTCACTGAAAGAGAAGATGGCGAGACGGACGGTCTATGAGTATTCGTAGAAGATCGAGTATAGTAGTTTACTATCGGATAGTTTACATACTGTTTGTGGATGTTTTATATATTATCTATCTTATGTATTTGGTGACGCTTGTGTTATCCTTATGATTTATGTATTCTCTATGGCTGATTATGACCAATATGGTTAATTATTATGTGAACTTATGACTATGTGATGTTATGACATGATGCTTTTAAGATATGATATACCATGATTCATGTGTTATACTCTTTGTCATTTATTTTTAAATGAAACTCACGTCGAAAAACTATGCTTAATCTAAAATAAATGCGTGCGAGATATTAAACAAGCATGGTTCTTTTAGGTTGAATGCTACAGTTATATATAAAGTCATGGTACGTCCTCGAGCGGCAGCAGCAAGACGACCATAAGAAATGAACCTAGCTGAAATGGCCATTAGCCTACATTGCAGATTAGAAGATCAGGAACGCGAAATGTAGAATCGTTGTGAGCAGCTTGCTCAGCAAAATCAAGAACTACCCCCTCTACTAGTTGTTTCAGCTCAACCTGTAGCACCAGCTGTGCCTACGGCACAAGTCGCCCAACCTGTGGTCCGGCAAGAACCGTTGTATGAGAGGTTCCGATGTAGGAAACCACCAGAATTCGAAGGATCCACCGACCCTTTGGAGGCTGAGGAATGGTTAACCTCCCTTCAAAAAGTCTTGAACTTTATAAACCACACTGAACAAGAAAAAGTGTTTTGTGCTTTCTATGTCATAAAGAAGGATGCTCATTATTAGTGGGAAACTATGCAAATATGGAGAAATTTACTTGAGATGACATGGAATGATTTCATTCAGGAATTCAATGACAAATTTTACAATCGGATAGTTATGAAAGCGTAGCAGAATGAATTCAATAACATCAAGTAAGGCTCTATGTCAGTAACTAAGGCTGTTAGCAAGTTCGATTAACTGGCACGACTTTGTTCTCACCTTGTGCCAACTGAGGATGAAAAGGTTAGGCAAATTTTGGACATGTTTCGCCCTGAGATAGCAGTAGTGATCGATAATGGCAAGAAACCGCCTACGACTGTTGCTAAATGTGTCAAAAGAGCACTATGTGCTGAGTATCGCCTTGCTCAAGCTAAGAAAGAAAGGGCTAAGTTCTTTGAAGAGAAGAAGAAAGAGAAGTCTTAACTGAAGCAAAACCAAGGAAATCAACCGAACAATCAGTGAAATAGAGCCAACTTAAATGGCAATCACTCCAAATAGAATCACAACAAGCGAAAAGAGAATTTCAATGGAAACAAGAATGAGAAGAACCATCCCCAAAATAAGAACGACACCGTTTACCTTACATGCCCTAAATGTGGGAATAAACATCAAGGTGAATCCAAACTCGGCTCAAAAAGAGGGTCACTTGCCAAGAATTGCTATACCAACAAGCCAAATCAGACTGGGCAGAATCAGCTGAAGCCACAAGGGACTCAACTCCATAATATACAAGCCAAAATCGAGGGTCCACAGATTAACCAGGGATGTTTGGAGGCCCCGCCAGCACCAAAAGCTCACATTTTCGCCTACACCAAGAATGATGTTGAAGTTGAAACCTCGAATGTGGTGACAGGTCAGCTCTCTGTGACCAACCACGATGCACATATTTTATTTGATTCTGGTGCAACTCATTCTTTTGTATCACATACGTTGCTAGGAAACTCATTCAATTTAGGGATATAATCAATCAGACCTTTAGAACGGCCCTACCTTCAGGGCAAACATTGTTGTCAAGTTTTTGGTTATGTCATGTTCCAATAATTATTGCTGGTAGAGAACTGTTCGTTAATCTAGTTATTCTAAAAATATTCGACTACGACATCATCCTAGGGATAGACATTCTAGGAAAATATAATACGAACATTGACTATCGGGCGCGTAAAGTGACATTCAAATTTGATGGAGTAGAAGAGTTCGAATATGTCAACATTTCTGAGAAACAGCCAAGCGTGATGATTTCTATCATGAGGGCGCGAAGGATACTATATAGCGGATGTATTGGATACCTAGCCAATATTATAGACACGACTAAAGAAGAATGATCCAAACCGGAAGATGTGGCAGTAGTCAGAAACTTTGTTGAGGTCTTCCCAAAAGACTTACCTGCAATACCTCCTGATCATGAGATCTCATTTGAAATCAAATTGATGCCCAGTACAGCACTGATATCAAAGGCTTCATACTACATGGCCCCAGCCGAACTCAAGGAATTATAGACACAACTTCAGGAATTTTTGGACAAAGGATTCATATGTCCGAATTACTTACCTTGGGGTACACCTGTCTTGTTCGTCAAGAAGAAGGACGGCATGTTAAGGATGTGCATTAACTACAGTGAGCTCAACAAGGCGACTATCAAGAATAAATATCCTCTTCTAAGAACTGACGTCCTCTTTAATCAGCTTAAAGGAGCATCAATCTTCTCCAAGATCGACTTATGCTCGAGTTATCACCAATTGAAGATAAAAGAAAGCGATGTTCCAAAGTCAGCATTTTGTACACGCTACAGTCACTATGAGTTTTTAGTCATGCCATTTGGATTGACGAATGCACCTGCAGCTTTCATGGATTTGATGAATTGAGTATTCAAGAAATATTTGGACAAGTTTATCATTATGTTCATTGATGATATCTTGATCTACTCACAAACTCGAGAAGAGCATGAAGAGTATTTGAGGATCGCTTTCCTAACTTTGAAGAACCACTTATGCAAAATTCTAAGTGTGAATTTTAACTTGACAAGGTTCAATTCCTCGGACATGTGATCACCAAGGATGGAGTATATGTCGACCCATCCAATATCAAAGCTGTGAGCAGTGGCCAGCACCGAAGAGTGTGATTGAAGTGCGAAGCTTTTTACTTGTAGCCGACTACTACAGAAGATTTGTTGAGGGATTCGTAAAATTAGCCGCACCTCTTACCGCACTTACAGAAAGGGAAAGAAGTATGAATGGACGAAAAAATGCGAGGGTAATTTCCAAGAATTGAAGAAAAGACTCACTAGTGCTCCTATTCTCACAATTCCATCAGACGAGGGAGAGTTTAATATCTACAGTGACGCATCCAAGATGGGCTTAGAAGCAGTTTTGATACAGAATAGGAAAGTCTTAGCTTATGCCTCACGGTAATTGAAGGAGCATGAAAAGAACTACCCGACTCATGATTTGGAATTAGCAGCTGTGGTGTTTGCCCTTAAGATCTAGCGACACTATCTTTACGGCGTCAAATGTCAGATTTTTACAGATCATAAAAGTCTTAAGTACATCTTCACCCAGAAGGAACTCAACATGGGACAAACAAGATGGTTGGAATTGGTCGAGAATTATGATTGTGAGATTCTTTATCATCCCGAAAAGGCTAATAAATTCGCTGATGTACTGAGTTGGAAGTCGTCTGCTACCCTTATATCAATTCAAGCACTACCACAACCGCTTCAGGAAGATGTTTTCAAGCTTGTAATTGAGCTTATTTCGAAAAAACTTTCCTCATTAACTCTCCAGCCAACAATTCTTGGTGAAATCAAAAAATCAAAGAAGCTCAAGAGCTCGACCCTAGTTTGGTCAAGATAAGAAAAGAAGTCGTGGAAGGGAAAGAAACTAATTTTGGTGTGTCAGATGAGAGTATTCTTCATTTTAAGTGTGGGTTATGTATGCCTAGCAATGAAGAACTATAAAAGCAGATTTTATCTGAGGCCTACGACACTCCATACTCCATCCATCCCGGAGCGACTAAGATATATAAGGACTTGAATGAGCATTTTTGATGAAACAAGATGAAGAACGACGTGGTTGAATTCGTGAGTAAATGCCTAACCTGTTAGAAAGTTAAGGTAGAATACAAACGACCAGCTGGGAAATTGTAACCTATTGAAATTCAAGAGTGGAAATGAGAACAAATTACTATAGATTTTGTGATCGGATTGCCAAAAACCAGTGAAGGTTATTATGCCATCTGGGTAATTATAGACCGTTTGGCTAAATTAGTGACTTACTCTCTGGAAAAATTAGCGGAATTGTATGTATCCAATGTCTTAAGCTACATGGCATTCTTTATCAATTATTTCAGACCGCGACAGCTGTTTCAGCTTTACTTTTTGGAAAAATGTTCAGCGAACGATGGGAACTGAGCTCAAGTTTAGCACTGCTTTTCACCCTCAGACCAATGGTCAATCCGAGCGAACCATTCAAACTTTAGAGGATATGCTTCGTGCTTGCGTTATGGACTTCAAAGGTACATGGAATAAGAAGCGTTGATTGAATTCTCTTACAACAACAGTTATCAGGTGACTATCGGGATGGCACCCTATGAAGCACTCTATGGTAGGAAGTGCCGATCACTGGTATACTGGCATGAAACAGAGGAGAAGTAATTGGAAACCATAGATTTCATTATCAAGACAACTGAAGCAGTCAAGAAAATACGATGACGGATGGAAGCATCTCAATGTCGACATAAGAGTTATACTGACAAATGAAGAAGGCTCCTTGAATTTCAAGAAGAAGACTTCGTTTTCTTGAAGGTAGCATCGATGAAGGACGTGATGCAATTTGGAAAGAAGGGCAAGTTGAGTCCGAGGTACATAGGACCCTTCGAGATCACATAACATGTTGGTAAGATAGCTTATAGATTAGCATTACCGTCAGAGTTATCAGCAATGCACAATGTCTTTCATGTCTCAATGCTGAAGAGATATGTCTTAGACCTATCTCACGTAATAGAGCATGAACCAATCCAAGTTCACGAAGACCTCAATTACGAAGAAAAGCCTGTGCAAATTCTGGCTCGTGAAGAAAAGACTCTCAGAAACAGGACCATACCCCTTGTCAAGTTGTTATGGTGAAATCACAAGATCGAGGAAGCCACTTGGGAATGTGAACGAAATGAGAAAAAAGTATCCATTTTTGTTCTAATTTTTAAGGACGAAAATTTTGTAAGGAGGGTAGATTGTGATGCCCTAAAAATTCATAAACTTGATTCATGAATTATTATCATGGATTTCCTTCATTAATATACTTCTAATGAATTATTTTGATCAATATCAAATTTCAAAATCATGAATGATTGTATATGTATCAAACTGATGATGATGTCGATGATCTAACAATATTGAGTTTCCGTATTTAAATGAGAAATTATAGATATATAGAATATGAGTTGAACGACATATAAATTTATACGAAAAATTTATTATGTCGTATTAGATAGATAAATGTTAATTTTTAGGAAAGAATCCTGATTTTTATTAGTAGGTTAATTTGATGACCTTAGTATATATTTTGGTCATATTAATATTTAAGTTTTGAGAGTATGATTCGAAAAATTAATGTGTCATATAGATAGAAGAAGAATAATTAGGATTTACTTTTAGAAAATCCAAAGGTGGAAGATTGATTAAGAATTGTGCTTAGATTTGAAATCAATTGTGTATTTTTTATGTTAAAGGATCCTAGGCAAATCAATGGTCAAGCTTTGGATTATAAGTGACCAATGAGAGCTTAAGGTAAGGATTTGTGTGATGGAAGATCCAATGGATGAGAATAAGGATGAAAAACTTTGGTCAATGGTAGAAAATTGGAAGAAAAAATAACAAAATAAAAATGAGAAAACCAAAGGGGGATCCGGATTTTGTGGTCAAAAGAAAGAAGAAATTTGAACAAATGAGTAAAAAAAAAAAAAAAAAAGTGGTGCATGCATGCAAACTCATGTAAGAGATGACATGATTTGTTTTGGCAATATGATGCAAAGAAGAGACAAGTGAAAGTGATCCCTTGTCTCCACTTTGTTGAACAAAATTTTCACACCAACTCCCTCCCTTAAGTGATGGCAATGCAAGGGGAGAATCAACCAAAAATTTTCCATTTTTACCCCCTTAAAATACAGTTCCTTTAAAGCAAATGTTGATTGAAAACAATCCCCCAACATCTCATTTTATTCTCCATCAAGGTATCATGCACCTCAAATAGATAAATATGCAGTTTTTGATCAATTTTATAAGTTTGGACTACGAATCGAGAGTTTTTGCTGAAACTCTATACGAGCCACGGATTTTATATATTTTAGGTCAGTAAACCATAATATTTTACAAAACTGTTCTCATTGTATGAACTAGACGCCATTAGCTTTCCAATGACATATATTTTACCTTATTTGGACTTGTAAGGAAATTGTTATGATTTTTCTAAGTTTACCCATAAATCTGGATATATGATACATATGTGGGACCAATAGTAACAAAACCTAAGTATGCGGTATGAAATACTCAAACACTAAAGGAAATAACTTTAAGGCTATGAAGTAGACATCTTAAGTTTTGAAATGAATTATCAAGCTTTTCAAACGGATATGTACATAAATTTTAATAAATCACCAAATATTGTATTGTAATCTAGTAAACTGAGATTTTACCATAAGATACTTAGGAAAACGTCCACATTAATGTTTGAAATGCTTGAAATCTTGGAAAACAAATTATAAAAACAGAAACTAGATACTTTAAGTTTTCGAACAAGTTATCAAGTGTCCAAAATGGGATTATACTCAAATTTAAATAAATCTTATAATTTAAAATCTCACACCGACAAAAACGATTAAATATTAAAATGTGACATAAGGGCAAGTCATAACATATGGAAATATTTATTTATGAAATGAGTTGGTATTAAATGTATTATCAAATAATGTGAAAAACCCTAACTTTATAAATTTGAATCGTAAGTTTTAAATGGATTAACATAAAGTACACTAGAGGATTACTGAGCATATACCAAGAGACTACCTTAGCCCAACTAAATGATTATAACTAATGTGATTGGGCCTTACAAGCCTAATACTATATGAAAGGTATACACTTAGGTTAATTAATTAATTAAGAAATAAATAAATAAATAAACTAATAAATATATAACAAAATGTAATTATGCTAAAAAAGTTAGTAATTAATAAAATAATTAATTATAAGAGTTAGTAAGTGATAATTAGCTGTGTAAGTAAGATTATTATGTTAAGTAACTAAATAATTATAGTACATGATTAATTAGAGATTAATTAATCATTAGTCATTGATATTATTGTTAATATAACTATGGATGATTAATTAGAGATTAATCAAACATTAATTATTAAATATTAATATGATAATTAATAATTGATAAGCATTATATAAAAAAGAATATTTAAGTAACATAATTAAATTGTTAATGATATAATTATTAATTAGTCAATTAAAATTATATAATTTAATTGTAATTACTCAATTAAATAAAGTAATCATAGACTACTACCTAATTAATTAATTAATCAATTAAATTAAATAAATTTAAATTAAGTAAACTTAAATTAATTAAATAATAATTAGTAGAAATTTATTTAACACTTAATAATTAATATGAATTAATTATTAAGATTAATCATGATATAAGTAAATTAAGCTCACTTTAATTTATAAAATAAATAAATAAATGAATAAAATAATATAACTATGATTCAATCTAATAAATTAGGACAATTTCTCAAACTTGCGTAGTAAAAGGTACAACTTCGGAAGTTTAAGCACATACGATAAGTAAGTACAAATCTCACCTACAGTATGAAATAAAAAGTTTTTCTTTGTTGATGCTCTACGTTTACTATGATTTGCCTTGATGATGTGATGGGTATATGAGTTATATGTATTGCTTAGGTAAAGCATATGATGTGCATAATTTCTTTTGCACTAATATAATCGACATGCCTCACATATATTTATGCCATAAGATAGATGTATAGTGACATGTAAATCTTCACATTGTCACAATTAATCAGAAGGACGCTAACGAAAAATAGGAATAAGTGTCGTACCAACCTCCAATTAGTGAAAGGATATGATAAGAACGAAAGTTATAAATTATGACCTTAAAAGTGGTTGGAGGGTCGCTCCCCCAACTCCCCATTGCTTGTGTGCATATGTGTACGATATAGGTGCCCTTAAGTAGATAAGACGTGTATATAATGAAGTATAATTGAACACATATAGATCACATGCATTTTTGAACATTCATGTTGTTACGCCTGATGATATGATTTTATGAAAATATTTTGTGAGGTATTGTTTGTACTTGTTGAGCGAAAGCTTATATGTGTGTGTTCGTGCTGTAGGTAATGCGGGTAAATAGCCCGCCACTTAGATGTTTGATAGACTGACAAAGCTGTGCGAAGGTGATGAAGGAAAGGAGTGGGATACCACCACGAACTTAATTTCCGCATTTAGACTTCTTAAAGTATTTTGTATCAACTATATTTATAACTATGTTTTTAAATACTTTGGTAATACTAAACTAGTTGGAGTACTATACAAGAAAAAGACTTTAGAGTCTTTCCTTTTTAACTCACATGACGTTATAGCTTTTTAAATATTATTTAAGTACGAATTCGAATAAGATATTTATTATTTAGAAATTTCAATTTCCTTAGTTAAAATTTTAGTTTATTAAACTCTTCAAATACAAGTATAATTTGTATGTAAAAAAAAAAAAAAAAATCTGTATGTTTGGAACCTAACATAAATAAATGTTAAGACTAAATGAATTAAGAATAAGTAAGTTAGTTAACGGTCTGAAAAGTTGGGTCGTTACAACGCCGGTGATTGGAGCCGGATACATCCTGTCGCCTTTGTTGAAATATGAAAAAAAAATAATTCTGACGACCAGAGACTGGCCGGCTATCGGAGACTAGCCGGCGATCGATGACCTATCGGCAGCAGGTTACTGGCGACAGGCGACCGGCCGGTGAACAGAGTCGGAGATATATGATAACTATTCCAATAAATAAAAAAAGGGAAGAAAATATAGAGATAAGTGTATTTTTATCTATTTGCTAGTTTTTTCATTTAATTATTTAATTAAATATAATGAAATGATAAAATTATCAACTTTATTCTTGTAGAGGGCAAAATTATAAGTATCAAATTAAAGGCATTCTTGTAAATTACCCTTAAAATTCAGTTTAGTGTTGTCCTTAATCCTATGCAGCAAACAGGTCCAAGATCACAAGTCGTTTTTAACCCGTGAATGGAATATTTACCCGGTTATCGATTATTTGTTATGTTCTCTATATTATCTCGTAAATCCATTATTTATATGTAAATGCTGAACTTTACTAGGCAAATCCTTAATTTATCTACAAACAACTTCTATACTATCAAATGAGGAGCTTTTAACTACGACAAATAATTTTCTTACAGCAACAAAATTCCCTCAGGAACATGAATATCTCTAGCTTTTAGGGTACAAGGTGGAAGACAATTTCCACAAAAATATCAGCAACCTATTTATGTCAATACATAAAACATGACCCCACGATAAAAATTCCCTAGGCAACCAAAAATTTCATCGTGAGTCCTACAAACAAAGGACACTCAAGTGGAACACTAGCCCCACCAGAAAAATTGGGTACAACTAATTGGTGAAAAAAAAAAGTAAAAAGTAAAAATGACACCAAAGTTGGGATCTTTCAACCACTAGCACTCTGGTGTTGTTTGTCGCGATTTTCCTCCATAATTTTCTGCATTTCCTTTTCACTGGCCGCAATTAGACGTTTCACAAAGTCATAGGTGGTAAGCCTAATGCTGCGACACAGGAAAAAAAAAAAAAGGATAGCATAATTAGATAAAAAAGCACAGGAGCTACATCATAAACAGATATACCCGCATTTTGTCGCCGAATGATGGTAAAGTAAAAATGCCATGTTTTCTCCACAATTTGCTTTAAAGAATATGTACTCGTTTCAACCAAAAGATTCTAATCAACAAAAATTTTATATTAGCTTCAAAGGATAAGAAAATTAGCATGATACTTGACAACATTCGCACGAGAGCAATCAAGATTGCAGCTGATAGGCCAAGTTATAAACTAAAAAGGACTAGAAAAAGCAGAAAAGAAGTAAAACCTGCTATTTGGTAGATTTTTTAAGGCATTGGGCAAAAAACCTCGATATAAGCCTATCCATCCATCCCGAGCCACGATTCCTGTATGACCAAGATCAAAACAGATACATGTAATCTTAATCAATGACTTCTCACCAACAAAATGGCAGAAACTCATAAATCCAAAACTTTAATTTGTGATATGAAGTAACATCTTAAGAAAACACACTGATTTGACCTAATGCTAACGTCATTGAGTTGATTCAAAGAAGCAAAGCGAAAACTAATACATGAAGTTTATGAAATAAATATAAATGCGGGCATATGTAAATGTAGAAAGAGAAAGGAAGAAAAAGACGCAATCACAGCTTTCCTACAAAGTCAGAAGGAGATCATTATGGAGAGGTTTAGTAATATGATTAAGATATCAGGTTTATATTTTTCAGGTGAGAATAACAACTAGTGCTTCCTTTATAAAAACATAAATACAGACACGTAGTGCCTAAACTTGCCTGGAAAGGCATCTAAAACAGTTTTGTAAGGTGTGCCCCTCATTTGCATCTGTCTTCTCACGGTATCCAAAGGATAACACGTGAGCGTGGCAAGAGAAGCTGAGACCAATGCTGTTACAAGAGAGGCTTCAGCTTTCTTTTGAAATTTCTCCGGCAAAGCTTTCTTCACCCTGTCATCAACACAAGACAAAAGTATCCGCCAAATTATATTATTTTTGTTTTTAATTTCAATATAAAAGAGAAGTATGTACAAGTATGCTCACAAGTCGAAAACACAAAAGTTGACGGCAATGTATGGAGCAATTCCTATTAGAGAAGGACCTAGACCGTAGTAAAAAGCTGCTACTCCTTCCTCTCTTAGCATGCTCAATGCAATCTGAAAAAGAGCATATTGCAGTCCGTCCTTATATGAACTTCGGAGAGATCATCTTGTAATTATTATGTTTGATAAATCATACCGCAGACATGGTTCGATATCCTGGCTCAACCGCTAGACGTAACCTCAAGACATCTAATGGGTATGTTATCTACAAAAAAACAAACATTGTTGTATGCTTGAAGCATGTATAGCAGATGGCATGATATACAAAGTGAGAAGAATCCAAAGATAAAAACAAACGAATTCACAAGTGAAGCATGCCCCTGGACACTATCCCAGCCCCTTTTTCTTAATAAGCCCTCAACAGAATCCAACTGAAGCCAAATAAGAAACAAAAGTAACAAACTAATACTTTTGGATCCCATTTGCAATAGCACTTACAAAAGTGGATGTCATGCCCGCACAAGCACCAGCTGCAAGCCTTCCAATGACAGAGAGCTCCCCATCCTTCCCCCTAAATAGCTTCTGTAGACTCAAAAGCACATGTAATTTAGTTCAAAATGCATATAATGTTGTTTTGAGATTTTCCTGAATGTGGTTGATAATCACCTTGTAGGTTTCATAAGCAAAAAGTTGGACGGCACTATAAGGTATGATCCGTATCACCTGGAATAATACAAAAGATACTCTTTCAAAATTGATGCCAACGTAACCATTGCCAACACATATCAACGGAAAGTCTTATTTGCAATAAACCTGAGGGAGGTTGCCTTTCCAGTACCCTTTTAGCCCCTCTTCCTTCCCTACCATTGTCATGGCCTGCAAGGCACACACTGTTATAAACAAAAGAGCTGATGAAAGACGATGGTGTCAATTACACATGTCAATGAAGATGTTTTCTATCTAACCATACTTGTCATCTCTATGTAAATCGAGAAATAAGAAACTCAATATTGGCATAACTAACAAACATAGAACCATTTAATAAAAACAAAAACGAACAACAAACACGGAGAACGTAAGCCAACTATTGGAACTTAAAGCGAGGTATTATTGTTAATCTTCTCTCTCCTCAATCTTTTATCAACTTTTGAATCTCTCACTATTGCACTTCCTAAGCATATACTTATCAAAATAAGATAAAGCCAAAAACTCAAAGGACATAAATGTCAATGGGCACCTGTCCACTATGAACCTTTCCTATTAAAGAATTCAGCTAGAGAGAGATTTTTTCAGCAAAAGACAAATAGATGAATCAGCCAAAGCCTGAAGTGACTTTTACCACCGGGATAAAATTCAAGCATGAAATGGAGAAACACAATAAACAAAATTAAAGCATCTCGCTACCACGTAGAAGGATCACGCAAGGAACTTTAGCCAAAAAAAAAAAAAGATGACACAAGGAGATAAATCAATATAACATAGACTGCTTTTGAAGAAATATTGCCCAAACATTTATTTCACTTATTTCACTAATCCAAACTCTTAGTTTTCCATTCCCATTATGAAATATTGTTCAGCATAAGAATGATGATAAGATCAGTTAAATAATTATGTCTAAAGCATAACTGATAAGATCTTTGTCATAGAGAACTTGATTGTAGGACAAAATTGTACAATCAAATGTATGCAAAGCCGAAGGTCTGGGGAAAAGATGTGGCACAATGTACCTCAATGAAGCCAATTGCCTTCTTAGCACTTTCTTGTCCAACTCGTACCCCATGAGTCTGCAAAATAGATCAACTTATCTTTCAATTCCTAAGCCACAGTCATCACAATCACAACCAGTATGACCCGATGCCCGAGCAAACCTTATCCGATGAATTTCATACTTATATTCCCGACATTACCTAATCCGAGATTCTGAAAGTCAATTACAAGGAAAATAAAAACTATACATAACCAAGATGGTCCAAGGAAGCCTAAAATAAATCAAAATCAGAAATGAAAATAAAAAAATGCATATTCAAATTTGCACCATTAGGTTGGTAGCCGAGAAAACATAAGAAAAATGATAATCAAGTCACAGGTTTTCTTGCAATTTAGTCATTTTTTGGAAATCAGGAATCCTGATTCATTTCCTTTAGCAATGATACAGAGCCTAGATTAGAAAGTAATAATTTGAAATTCACACAATTAATCAACCCCGTTTTCATCGAACATATACACAAAATTTCAATTTGTACATCCTCACGAAATCGAATCACGCCCCGCATTTTCTCGGAATCGGAAAGAAAATTCAAACAGAACAACTAAGTAGCACCAAAATTCCAAAAAACTAAACGAAAAATAAAGAGATAAATGAAGGCAATACCTGCATAAGAAGCTTGATGCGGTCGAGCGGAGCCGTGACGGTCTTGGCGGCGGCGCCGGCGATTGCTCCGGCGGCGAAGAGCGCGGCGTCCTTGGGCACCAAAGCGAGAATCGCCAGCGGATGCTTCACGAGCTGAGCCGGCGACGGCGCGAACTCCTTCTGTTCTCCCTTTTCTACCACGGAGACGCAGGCGAAATTACAGGCTCGGACTCTGGCTTTCCCACCGCCAACACCACCTCCATGGAAACTGAGACGCGTGTTCTTCCAGAGCGGTTCGTGGTCCGTCGTCTGGAACGGACTGCAAGAGGAAGACGAAGAGGCCTTTAGGCTTGGGATATTCCGCCATAAAAGCACGGGTTTGGAGGTCTCTTCGGACATAGCTCGGAATTTGGAGCTCCGAGAATAAGGATAAGGAAAGGAGGGAGAGGTAGTTGGAGAGAGAGAGAGAGAGAGAGAGAGAGAGCTCAGAGTGGAAAAGAAAACGCACTTTTGTATTGTATGTCCGGCTGTGTAGGCGGGTATTGTATTGCCATTATAAAATTTTGAAGCGTTATTGTGTCCAAAGTCGAAAAATGTATTTTTCTTTTTTTCTTTTTCTTTTTTCTTTGGAATTTGATAATTAGATATTCAAACTCTTCACTTTTGATAACTTGAGATTACCGTTAAGTTGTAGCTGTAATCAAAATTAAAAAATGTTTTTGTGGACAAAAATATCTAATGTCTGATTTTATAAAAGAATTTATGGATTAAAAATTAAAAGAAAAAGCACGGTAACAGATTTAGATATATATATATATATATATATTTTGTAAGCATCAATGTGCACCCCTCATTAACTAATTTATTCATATCAAACCAAGACATTATTAACATGATTTATTACCTTTAATATCAAATCAAGATATTATTCAATTTACTGAATGTATCGCGTCTTATGTTATATTGGTACATCCATTTTAAGATTTGATATTAGAATGATTTTTAGATCAATCCGTTGAAAGATAATCCATCATATTTACATTTCTCTTTATTATTGTACATCACATTCATTACTATTTTGAAATCCTCCAAAAATTCTACTTAAATCCTTCATATTGATTAGTTAACATTAAATAATTGTATTTAATTCTGAAAATGTTTTTATTTATACGTATGAATTTATTAATTAACATTAACCCTATCATCTTTTAGTTGAAAGGAAATAAGGTCTTCTCCTCCTCTTTCTTCTTCGTTATGGAATGAAAAGTTGTGCTATGGGAGACCATATCGTTGAACAAAATATATCTTTTGAAACCAATCCAATTAAAAAGGACATGAAAATTTAATTTAATGTATGTGATATATATAAGTAATTCAAGTAACTTTCTCCGCGACATGTATTTCTTCACTTTGTTCAGTCCAAGTCCATTTGGTTCGTATCACTTTTAAAATGAAAAATTTTCTTGTTTAAAATGAGAATGTCATTGTTTTTTTAAATAAGATGATGTTTAGATGTAAAAAAAAATAATGATAATAAATGCCTGTTAGCAAAAATATAGAAATAAGAAAACGAACAAATATTGAAATTAAACAAACACAAAATTCATTAGCAACAAAATTATATAAATATACAAGATAACAGAAATTGACGATGAACACCGAAGCCAGTGTGCCACACGTTTTCCTTGAAATAGATTCGCCTCCTCACTGTCAGTGCTCAAGGATCAACCGGTGTCTGCTTCTCAGGATATAACGGTTTACAAGCGATAACGGTGCACCACGTTACAGCTTCTGGCGAACTTGAAAAATACCTGAACTGTATCACCGAAACACACCTAGACTTAGTCTAAGGAAAGAACTAAAGAAAAATAAGAACCTCAAGTTTTTTTCTCGTATTTTCAAAAGAAGAGGGATGGTCTTTTTATAGGCTATAGGAACCAATGGCATAAGCACAACCAAAATGTTTTCCATTATTGCTGAATTGAAAACCATACTCAATTCCAAAACGTTTGGCTTTAAGAATCCGAAATTAAATTCATTTAATTCCCACGTTGATGTCCAAAACCAAAACGTTTTCAAAATTTTTTTTTTTAAATTATTTTGAAGCTTAATGGTTTATTGTAACCTTCCAGCAGTTGATTTCCAATTAACTATGGATTTATGTTGGAAAAAACTAAAACGCAAAGCAAAACCAAACCCGCATGTAACCGATGATTTGTTGCGACATTCGTGCTCGTAGGACGCGCGCTCGCACACAAATCCTTTGATTTCGCCGAGGTTTTCCAGTCATTGATTTGCACCTTCTTGGACATGCGCGCGTGAGAGAGCCTCTATGTTTAGTTGGTTGCCAATTATAAACCAGTTAGAACTTTCATCTCTATCCCTTGTGGGACAAGAGCTTACTCACTTCCTTTCTCTAATTTTTCCAATTTCATAGGTATACTTTTGAGAGTCAATTTCTCATTCACCATTTCATCATTTTGAGTGTATAAATATTTGATTTTGATCATCTTGTAGAGAAAAACACGAATCCATCATGAATCGATACTAACACGAAGTAGTTCCCACTCAAATTCAAGCCTCAAAATGACCATTCAAAATGGTTTTTAATAAGCCATTTTCCAACAATATCCTCTTGAAAAAAAAAAAAGGTCTGAAATTTGTTTGGATATCAACTTGTAAAGTTATCTCATTTTTAAGATGAGAACAAATGGTGTCTGGAATAATAGTCTATTCTGAAAATATCATAAAAAGATTCTAAAAGGATTCCTCAATATATATATATATATATATATATTTGAAAGACTCAATATAGATTTAAATAATGAATTTTTTTTTTAAAATTAGAAGTAATAATATTTAAAGTTAATTAATTAATAGAAGCTCTTTAAAGTCGTTTAATATAAAAATATTTGTAGAAATTTTGACTCAACAATTAATATAGGACATACTAGGAAAAAGAAGTTTAACGAGAGAAAAGTTGACATAAAAAAGTGACAAAGTGTTAAATTTTTGTTAGATGGGTGTACCATTTAAGTATGATGACATGATATATCTGATTTATTGAATAATCTTTGCATAAGATCAATATCAAAGGAGTGCAAGGTTTTGTTTTTTCATATTTCTATATGAAAAAAAAAATTAAGGATATCAATTTTAATTCCAACTGATTAGCACCTAAAGATGTACATGTAAAGCGGTCGATTATAGTACAGATCAAGCGGTTGTATCCATAAGGGGCAACAACAAAAACAAACAATATTTACGGAGATAAACGTTAAAAAGATAAGGAAATAAAATAATAAAAAGTGAAAAATTTTTTTTATGGATTTTTATAGTAAAGAAAATAACTAAATTATGAAAAGGAGAAGATTTAAGTAAAGGAAAATTCAAAATTTTCATTTGTTTTGTTTTTTAATTTGAATCAAATCTTTAATTTATAACTTAATTATAAGTTTTACATCCCTGATAAATAACCAAAAAATATGAAATTAAAGATCAATAAAAATAAATAAATATATTTCGGTGAATTAAATCTTAAATGTTTGGAGGCCAGCTGGGGGCGAGAGCTGCGCTGGTCTGAGTGGAGCTGGAGGTATTGGCCAAAAATGGCGTGGGCTTGGAATTTGCAGCCCAGAGGTCATCGCGGGCATGAGTTTCAGCCCACAAAACACGCTGAGCCAATCTTTGCACGCGGAGGAATCCAGCCGCAGGGACACGTGGCAGCTGCTGGGGAGGTGCACCTGCGGAAAGAAAGAAGAGAAAAGAAAAGAAAGAAAAAGAGGAAAAAGAAAAAGAAAAGAAAAGAAAAAGGAAAAAATAAAATAAAACTAAAATAAATAGAATAAAATAAACTAAAATTAAATATTTCTAAAAGTAAAATATTTTGAATTAGAATCACAAGAATACCCAATTAAAATTTAAATTATTTGTTAAATGATATGGATAAAAGTGCATTTTTATGCACTTATCACCAACTTTTTCACTAAAGCCAAAATATAAATTCGGCAGGAGCACGAATATAACTAAATTCGTAAACTTAATAAAATTGCAAACTATTATACACATTAATATTGTTGATGACCCGACCAGCTCCGACCACTTCAGGCGGATGCGCCGGCCGCTTGACGCCGGTATCTGCCCGGATTTGGACCCTGGCTGGTCGGACGGCACCCTCGACCAAAGTTACATGGTCCTGCTCGGTCTGTAGTGTTCTAGGAACGTTACTCTCCGAGCAGGTAAGAGCACCTGCCCTCTTAGCCGAGTACTCGGACCGCCGACCCGCCGAGCATCCTGATCGGCACTGATGGGTACCTCGGCTCTGATCCCTAGGCCATGCTCCGCCAGTGGCCGAGGATGTGACACCGGTCACATCCCTACCCAATTGGCTGTTGACATCGCCCACCTACTCCTGTCAGAAATCAAATCACAACCTGCAGCCACCTACCCTGACGGGCACTGTAGCCTCCTTGCTGATGACGCCTGAGAAACCCAACCACCCACTGTGCTGGGATTTGGGGACACGTGGCGTCGATCCATTGGACCAATAGCACCTGCAAGCCTACCTGCCCACCGGGTACCCTAGGTAGCCGACCCGGTCGGGTTGCCCCGAGCACTCAGACCCGCGGGAAACACCTATAAATAGAGGAAGAAATCTCCAATTCAGGTATGGTCATTCTTGCCCTACCAAAGCTCTGCCTCTCTTCTTGCTCATCAGATTCCCCACTGACTTAAGCATCGGAATGCCCACGGCAGACACCACACTGGTGTCCCCCCTCATTCCGAGGTGCTCTCGTTTTGCAGGTGATCGACGGCGGAGTGACTGGCAAGTTTCTACCGGACTACCCGACCACATTGGGTGTTACTGCCGGAATCATTTCTGGCATCAACATTTTTTTTTGGCGCTAGAAGGAGGGCCCCCGCCTTTCCAGCAATCTACATCCCCACTCTCGTCCCCTTAGCACACCATGGACGAGCACACCAACCAAGAAATCCAGGAGTTTGACGACCCTGCCCCCACGGGCTCACAAAGCACCAGACCACCACGGCGCCGTGGAGGCGGCCGGGGGCAGCGGAGGCCCACGCAAACGGAAATCCTTGCCGGCAGCGTCCAAGCTCTGACCCAAACCGTGCAAGGGTTTATGAAGGCCTTTCGCGACACCCATAATGTCCAGCTACCCCAGCAGCAACCAGAAGCGGCCGAGTCGACACCGACCAGGCCACCCAGGTCGGCAAGCCGGCGCCGCGATCACTCGCCCACAGCTGATCGGAGCGGTCGAGTCAACGCCGACCTCTAGCACCGGGAGAGCGCCGAGAGACAGCAACGGGAGGCCCAGCCGAGTAGGACTCGCTCGAGGAGCCGCTGCACGCGAATCTCCCTCTCGGAAGCAACTGCGCAGCAGGCCCCAGCCAGAGAGTACCCTGACGACGACTACAGAGAAACTGTCAACGTCAGAGGAAACACCACATCGGTCTTTGACCGTTTGGGAAAACCGACGATCTACCGCCGTTTAGGCCGAGAAACCTCGGTGGATGAGCCCGCCGAGAGGGAGAACCGTGACCAGAGCCGGTTAAATCACTTGCAGCGTCAGCTTGATCGGCTAGTGGGGTAGCAATACGGGTTGGAGCCCACCGGGTCGGCCGACCCACCGTTCACCCCGGCCATCATGGCATCTCCTTACCCCTTCAGGTTCAAGATGCCAGCAATGCCTTCTTACGACGGGTCCACTGATGCGGACGAGCACCTCGAAAACTACCAGGCGCACATGCTGATTCAGAGCGCCAATGAGGCTGCCCTTTGCAAGTCGTTCTGCCTGACCCTGACTGGAGCTGCTTGGCAATGGTACAGAAGACTTCCATCAGGTTCGATCAGCAGCTTCCGGCAGTTAGGGAACTTGTTCTCGGCCGCATTCCTTGGCTACAGGACTAGGAAGCTGGGAGCTTCTCACCTGTTCGGCATCAAGCAGGGCGAGAACGAGACGCTGAAGAAGTACCTGGAGCGCTTTGACAAGGCCGTCGTGCAGGTAGAGGATTGCACAGACGAAACCTTGATTCAGGCTTTCAGGGAAGGCATCAAGGAAGCCCGTCTCGTCTGGACACTCACTTACGACATGCCGCCCACCTTTGCGCACCTGAGAGGAATTGCCTGGAGGCACGCAGAGCCGGACGAGTACGTCAGGGAACGAGGACTAGAGGCCCAAGATCAAGCCCGGCCTTCTAACAGAAGGTCGGAACGGGGGCAACCGAGGACCACCGACCAGAACCGGCCAGACAAGGGAAAGGCCCCTGCCGTGGAGACCCACGCCGAGGCCGACCCTGGCCCAAGAACACCAGCCGGGAGGTTCCGCCAGTACACCCCACTGGTCACAACAATTGAGCACGTCCTGAACCAGGTATCTGGTAAGGGGCTGCTCCGGGACCCACCGCCCAGCCGGACCAACCGTGCTCGGAGGAATCAGACCAAGTACTGCAACTTCCACAAGGACGTTGGCCACGATACGAAAGAATGCATCCAGCTTCAAGATCAGATCGAGCTGTTGATCAGGGATGGTCACTTACGGGAGTTTGTGGAGAGAATCATCACTTCAGCCGGACCGAGTCGTCGGCCGAACCAAGGTTCGGGTGACCGACCAGACGGTAGGGGCCCGAGTACATTGTCCACATAATCTTTGGTGGGACGGCCACTGGAGATACCGTCAGCAGCCGGAGGAGCTATGGCCGCGAGGCCAGGCGGTTCGCCCGCGAAGAACACATCAACATGGCGGAGCATATCAACGAGGCGGATCGGTTACTCCACCCGCACAACGACGCCCTGGTCGGCGAGGTCAGGGTAGCCAACAACATCGTCCGGCACGTCCTCATCGACAATAGGAGCTCTGCGGACGTAATGTTCATGGACGCGTTTTCGAGGTTGAGGATCGAGGGAGCCGTGCTGACACTAGTGCAGATGCTATTGTACGGGTTTGCTGGGAAGTACGTCTACGCAGCTGGCACCGTCCGTCTCCCGGTTACGATCGGGGATGGCCTGGAGAAGGCAACCAGGATGGTGGAGTTCATAGTGGTAGACCGACCATCCGTCTTCAATGTCATCTTGGGAAGGCCTAACCTCAACGCGCTGAAGGCGGTGGTTTGCACCTACCACCTGTCCATGAAGTTCCCTACCGGCGGGGGGATCGGTGTCTTCCGAGAAAACCAGGAGGGGGCCTGCAAGTGCTACATGGAGACGGTGAACAGAGTGTGCCGGAAGGCCCCTGCCCATGCCACCGTAGCCGCCATTCTCATGGTGGATGAGGCTGGGGCCCCCAGCGGGGAAGTCAAGCCCCTGAACGACTTGGACCCCCGAATGCTAGAGGAAGAGGTCCGAGCACTTCTGGTAGAAGACTTAGTCCCTTACCAGCTGGACCCAGAGCACCCGGAACGGACGGTACTACTCGGCTCTCGGCTTGCCCCTGGGACCCGAGCAGAGATGGAGCAGACCCTCCGGGAGCACAAAGATGTCTTTGCCTGGTCTCACGAGGATATGTTGGGAATCGACCCAGCGGTGATGTGCCACCAGCTGAATGTCAACCCAGGGCACCGGCCAGTGATCTAGAAGATGAGGGCTTTCAATCTAGAGAAATCCAACCTGGTCAAGAAATCCTCCGGGAAGTGACGCGTTTGCATTGACTACACCGACCTGAACAAGGCGTGCCCGAAGGATTGCTTCCCCCTCCCGCGGATCGACCAGCTCGTCGACGCGACGGCCGGGCACGAGCTGCTCAGCTTCATGGACGCGTACTCGGGGTACAACCAGATACCCCTGAGCCGAGCCGATCAGGCTAAGACCGGGTTCACGACCGACCAAGGGCTGTATTGCTACAAGATTATGCCGTTCGGTCTCAAGAATACCGGAGTAACCTACCAGCGGCTGATGAACAAAATGTTCGCCTCGCTCATCGGAAAATCCATGGAGGTTTACGTAGACGACATGCTGGTGAAGAGCCGGCTTCGAGACGACCACGTCCGAGACTTCCGAGACTGCTTCAACAACCTGTGCCAGTACAGGATGAAGCTCAACCCGGCCAAGTGCGCGTTCGGGGTAGAATCCGGGAAATTCCTGGGGTTCATGGTGAACCATCGAGGAATAGAGATCAACCCCACGAAGGCCCAGGCTGTTGTGGACTTGCAGCCCCCGCGAACGATCAAGGAGGTGCAAAGGCTGAACGGAATGATCGCGGCCCTATCCCGGTTCGTATCAAGGTCAACCGACAAATGCTTCCCATTTTTCCAGACTCTCAAGACCAGTGGAGGGGTGAACTGGGATAGCAGGTGCGGAGAGGCCTTCGAAGGCCTTAAGTAGTACCTCGCCAACCCACCGCAGCTGTTAAAACCACTTCCTGGAGAAACGCTTTACGTTTACCTCACTGTCTCGGAGAAGGCCATGAGTTCCGTCCTGATCCGTGAAGAAGACAAGGTGCAGCACCCGGTCTATTACAGCAGCAAGGCATTCCAGGGAGCGGAAGTGAGGTATACCCCGCTAGAGAAATTGACCCTTGCGTTGGTCTCGTCAGCTCGCAAGTTGAGGCCTTACTTCCAGGGCCACCCAATCCGAGTCCCGACCAGCTACTCACTCCGCCAGGTGCTGCAGAACCCCGAGCTATCAGGGCGAATCGTGAAGTGGGCAATAGAACTCGGGGAATTCAACATTGAATACGTCCCCCGTACTGCAATCAAGGCACAGGCCCTGGCTGACTTCGTGGCTGAGTTCACCGGACCAGCTGGACCAGATCCTGGGCCTTCAGAGAACACCAATGTTCCCACAGCGGACTCCCCGGCTGAGAGCCGCCCGAGTACGGAAAGATGGAAATTGTTCGTTGATGGGTCCTCCGGCTCAGGAGGCTCCGGAGCGGGACTTGTCATTGTAAGCCCGGACCAGTTCAAGACCAGCTAAGCTCTACGCTTCAATTTTAAGGCTTCGAATAACGAGGCGGAGTACGAGGCTATGATTGCGGGACTCGAATTGGCCCGAGAGCTCAGGGTACAGGACATTGAGGTATTCAGCGATTCGATGCTCATCGTCAACCAAGTCTCCGGGGAATTCCAGGCTAGAGAGGCATGGATGGCGCGATACTTGGACATGGTGAGGGCTCTTCTCGGCCAGTTTAATAGCCAAGTCGTTACTCGGATATCCCGGTCCGAGAATGCCAAGGCGGATGCCCTCGCCCGGTTGGCTTCAGGAAATGATCTGGAGGGTCTCGTCTTCTTCCCCATTGAAAAGCTAGACCATCCGAGTATCGACCGAGAAGAAGTGGTCCTCTTTGTCGAGAACACATCGACTTGACCCAATTGTCCAGTATCTCACCGACTCCCAGTTGCCGTCGAACTGAAAAGAAGCCCGGAGGATCAAGAACACTTCGGTCAGATTCGCAATGATCGACGGGAAACTGTACCGCCGAGGACTCTCTGCTCCCTACTAGCGCTGCATTGGACCGGTCGAGGTCGAGTACGTCATGAAAGAGATCCACAGTGAGGTATGCGGGAATCACTCGGGGTGGAAGGCCCTGTCATTTAAATGTCTGCGTCAGGGGTATTACTGGCCGACCATGAGCAAGGATGCCATGGATTTCACCCGGAAGTGCATGAAGTGCCAGCAGTTCGCCAAGGCTATAAAGTCTCATCCTGAGAGGCTCACCTTGGTAGTATCTGCATGGTCATTTGCCAAATGGGCCATCGACTAAATCGGACCACTTCCGATGGCCCGGTCACAACTTCGATACTGCTTGGTCGCTATAGACTACCTCACGAAATGGGTCGAGGTGGAGCCCTTAGCCCAGCAGACTGAAGTAAAATGCACGAACTTTCTCTGGAAAAGTATCATTTGCCGGTTTGGCCTCCCCCATACTATAGTCACGGATAATGGGAAACAGTTCGGGGACAAGTTCCTCGCGCTATATGAGCAGTTTGGAATAAAGAAAGTGTTCTCCTCCCCCGGGCACCCTCAGAGAAACGGATAGGTAGAAGCTGCCAACAAAATGATCAAGGAAAACTTGAAAAAGAACCTTGAAAGGCATAAGGCGGTTTGGATTGATGAGCTCCCCTGAGTACTTTGGGCTTACCGAATGACCAAACGGACAGCGACTGGGAAGACTCCCTTCGCCATGGCCTTCAGCGTGGAAGTCGTCATACCTGTGGAAATCGGATTGCCTAGCCTACGAGTCTAGAACTACGATGAAGAAGACAATGCTGGTCAGATTCTGCTCGAGCTCGACTTGGTTGAGGAGAAGCGAGAACAAGCCCTGATTCGAACGGCTACTAGCAACCAGGTCGTTGCCCGGTATTACGACAAGAAGTTTTGGCCGAGAGTTTTCCGAGTAGGAGATTTAGTGATGAAAAAAGTGCTCGTCTAGGAGCCTGGGCTCGGCTCTTTCGGCCCTAAGTGGGACGGACCCTACATGGTAACGGGCATCGTACGGCCGGGAACATACCGACTACGCGACAAGGATGGTAGGAACCTGGGGAACCCATGAAATGCCGACCACTTAAAGCGTTTTTATCAATAATTGTGGCAATCCATTCTTCTGTAAAGATTCATCTATTCAATAAAATGATCAATTTTATCAGACAAAACATCTATCTTCCCAAAAAACCCGTGGTCCCCGGGCCACAGGGTCAGGTCCCATGACCGGCCACCCCAGGGGGGCTGCCCGACTAGGACCCATCATTCATCAGACCAAGGTTGGAGTTGGGCGAAACCCCCAAACCAACCAGGGGGGACAAGTGGTGTCAGCCAAGTCACGATAAAATAAACAAATGCAATGAAAAAAAAAATGTGTTTTCATTAATATGTATTTGGAGGGGGATACAAGTTGGGCACCCCCGAACCAAAAAAAAAAAAAGTCATGCGGTAGGCAGCCCGGAGACGAGTTGCTCTTGCTCGGCTGGTACAGCTGAAGATTCGAGCTCTACGGAGGTTGCTAGTTGCTCCGGCTCCGCCGGATGCCCGGGTTCAGCAACCTGGTCATCCAGTACAATGATGTCTCCAGGCGCTCGAGCAGCGCCGGTGACTTCCCCTTCCTCGAGTGCCTCCTCGCCCACCGTCTCCCCGGACTCTGTCGGCACGAAGGACCAGTCCACCCCAACCAACGACGGGTTGACCGCGGTGAACCCGGCCTTCATGTCCCGCATACCTTCCTGGTACATGTGGACGATGCGAGCGTCGTAGTCCTCGGACTCAAGGAAGTCGGCCACCGCTTGAGCTCGAGCCTCTTCGAGGGCGGTAGGAAGGGCGACCTGGAGATACCTCTCGTGCTCGGCCCGAGCAGCGGCGAGGTCCTGCTCGACCTTCTTGAAAGCTTGGCCCAACTCAAACTTTGAAGTCTCCACCTCCTCGGCGTCCCGCTCTGCCTTCTGGATGCAGTCCTCGACAAATCGCTGCTTCTCCTCGGCCAGCCTCGCCCCCTCCTCGGTGGCCTTAGCCCTGTCCTCGACCTCCCTCCTGGCCTCGTCTGTGGCGTTCTTGGCCGTCTTGGCGTCCTTCTCGGCACGCCTGGCATGCCGGGTATCAGCCTCAGATGCCTTCAACTCATCGGCCGCCCGGTTGGCGAACCCCTTGGCGGCTACGGCCCCGGAGAAAGCGAGGCATAGAGCCTCGACCAGCTTCTCGACGCAATCCTCGATGGCCTTGACCGGGTCCGAGCGCTTTGACGACACAGCAACTTTGACGCTAAGTCGGTCCTCGAACTTCACCACGAGCGCTCGGTGAGCCGAGGACTCCGCAACTTGGCCCGATGGGGTGGACGTGGAGCCCGGCCTCGGTTCCTCCCGGCTGCTCCGGGAAGTCAGCGCCGGGGCTGGCCTCTCCTCCCTCGAACGGCTCGCCCGGGTATCCTGGCGAACAGCCGATCGATTCTCGCGAGCCTTGTGTTTGTGCAGCAACCGTCCACCTGCATTGAACCACAGGTGCTTGAACTACTTGTCGGATTCCGGGCACTTGGTCACGAATGACCCCTTGAATGCCTGGAAGTAATAGGAGCCCGTTGACGAAGGCGCGGACTTCATTCGGTACAGGTTCTGGAATGCCCGGAACGGTAGATCAGCCACGTAGTTCTTGGCCCAGAGGATGAAGCAGCTGATCAAGATCCGATAGGCGTTCGCGTTCAACTGAACTGGGGCCACATTCAGCCGCGTGAGCGCTCGCCTCAGGAACGGGTGGAAGGGTAGACGGAGGCCGGCCTGGAAGTACTCGGCGTAAAGGGTGATGTAGCCGGGTGGTGGCCGAGGCGGCAGATCGTTCTCGTCGGGAGCCCTCAAGTCCACCTCGGTTGGAATCTGGAACTCCCGCCTTAGGGCGGCGAGGTACCTCAGAGTTACGGCAGACGTAAAGAGATCTGCCGAATACACCGGAAGACCACCCGCCAGCTCCAGCATTTGCTGGTCGGATCGGCGGTGCACCCGCTGGTCATTGATCAGCATGGCGTGACTAGTCGGCCTGTTACAATCCTCTTGTCGCTCCCCGGGAGGATCTGAGCTGTCCGAGCTCTCTGCCTCGTCCCGACCAGATGTGCTGGCCTCGCCGGCCGACCTCTCGGGTGGGACTTCCTCGGCAATGGGGTTCGCCTGGACGGGCGGCCCGATAGCGATCCCACCCAGTTCTTGTATGAACCGGCTATCGGGACGGGTGCTCGGCCCAACCTGCAGAATCTCTTCCAACCGGGCCGCCCCCCTAGCCTCGGCTGGTCGGCGTGGCTGACCCACCCGTCGATGCGGACGTGCTCGGGGTTATGGTGCTTGGACTTCCGGTAATATCCACAGACCTCGAAAGGGCTTCGTTCTCGGAATTGAACACACTGCTTATAGTGGAGATAGGAGGAAGTTCTTTACCTTCTCGGATGTTCTCGTACGTTGATGGTCCTCTGGTCTTTGGGGTACGATGGCTTGAAGTCCTCGGCAGTCTTCGGCAGCTCTCGGCAAGATGATTTCCTTCGCAAGCGATGGCAAATGAGGTACCTTCCCCCCTATTTATAGGCGCTGAAAGGCCATATGGGCGCGAGTTTCCAGGCGTCGGTTCGACTTCCTGCCGAAGCAAAAGTTTGAATTTCAAATCTCCAATCGTCGGTTCGGCTTCTCGCCAACCGTGGTTCGACGCGTGGCAGACTCGGAACATGACGGATCCGACACGTCGCAGACCCGACATGTGGCTTCCGACACGTGGCGACCGGACACGTGGCAGCGAGCCGTACCACCACCGCCGAGAAGTCAGAATCGTCCGAATAGCCGACCACTTGTACACTTAGATGGATGAAGCTTGACCAATTACACTCGGGCGTGAAGCACCCCTGACCTAGACCCGCCCAGGGATGCTGGGGGGCTTCTGTTGATGACCCGACTAGCTCCGACCACTTCAGGCGGAAGCGCCGGCCGCTTGACGCCGGTATCCGCCCAGATTTGGACCCTGGCTGGTCGGACGGCACCCTCGACCAAAGTTACATGGTCCTGCTCGGTCTGTAGCGTTCTAGGAAAATTACTCTCCGAGCAGGTAAGAGCGCCTGCCCTCTTAGCCGAGTACTCGGACCGCCGACCCGCCGAGCATCCTGGTCGGCACTGATGGGTACCTCGGCTCTGATCCCTAGGCCATACTCCTCCAGCGGCCGGGGATGTGACACCGGTCACATCCCTACCCAATTGGTTGTTGACGTCGCCCACCTACTCCTGTCAGACATCAAATCACAACCTGCAGCAACCTACCCTGACGGGCATTGTAGCCTCCCTGCTGATGACGCATGAGAAACCCAACCACCCACTGTGCTGGGATTTGGGGATACGTGGCGTCGATCCATTGGACCAATAGCACCTGCAAGCCTACCTGCCTACCGGGTACCCTAGGTAGCCGACCCAGCCGGGTTGCCCCGAGCACCCGGACCCGCGGGAAGCACGTATAAATAGAGGAAGAAATCTCCAATTCAGGTATGGTCATTCTTACCTTTTCAAAACTCTGCCTCTCTTCTTGCTCATCAGATTCCCTACTGACTTAAGCATCGGAGTGCCCACGGCAGACACCACACCGGTGTCCCCCTCATTCTGAGGTGCTCTCGTTTTGCAGGTGATCAATGGCGGAGTGACTGGCAAGTTTCCACCGGACTACCCGACCACATTGGGTGTTGCTGCCGGAATCATTTCTGGCATCAACAAATATCATGTACATAAAACTGAAATACAAATATAATCATTTCGACTAATTTCCTTTTTTTATCATAAATTTCTAAAAATATTGTGTTAATTAACATAAGTTTACATATTACACTATGTTAATTGTGGCTATGAAGCTAATAATTTTTTAAAAGAAACTGAAGTTTTAATACAAAAATAATCAGAATAAGGCTAGAGGAAATGAGGGGGGGGGAAAAAAGATGAGACAGAATAGGAAAATAAATAATGGTAATAGGTTCGTAGAAACTGTAGATGATTAGTATTAGGAAAAGAGTTTTAGGGAGAGAGAGAGATAGAGAGAGAAAAAGTATATTTGAGAATGAAAGATAAAATTCTCATTAATCTAAGAGTTGGTTACAGCTAAAAATAAATAGATTACACAGACCAATTATAAGCCTCCACGTGTACAATCTATACAACCTATAACAAACCTATAACAGATCTAACAAACACAAAATAGGCTAAGTATTATTCCTAACACCCCCCCTCAAACTAAGAGTGGATAACTATTCAACTCTTAGTTTGAATCTCATGTCAGCAAACCGAGAGCTAGAAATGGCCTTAGTAAAAACATCAGCTATTTGATCTTGGGAGGGAACATGTCTGATTTCCAATTTCTTCTGCAGAACCTTTTCTCTGACAAAGTAAAAATCCATTTCAATATGCTTTGTTCTAGCATGAAGAACTGGATTTCCAGCTAACATCACTGTTCTGACATTATCACACCAAATAACTGGATTCTTGACTTGAGGCACTTGAAGTTCCCTTAGTAAGGACTGCAACCACGTAATTTCTGCTACTAGATTAGCTAAGGCTCGGAACTCAGCTTCTGTTGAGGACCTTGAGATTGTGTACTGTTTTTTCGAAGACCAAGAAACAAGATTAGAGCCCAAATAAACACAATAGCCCGATGTGGACCTTCTGTCATCCAGATCTGAAGCCCAGTCAGCATTACAGAACCTAACAACATTCAGGCCTTGGTTTAGACCTTGAGAATCAGGTTTTCTTAGATGAAGGCCATAATCCAAAGTTCCAGCTAAGTACCTCATAATCTTTTTTACAGTTTTCCAGTGAGCCTCCAAGGGATTATGCATAAATTGACATACCCTATTGACACTATAAGCTATCTCTGGCCTTATAATGGTAACATACTGAAAAGCACCAACAATGCTTCTATAGAGTTAAGGGCTTTGCACTGGATCACTCCCATAAGCTGTCAATCGCAATCCATGTGTCATAGGTGCAGAGACTGGTTTGGCAAACTGCATCTTGGCTCTGGCTAGAAGGTCTGTAATGTACTTTATTTGAGACAAGTGTAAACCAGATTCAGTGTGTTTAACCTGAATCCTAAGAAAGTAGTCTATCTCTCCAAGGTCCTTGAGTGTAAACATCCCATTCAACTGAGTTACGAGTCCCTGTATTGCATGAACATCACTCCCAATCAACAGAATATCATCCATATAGACCAACAAAAATAAGATTGTCTGAGGAGTGATCTTAACAAATAAAGACTGATCAGATTTGGCTAAGTGCATCATAGAGTTTTCAAACCATGCACGAGGTGCTTGTTTGAGGCCATAGAGGGACTTGTGGAGTCGACACACCTTGTGAGGGTTGCTAGGATCCTGAAAACCAGAGGGTTGCTCCATATACACTTCTTTCATTAGACTCCCATTAAGAAATGCATTATTGACATCAAGTTGTCTAATTGTCCAACTTCTTGAGAGAGCAATAGTAAGCACAACTCTGATTATTGTAGGCTTGATAACTGGGCTAAAGGTTTCATTAAAATCAAAACCAGCCACCTGATGAAAGCCCTTTGCTACCAACCAAGCCTTATACTTGTTCATTGTACCATCAGGATTTTCTTTTACTTTGAAGACCCACTTACAGCCAATAGCCTTCCTGCCTAATAGAAGATCAACTAATGACCAGGTGCCATTTCTCAACAAAGCCAAATACTCATCTTTTATTGCATGTTTTCATTTCAGATCCTGCAAGGCATCTGTAACAGTTGCAGGTTCTTTGCTAGCCATGAAAACTTTAGGCCTTCGAGTACCATCGTTACTTCTAGTAACCATGGAATGAGTACTACCAGCACCTGTTCTTCTTGATTGGGCAGCAACCTGTGATATATCAGAAACAATAGAAATAGGTGCAGATCTAACAATAATTGTATCATCCATGATTCCATGATTAGGACTTGACACAGGTTCAAGGAGAGGCATAGACACAGGTTCAGGAGACATAATGGAAGGATTGGGAGAAGGAATAAGACAAGGTTGAGGCAGTAGAGAGATAGAAGACAAGGAAATAGGGGAATGAGACTCTTTGGTAGCTTTTTGAGCAAAAGGAATGTGTATTCATCAAACAGAACATCTCTAGAAATGACAATCTTCCCAGAAGAATCTAGACACTTATAACCCTTATGATTCAAGCTATACCCCAAAAAGGTGCATGGAGAAGAGTGAAAATTAAACTTATGGTGACTGTAAGGCCTAAGATTTGGAAAACACAAGCAGCTAAAAACTTTTAATTGAGAATAAACAGGGGGAGTATGAAAAAGTTTTTCTAATGGTGATATACCTCCAAGAATAAGAGTAGGAAGCCTGTTAGACACAAACACTAAGGCCCTAAAGGCTTCATCCCAAAACTTTAAAGGCAGAGAGGCTTTTGCAAGCAAAGTAAGGCCATGTTCAACAATTGTTCTATATTTTCTCTCTGCTAGACCATTTTGTTCGTGAGTATGAGGACAAGGATGTCTATGAACAATACCAAAGGACTGTAACAGGGTAGTAAATGGCCTATATTCACCTCCCCAATCAGTTTGGACAGCAAGAATTTTTGAATCAAGTTGCAACTCTACAAGCTTTTTAAAATTTTCAAAAGTTTGAAGAGTATCTGACTTTTGTCTAAGCATGTAAATCCAAGTAAACCTGGTGGTAGCATCTATAAAATGAACATAATAGCGATATCCATTTGCAGAAATTGTAGATGAAGGACCCCATAAGTCAGAGTGAATTAATTGCAATGGCTTTGTATATTCTGTGTTAGAACTACGAAATGGAAGCTTGTTCAATTTACCTAAACAACACGCTTGACACAATGAAGGGACCACTTTATTAGAATAGGAAATGTTACATTTGGCAAGAACAACTTTTGCAACCTTATCTGAGGGGTGGCCAAGTCTATTATGCCATAGATCAAAAGTTGTACAAGGTGTATATGGTACATTAGAGGACACAGGACTAGGAAAACTAGCAGAAGAATCAAAAACAGTAGGTTTGTGCTCCTGTGAGGTTGATGACGATTGAGATGTAAAGGCAGGACCATGTTGGAGATGAATCTGATTGTTATCAAACACATAAAGTCCATCTTTAAGCTTCCCCATCAGCAAAACAGCATGAGTAGCCTGGTCCGTAACAAAACAGACAGTGGAATGAAATTCAAAATACATATTGTTATCATGAGTAAACTTAGAGACACTAAGAAGATTTTTTGTGATTTTAGGAACATGGAGTAATTGTTTTAGTACTAGATAGCTCGAAGGCTCGAAAGAAGAAGGAAACATGGAATGACCAACATGAGTTATAGTTAGACCCTTACCATTACCAATATAAAGTTGCTCTGGTCCATTGTATTCAGCCTTTGACATCAGATTGGAAGCTTTAGAAGTAACATGATTAGTAGCACCTGAATCAGGGTACCAACTGTTGTCACAGACAGTTTTAGGAGTAGCCAGCATAGTAGTGAGTTGAGGATGCTCTGGGTTATGAGAAGATTCACCAAGGAAGGCAACATTGCCTTGAACTCGACCAGAAAATTGTCCTGGTCCTTTGTAAGAAGGATCAAATCTATAGTAGCACTGTAGGACCTCATGACCCACTTTGTTACACAGTTGACACACCACTTTGTTAACACCAGAATTAGCATGATTCCAATTACCACCTAAATTCCAATTAACACTCCCACGGCCACTAGCAAATCTGCCACCATTACCAAAACGTCCTCTTCCACTAGGAGGACCCCCACGATTATTAGAGAAAGAACCACCATTGTAAGAAGAATTAGAACCAGGAGAAAATCTGGAACTAGGAAATCCACGATCAGAAGGATTAGGATAGAACTGTCGCTTGCTTTGTGCATAATTTGCAGTAGCTACATTAGCCAAAGCTGAGTCAAGCGATTTAGCATTCTTATCAAGTTTGACTTCATAGGCAAGAAGAAGAGCCTCAACATCCTTCACAGAGTAATTATCTGTTCTTGAACTAATAGCTAGTTCAACACAATCGTATTCTTATGATAAACCCTCAAAAATTGCATCAATTTGATCCTTTACAGTCATACTATATATGACCTACTAGGGCTAAAAGATCAATAAACCCCCTGATCTTGAGTAGATACTCATTGATCGTTAAAGATCCCTTCTTGGTAGACTGAAGTTGAGTTTTGAACTATGTTATCTTAGCTCTTATTTGGCTGGCAAAATACACTTTAATCATTCTCCAGATCTATGCAGAAGACTCACAATTCACCATTCGAGAAACAATCCCTTCAGTCATGGAAGACATAAGCCAGGACATGATTAATTGATCCTGTTGTTCCCAATCCAAGAACTCAGGAGTAACTCGTCCAAGAATCTCATCTTCAGCAGAAAGAAATTTCACTGGCGGAGTAGAACCAAACAAGAAATTCTAGAGACGATAACCTTTGATCAAAGAAAGAACCTCTTTTAGCCAAATCAGAAAATTGTTCTGATCCAGCTTTGTCCCAATCAGATGAGAAAATGAAATGGGAAGAAACCTCTGTAAATTCGCCTCCATCGCCATTGTTGTCGACCTTAAAGAACCTTCAGCTCGAGCTCCGTTTTCTGTTGCCAGAAAATGCTGCATTGCCGGAAATGGCTCTGATACCATATTAGGAAAAGTGTTTTACAGAGAGAGAGAGGTCGAGAGAGAAAAAGTATATCTGAGAATGAAAGATAAAATTCTCATTAATCTAAGAGTTGGTTACAGCTAAGAATAAATAGATTACACAGACTAATTATAAGCCTCCACGTGTACAATCTATAACAACCTATAACAAACCTATAACAGATCTAACAAACACAAAACAACCTAAGTATTATTCCTAACAATTAGAAAAATAGATAGAAAAAAAAAAATTATAGGAATAGAAGAAATACAAAGGGAGACTTAAACGGGGACAAAAGATAATAAAAAGAAGAGAGAATGTGTGACATGGCATATTGAATTATAAGATTTTAAAATAATAGCATTAATGAAACTATGGTAATCAAATCGCATATTCTAATTATATTTTGTTCCAAAATTATTTTACGTTGGCAGCCCTATTTTCCACTGATCTTTTATTTTGCATTTCCTGTCCAATTATTGATGTTGAAGCTGTGATTAGGGATTCTAAGGGTGTGGTTTAGGCTTGCCTGGCAAGGAAAATTAGAGGATACTTCTTTCCTAAAGTGGCTGAAGCAATGGCATTACAGACAGCTTTGAATTTTGCACAAGTTTGTTGGGAATGCCCTAAAAGTGAAATACATTTTAGTTGTATTTCATTTATTTTGAACTGAATAATAATATATTTGAGGTTTTTTCATTACATCTTTATTATACTGTATTCGTTTAGATTTGCATATTAAAGTAAATGTAAGCAAATATGGCTTATTGACTACTTGGTATTTAAACTGTTAGAATGTTACATGCAATGGATTTTTGTATGAGAGAAGACAAAGTTTTAAAGTAAGTAGTCTAAATCTATAGTTTGTAGTCTATGGGATTAGAGTGAGCATCTAACTCATATGAAGATAACTATGTTGTCTAAAGCTAATTAGGGAGATGATTTGTCTTGACCATCTGGAGCAAGCTAATTCCCAAGTAGAGACATAGATAAATTGCTTAGTAGTGGTGATATATTGGACTGGACCAATGTGTAATTAATCTATAAGTCTGCTTGATTAGATTAATTCACATTTGACATTCATTATACAATAAACTTAATCTTGAGTAAGTAAATGACTTCATGTTTATGACTTGTGTATTTTGATATTCCAAAGGCTAAAGCAATTAGGAGTAGTAGGCTATTAGACCGGTTCGTTGGGTACATGACTTATATTCGATATGAGCTTTGCTTATAGATATGGAATCATAGCTCCCACAAAGAGTAAAGGTTATCTTCTTAATGACATTATGTAGAATGTGAAAATGGATGAGGCCTCGGGTCTTTTGCTGGGCAAATAACTAATTATTCACTTTGGGTGAATAATCATTTTCCTATTAGATGTATAATGGATTTTTAAGATAGTGTGATCAAAAGGTTAAACGGACTTTGACTTTAATTTGATTATGGATATCATATGAGCGTGTTGCATACATGACAAAGTCATTGGACTGCGGCTACACACTGGCTTACGTAATACGGTATATAATTGGAAGTGTAGTTTCAGATTTATAGTGGTGTGACTCTAAAACTAATAATTGTGTAATTAATTTATTTGGTATAAAATAATTAATTATATAGATTATTGGAGCCCATATTATATATGTCCAATTGGTCCCCTTTACTAGCTTAATATAATTCTTTAACGGATGGTAATCAATTGGGATATTCATTATTGCTTTAACAGTTAGACTTCATAAAGAGAAAAATCCAGGTACCTCCCACAAAATGTAAGCATTTTTTCTACTAACGGTAGAATGAGAATTTTGTTTCATTTGATTAATTGGATAAATATTTAGTTTGGATATATAAATATTTATTTGAAGATAAGATTTGAAATTTGTATTAATTATATTTATCTTTTATGATAAACATGAGATTGATTTAAATTAAGAGATATGATAAATTAATTATTTGGATAATTAATTTAAATATCTAAATAATCTTATTTAAAATAAATATTTCAAATTAAATATGGTAATTATCCTATTTGGATTTGAAATTGAAATTGAAACAAAATATTATCCTAGTCTACCTTGTGTAGGCGTTTTTCATGAGGATAAGGGAAGGAAAATATTTTCTCCTTATTGATTTTATTTGGATGATTATTACATAATTATTTAATTCAAATAAAGTTGCCATGATTCTATTTTAAATTTAAATTAGAGTAATGGAACATTATCCATGGAGATAAAATCATAAGATAATTGGAGATAAAAATTTGAATCAAATTTTGAATCTCCTCGTCTCATTTGAATTCAAATTCCACTCAGTCCATTCACTATAAATAAGACCCTACGTGCTCTTATTTTATTTAGACAACAGACTCTAAGGTGAGCGAGCTTATTATTATTATCTCATTATAGCAATAATAAATTGCAAGAGCTCTGGGTGGTTGGAAGGAGAAAGTCGCGTACGAATACCAATCAAGAGACGGAGTGACTATGCACTCTACCATTCAGGAATTGGAGAATAGTAAAAATGGCTAGTTGGTTGAAGCTCTCTTTGATCACATCATCTGGCATTCTTGTTGTCTTCTCTCAAGATATTTAGATTGTAAAATAATTTATTGTATATGACAAGATGAGTTAGTACGATCTTAAGAAATTTTTTTTTTAAAATTTCACTCCGTAAATTACCTCTTTTTCTTACAAAGTTAGCTCTGATACCAATTGAAAAATGGGTAATTTACGCAGCAGAATTTTTAAAAATTTTTTCTTAAGATCGTACTAACTCATGCTTCCATGTACAATAAATTATTTTACAATCTACATACCTTGAGAGAAGACAATAGGAATGCCGGATGATGTGATTAAAGAAAGCTTCAACCAACTAGCCTTCTTTGCTATTCCCTAATTCCCAGACAATAGAGAATGTGGGCATTTGGTCTTACAATCGGTATTCATTCACGACTTTCTCTTTCCAACCACCCAGAACTCTTGTAGCTTATTATTACTATAATGAGAGAATAATAATAAGCTTGCTCATCTTAGAGTATGTGGTCTAAATAAAATAGGAGCCTTTAGGGTTTTATTTATAGTGAAAAAACTGGGTGGAATTTGAATTCGAATAGGACTAGGAAATTTGATTCAAATTTTTATTTTCAATTATCTTATGATTTTATCTCCATGGATAATATTCCAGAACTCCAAATTAAATTCAAAATAAAATTATGATAACTTTATTTGAATTAAATAATTATGTAATAATAATCCAAACAAAAATTTATCCTCATAAAAAACGCCTACACAAGGTAGACTAGGATAATATTTCGTTTCAATTTCAATTTCAAATTCAAATAGGATAATTACCATATCCAATTTACAATATTTATTTTAAATAAGATTATCTATATATTTAAATTAATTATCCAAACAATTAATTTAAATTAATTCCATATTTATCACAAAAAATAAATATAATTAATTCAAATTTCAAATCTTATCTTCAAATAAAATATTTATCCAATTAATTAAATGAAACAAAATTCCCATTCTACCATTAGCAGAAAAAACGCTTACATTTTGTGAGGTGTTCCGAATTTTTCTCTTCACGAAGTCTAAGAATTAAAGCCATAATGAATATCCCAATTGATTACCATCCGTTAAGAAATTATATTGTGCTAGTAAAGAGACCAATTGGACATATATAATATGGGCTCCAATAATCTATGTAATTAATTATTCTATACCAAATAAATTTAATTACACAATTATTAGTTTCAGAGTCACACTACTATAAACCTAAAACTGCACTCCCAATTATATACCGTATTACGTAAGCCAGTGTATAGCCGCAGTCCAATGACTTTGTCATATATGCAACACGCTCATATGATACCCATGATCAACTTAAAGTTAAAGTCCGTTCAACTTTTTGATCAAGCTATCTTAAATATCTATTATACATCCAATAGGAAAATGATTATTCACCCAAAATGAATAATTAGTCATTTGCCCAGCAAACGACCCGAGCCTTGTCCATTTTCACATCTTATATAATGTCGTTTAGAGGATAACCTTTACTCTTTTTAGGAGCTATGATTCCATATCTATAAACAAAGCTCACATCGAATATAAGTCTTGTACCTGGTCTAATAGCTGACTACTCCTAGATGCTTTAGCCTTTGGAACATCAAAGTACACAAGCCATAAACATGAAGTCATTTACTAACTCAGGATTAAGATTATTGCATAATGAATGTCAAAAGTGAATTAATCTAATAAATCTGACTTATAGATTAATTACACTTTGATCCAGTCCAATATATCACCATCACTAGGTAATATATCTATGTTTCTACTTGGGAGTCAGCTTGCTCCAGATGGTCACGACAAATATCTCCTTAATTGGCTTTAGACAACATAATATTCATATGATCAGTTAGATGCTCACTCTAACCCCATAGACTAAAGACTATAGATTTAGACTACTTATTTTAGAATATTGTCTTCTCGGATACAAAAATACATTGCATGCAACATTCTAACAGTTTAAACACCAAGTAGTCAATGAGCCATATTTGCTTACATTTACTTTAATATGTAATTCCAAACAAAGACAGTATAACAAAGATGTAATGAAAAAACCTCAAATATATTATTAATCAGTTCAAAATAAATGAAAAATAACTAAAATGTATTTCACTTTTAGGGCATTCCCAACAAACTTGTGCAAAATTCAAAGTTGTCTGAAATGCCATTGCTTCAGCCACTTTAGGAAAGAAGCATCCGCTAATTTTCCTTGCCAGGCAAGCCTAAACCACACCCTTAGAATCCCTAATCATAGCTTCAACATCAATAATTGAACAGGAAATGCAAAATAGAAGATCAATGGAAAATAGGGCTGCCAATGTAAAATAATTTTGGAACAAAGATATAATTAGAATATGCGATTTGATTACAATAGTTTCATTAATGCTAGTGTGCTCATACTTGCCCCCAGCGCACATGCTGGTGCCCGTTCCATGCCTAGCCCGCGGTTGATGCCTGCGAGTCTGGCTAGCGTGCCAGTGGTTTGCGCACCAAGCCCCCATATGAGGCTTGGTTCCTCCCTTTTGTGCTTTGTCTTAATTTTCCAACTAGGGTTTTATTTATGAAACCCTAATTGAATTAGGACTTCTACATATTATTGTCCAATAGCAAAAATTAAATAAAAAACAAATATTTTGGGAAAAATAAATTAAGGTATTCAATTTTCATCTCCTCCATGAATAAATTACATAAAAAAAAAATAGACTGTTTCCAATGGACAAATTTTCTAAATATTCAAAGAAATAAAAAAAATCTATGGGAAAAAATACGGTGATAATAAGCCGCTCCCATGGTTACATGAAAATTCCTAGATACAATTTTTTTAAATTCTAAGGAACCATGACTGACAAAATTGAGCGTGCTTATAATAGAATTAAAATAACCACATACATCATACATAATCCATGATAACAACATAATAGAAACCCTAGAATGCCATTCTCTAAAAAATATTAAATCTATATATAGTTTAAGGTGAAAATTAGATTGTCTAATTTATATATATGACATAATCATGAGTTGGCTCTGATTCCAATTGTAACAAAAATGAGTAATTTATGTAGTGGAATTTTGCCCCTTTTTCTTACAAAGATGGTATTTCTATTTCAATTGCTGAAAACGAATGCAATTGATGTGGTGGATGCTGTTAATAATCGAGATTTTCCGTTGTAGTTTATGTAGTCATATTTCTTGTTAAGGGACTATGGTTGCCCACCTTTTGGCTAGTTCTGTTTCTTATTACTCTGAGTTGGTTTGTGGCATTGAGGCTGTCCCATTGTTTTATAGCCTCTGCAATTCGAGCTAATTTAGCTGTTTAATTAAATTCTGTCACTTTATTTTTTTTTTTTAAAAGCTATCTAGCAAATACAATTTTATTATTATAAAGACATATGTACATATGAGTGCAATAAGATTAAAGAAAACAAAAAAAAAAAAAAAAAAAAAACTTTGAAACATATCATTGTACAAATTTTCACCACCATTTATTATTTTGAAAAAAATATCCTCATACAACGTTTATGAAATAAGCAAGAAAATTAAATCATATGTTATTTCTATTATTGAAAATTAGAGGAAAAGGTTTGATTTTAGGTTTTAAAATAGCAAAGAATATGTATATTTTTAATAAGTTAAATTGTTTTGTATTTATACATAGGGATCTTTTAATAATACCAAATTTTAATATAAAAAAGTGTGTCAAAACTAGCAATATCCTGAAATCAAAATCTGAGTGCCTTAAAAAAAAAAAAAAAAAGGATAGAGAAATATTCTTGGGATATTAGCGTATGGTATGTTCCCAGCGACGCCTCGCGCATAACAAAGAGAATCTTTTGACTTCATAATTTTTTACTGAGTGGAGAAAAGGATAATCACTAATTTTTTTTTTCTCTTTTTTTGGTTTTTGGTTTTATATTTTCTCTTGCTATCTCGCATATTTTTTGTTTTCACATAACCCAGTACCGTTTTACGTCTCATTTTTTCTCAATTTTCAAATTACTGTTCTACAAAATTAAGTGAAGAATGTTTTCTCTGGGTCAAAAGCAAGTCAAGGCTAGTCACTTTCTAGTGTTTTCTTTCCCATTTCCTACCAAAATATTATGAGAAAATAGCAACCATCTTGTCTGTTTTTTCTCTTCGCTGTGACATTCATCTCTGAGTTTTGTTTTTTGTTTTTGTTTTTGTTTTTGTTTTTTTTTAAATAAATGAACAGCCCTTGAAATCCTGATGGCATTTTATTCTGATCCTTTCTTCTCTTTGTCTACTCTATGAGATTGTGTCTTTATTATTCAAAGCTCGAACATGGTTGTGGAAGACGTATAGTAGTAAGACGAAGACTCAATGCGTAGAGCGTTTCTTGTTGCAACTAGAATGGACAGCTTGTGAGGGGCTTGAGATAGTGTATATATGAAACCCTACAAGAATTAGGCCTTCAGATAACATTGGCTAATTGCGGTTTTGAAAATATGTTACATAGGACGTGGGCTTAATTCAAATTAAATTAAAATTTAATTAGATGGGAGAGATAAACTGCGCCAAAGCCATCTCTCTCCCACGATCTTTCGAAACCACCCGCACCAAACCCCCGCGCCAAACCAACTATAGAAAAAACATATTCACTGAAAATTTCCATCTCCCAAATATTTTCTCTAAACATTTCCCTCTCTCAAAAATTTCTCTTTAGACGTTCCTTTCTCATATTTCCTCTCAAACTGCTAGGGTATCGAAAATTCTTGGTCTTTGTCTTGAATGATTGGTATGGGTCGGTTTATTCATTTCTCGCTTGATCGATTTACATGTTCTTATGAATTTTTCAATAGAAGTTGCTGTAAACTGTTTTAATATTTTTGAGATAAAAAGTTTTACTCAAAGAATGAGAGAACCAAATCTGGAATACCTTAATCTTTATTATTTATTTAATCCTTAAGATTGAATCTATCAATGTTCAAGTATAAATGGCTCATATAAGTATACTTGTATCTTGTCTGATAGGTGCAAGAAATTTTGAGAATTAAAAAAAAAAAAAAAACCACCTTGATTTGAGGCTTCCTGCTGTGTGAAGCAAGTTTGCAATTCGAGGTAGGAAACTTTTATTTGAATAGTCCTGTTGTTTGAAGTTAAAAACGTTTTAGAATGTTCGCTCACTGTTTTTTTTATCCCAGGTGGCAAGTATATATGATTGACATGAAGAATGATGCAAGCTTTTGTGATTTTGTGTTAAAGGAAATCAAGTAAGAAAATTAGAAAAAGATTACTTGTGCGTAAGTTTTAATATTGTTTCTACTGTGACATTGGTTAGATGTGTTATTCTTTATCTAAGAGTTGATATCTAGGGCAATCAATATTACTTGTTCTGTCTTTGATTCCTATAAATATGAGTTGCTTCTTTCGTTTCTCTAAGTTGATAGTAATATTGAAAGTAATTTTTTGTATTGTTTCTGCTCTGAGATTTGTCAGATTTGTTGTTCTTCATCTAGGAGTTGTTCTCAAGGGCAACAAATATTACTTTTGTCTTTCAGTCCTATAAATATGAGTTGCCTCTTTTAGTAATAAGCTAAAGTATTTTCTGATTTCATCATACTAATCGTTTTAGTAACTTTTTAAGGATTTGGATTTATGTTGCAGAGGTTGAAGTTTCCAATACGGTGAAGATAACAAATACAAAGCTTTCTTCGCTGGATAGGCTGCTTGGTTGGAATGACTATAAACTTTTGAAGGGTTTTGGACAGAGACAATGTGGTTAATTAGAGGAGATGTATTACGGGTAGTTGTTACAATTTGTTGTAGGTGGCTGAGTCCTTGTATAATTTTTTGCTTTGAGACTCTGGCCCATGTTCATCTTTTGGGATCCTTTGTTGATTATAAATATCTTATTACTCGGTTCAAGCTTTATTTATGGTTAGGATTTTGATGAAATAATTAGTAGCTATTTATTGATTTATTTCTTAAAATGCTTTATCTAAAATTATTTATTTATAAGAAAGTTGTTATTAGAACACGTCATTCTCTTAAAAATTATATTATTTCTTTAAACTATTAAAAATATGAAATTGATAATATTAACTACTGTCGTTCCGACAACAATAGAGCACCAATTTAACGCTACAATAAAGAACTATACAGCATTCCGAAATCACTATAAAATCAATACCATGGCATTTCTAAAATGCAGTAAGAATAATTCTATAGCATTAATATGACGCTATTAAAAATTTGGACATAACATGGGCTATCATAGCGTTTTCTAAACTGCAATAAAATACTAATGATAGCGTTTTTTGCATGCTATGAAATGCATTATTTGTTGCATGCAAAGTCTTTTAAGGAATATGATTATTGCAAGATTCAAAGATATAAAAATAGATGGTTGTTTTGTCGGTGTGCGAAGGTGTATTGTCTATAAGATTTCGAATATTTCATGTGTCAAATAGAAGCCGTTAAACCTGAGATTCAGTGATACATTTATCAAGCTGGTTATGAAAAGTGCGTTTGTGCATTTTTCAGTTGAAGGAGATATGATGTCATGACTAAACATATCTGAGTCTATAAAGGTTATGCTACTAGAGGCTAGAGAGTATCAGTTTTCTTGTTGTATTACAAATTAAAATATGACCTTTTGTGACAGATATAAGTAACACTTTTTTAAATATCACAAAAATTAAGACATTTGTTAGTAAATGCCACAAAATAGCACCATTATTTTACATTTGTCATAAATTTTACAACAGTTTTATAATGCCGCTAAAAATAAAGATATTTTAGTCCCGAAAATAATAATACAATGAAAGTATGATTTTTAAAGTATCAAAATAATGTTTTGCCATTAATTTTAATGAGTTGTTTTAATTACATGTGGGTGTGGTCTCAATGGTTACTATAATATTTACCCATGGATGGTTATCGTTGTTTTAGTCATATGATAATGATCGGTTGGTCGTAATAAATTAAGTAGTTGACCAATAAAATTTGAGGAAAATTAATGAACATAAAATTTAGAGAGCTCATTAAATGAGATTTTGGTTGTTAACTTGTTGACATTGTTTTTTCAAATATTTTTTAAATAAATTTTAAGTTAAAGATTCATTCGTAGTTTTTGAATCTTATTCCAAATTTTTTTTTCATTCCCAAATTTTTTTATTAATTGTTGGTCTATTCCCAATTTTGGCTTTTCTACTTTTTGAATCTTTTTAACAAATGTTTGACGTAAACTGGCAACTTACCTCAGTTTTGAAAAATTACAAAACATCATTACTTGGCTATGAAAGAAAGGTTATTTTGTTATTGTTTGTTTTTCAACTCTTACTATACAATATCGTTTAAGATCCATTGATGATTTTCTATCAGTTATTTTCTATAGTTTTAGTTTTAGATTTAAATTGAAAAAAATAGATAATTAAAATTTGGGAAGAAAATGTTATAGAGTCACCCGTTTTAATTTTGAGATGACAACTAATGATTACGTGAACTACAAAAATGGAAGCAGCAGGGAAAAAATAAGGAATGGGAAAAAGAAATAAAAGAAAGCACGTGGTTTCAACCCAAAAACATAAGTAACAAATAAAAAAAAAACGCAGGAAAAAAAAATGATACACCCTTACATTATTCCATATACTAATTTCCCATTTTTCAAAAAAAAAAAAAACAATTAATTAATAATTGACGGTTTTTTTATAGAAATTTATGTAAAAGTTAGTAGGTTACTTAACTTACTATATCAAGTCATATAAAGTACCACATCATCTAATGTAATTAAAGTATGTACTAATATTTATAATTTTGTCTATAATCATTACAAAAAAAAAAATGTAATTTTAAAAAATTCTTCCAATAAAATATGTAAAGATATATGTCTATATGTATAGTGACAACGACATGTCGAAGTATGAAAGAAAATTTGATATGTTGAAATATAAAAGAGAATGCGATATTCCTATTTTTTTATCTAATTTTTGTCATAGGTTTCTTCAAATATTTTTTTTTGTTGGTATTAATCACCTTTTAGTAAGTATACCTGAGCTGGTAAACTTTTATATTAATTACTATTGGTCTTTTGAAATAAAATAATTTCTATAACAAAGAAAATATAAACGAGAAAAGAAAACGTTTAGTACTTTAAAAAATTAAAAAAAAAAAAAAGAAAATGTTTAACCTTTTAGTTTCAGAGCAAATGTAGAAGCGTCATTCACAAATTAGAAGAGTAATTTATAAAAGAAATTTTGCAGGTAAAAAACCTAAAATCTAACTAATTTCGCATTCAAACCACAAATTTTAGGAAATAACGTTGTTGAGTAAATCAAACTTTTTGCAACAAAAAAATGTAAAATCTAAACTAATTTCTATTATTAACTGATCATAAGATACCGGTTCAGAAATTGCAATATTAAATTGCAGGGGGAGGATTTAAAGAAAATCCTAAATACACAAACACGGCTTTTAAAATGCTAAATCGAAAGGAAACAAAACGTGGGTCTGTGATTTTGGTTTTTCTACCAAAATCTTCATTTTTCTCTCAAAATCTCTAGTTTTCTTTTATATTAAATGGAATTGCTAGAAATCGAATGTGTTTGAACTTGAGGAAACTTCTGATAATCTGAGGTTTTAGTTGAAAGTTCGGCAGGATTCTGAAATCCAATGTCGATGGTGGTTGGAGATCGATAAGGATTTGGAGGCAACGGTGGCTTGTGCTCTACTAGGGTTTCTGATGATTAGGTCGATAAATGATAATAGTTTTTAGATGAAGATGATTTTTGTTCAAGGATATTTTCGGATTTCCACCTTAATGTTTTCACCTAATTATGCTATTTGGTCATAATATTTTGATTTATGCTATTATTTTGAAGCCTTGCAGTCCAATATGCTAATTCACCATTTCTCTTGAAATAAAATCAAAGTTAATAATTACATTTAATTTAAGGGAAAATAACGTTTTGGTACCTTCATGTTTGAGAAATCTTTTTGCGGTATCTGGTCACTTTAGAAAATATCATGTTGGTACCCCGGATAGTTCTATCTTTTAGTTTAATTTTTTACAAAAATAAAAAACACATTCTGATTTCATTTATTTAAGGTTTGTGATTGAAGAGGGGTTAAAAAGTGACATCTATGTTTACGTGAGGCATAATTAAGAAAAAGCTGTTGAGTGGAGATAAACTACAAATATTTGAAAAAAATATGGGGCTTAATTTGGAATACAAAAAGTTTAGGGGCTAGCCGTCATGTAGGTCTGTGGCTGCTTCCAACTTAAAAGCAAAATATTCCTCACTACAACCCCTCAAAAAAAAAAAAAAAAAAAAAAAAAAAATCTAGGAAAAATATAAAATAGTGCATGATCTCCTAGAAACAACTATAAATTTTTGTAACTTGAATCCTCTCACACTTTGAGTACATACCGTATAGGTCTTTTCATTTGAAATATTTATCATTTTCTTTTGAAAATTATCAAGTATTGCCAAATAAACTGTTAGATATATTTTTTAGTGTTTGCATCTTATGGCAACGTCTAAGTCTAAGTCTATAATGTAGTTTTAGTTTGAGTAGAATAAGTAAAAATGAATAGAAGTTTGCAAAGTAGTATTCGGAAGCAGAATAGGATAAGAAGACTTGAAAGCTTGGAGAAGAAGTAATCAACTGTTGACTTTATTTCAAACTCATTATTTTGAGTCCAAGGTTAATTGTGATTCAGAAAGGGAATAGGATATGTCCTCTATATCCCAAATGATGCAAGAATTATGAAAAATAATTTTGTATGGTTTGCAGAGAAAAAAATCTTGCTTTTGAGCTTTCTGAGTTTATAACTTAGTAGTTTTATAGCTTTATTTTGAAAATTAATTGTGAGTTCTTCGGGAGAAGAAATTGTGAGCTCTTCAGGCGGGAGAAGATACTTTTGCTTTGTGAGTTCTTCGAAAGAAGATATTTTGCAGTTTTTGAATGGATTTCAACAACAAAAATTTTTCAAGACGAGTGGTGCTCGCTAAGTAAATCTATCAAGTTGATTCTTCAAGATGGTGACAAAATTATAAAGGAGTCTTTATTTGTACAAGTCCAACTGGTATTTATAATCGTTATTACCTAGTGGATTGTTCAGTAGCTATAGACATGGTCTCAAGATGAAGGTTTTATCAAAATCACATTATAATTACCTGAGTTCCTTTTACTTTTTACATTTTAATTAATGAGACAATGATTAAAGTCGATAAAAATAGCAAAAACATATGTAACATAAAACTCATTAAAAAAAATTGGTCAGATTTCAATCGTTGTTATAAACTCTTTGTAACTTTAAGATTGTGTCTACCTAAACTAAATCAGGCTTATTAAGTTGAGAATTATGGGCCGGGGTGGGGTTGTATATTTAAGGAAAATGTTTTTAAGAGGACTAATATATGGATAATCAAATTTTAATGGGAAATGAGTAAAATGTAAAATTTTTAGAGATTAAATTGACAAAAAAAAAAAAAAAAAAAAAATCACCGAGCAGAAATCCTTACTCGGTCCGCCCATGTAGCTAGGTAGGGGGTCTTATAGAATCGATCAAACAGGGATTAGACATTTGGAATCAATCTGAGACTCATGAATTAAACCAAAATAAAACTCTAGAAATATGTCAGCAAATCAACTCTAGACATTTAAGAAAAATCTCTAAAGACAGATAAATCGAATTAATCACTCGAGGTCTCTCGTCCAGTACTTTTCTCAAAATTGTAGAAATAGTGGCATGCCATGCATTTCACTTCAAAATTCATGTTAAGCAAAATTTTAACTCAGATTTCCAGTAGCTTTACCAATAAGCGGTCTTGAAAATCTTCTGACAGAGTTGCTCATCAGGAAAAAATTACTACTTAATTATAAACAACAAAATCCGGCCCTATGATTTTTAAATTATTTGGATTTCACATGCATTTAATTTTACTGGTCATAAAAATTTATAGGTTAGGTTTATTGACACCCTTATCTCACAGCTTTTCTTGAACCAACCACCATTAAAATTAAAATTATTATTATTACTCATTACACGCTCTTATTACTTAAAAGATTGTCCCTACAACAACACTATAGTTTTTATTCTTTTTCCACCCACCAACCAAATAATAACCTCCTCATTTTTAAATCACCATTTTTTAACAGTTTCTTTTCTCTCTCTCTTTTTTTTTTTTTTTTTTTGGGCTAAAGATTTCTTCATGTTTCTTTCAATTTCTAAGACTGTAGATGGCTTTGTTAAAAAGGGGGAGAAGAAGGCCCGCTTGGATCTCGACCACTTTTTTAGGGGCAAAGATAGCTCACTCACACTTAGACCTACCAAAAAAGCTTCCAATACCAGTATAGGCATAAAAAAGCCAAGGGGGCTCTTTCATTTTTGTTTTTTTTGGTTCAAGAAACAAATCCAATGTTTTTTTTATTTGTGACTAACGGATTTGTTATTTGCTTGTAGTAGTACCTTCAAGGAAGTGCTCTAAAATCTCAATCTAATGGTTTCAAAGGCAAAAAAAAAAAAAGACATGGATGTTCTAATTTCCAGGAAAAAAAAAAACGTATGATTCTTCCTTTTTTTTTTTTTTTTTTCCCCTTCTAATTATTGCAATGGGTGTGTGTAAAAAGTATCTTATAAAATACTTTTAGCGCTAGATGTAATTTAGTTAAGGGGGTAATTTGATAATATTTAAATTTGTTAGAAAACGATGTGAGGAAAGTAAATAATGGGGTGCCAATATACTCCCCCAAATTTATATCATATTGTACGAAACTATAATCAATCGATAAAAATAGTGACAAGGAAAGTTGGATTGCAAACAAAAACAGAACACTCTCCATATTATCTACTATATCTTATTTGATTACAAGATTGAAATTGAACAATAGCCCTTGTACTACATATAACTTATAAATCATAAAAACAATACAGATATTAAAGAAAGAAAAACTCAGATATGAAATAAAAACACTGAGAGATCAAGCACGCGGTCTATATATAAGTGCGCCTCTCTTTTCATGATCAAGTTTCACCTTTGGTATCCCCCTCTCTTTCTCTCTCTCTCTCTCTCTCTCTCTCTCACAGATTGAAAGCATATCATGTCGACGATCATCACATTTAGCAAAACCCGAAAGAAGTGTTGCTTTCCGGCAGGCAACACTAGCGAAACAAAGGCGAATCAAAGTATGAAAGAATAACAAATGCATCCCAATTCCCTGTCTGATCAAGTTAATTGAAGCTGTCTTCACTCAATCAGCTGTATTCACGACCCCACAGAAAGGGCCGAAAGCTGCAGATCAAAACAGCTACTAGTTAGTGCAATGTTAGGAGTATATATTTACATAACAGATATATAAAAATAAAAATAAAAAAATTCATGCAAATGATATAGAAATTACAAATTAAAACTTACTTCTTAAGCCGATCCGAAGACTGCTTCGGTTGTTTTGGGTGATGCCAAGTTATTGTTGTTTACTTTGTCTACGGGGAAAAAAAAAGATGAAGATAAAGTTAGTTCAACTGCATTACTCTTGTATCTGTTAATATCATATATGTGTGTGTATATATATATATGTATGTATGTATGTATGTATGTATGTATATAAACACACACTTACGAAGTGGGGTTTTGGCTACGAAAAAGCAGGCCCCAATGACAATGTAGCATAGCAAAAGAACCAATCCCTTCATGTAGTGAGAAGTTCCATCCTACAAAATGATATAAACAGATTAATTAGGTATTAGAGGATATGATCTCAAGTGTAAGGTGAAAACACTAATAGGAAGATCGTTACTAGTTTTCACGATGGTTTTTAACTGTCGATTAAAGTGCGCTTTAGCGAGGCTACAACAATTAGGGGTGTTTCTGATATCTATTTATTAGAGAAGGTTACCTGTAGAGTGAAAGCAGTGGTGATGACGGCCAAAGCAAGAGAGCCGGTTTCGAGGAGATTGAAGTTGAGATCCATGTTGTTTCCCATTATCCAGGAAACTATCACGCACAATGGAACCTAATCATTTATTTAAATAAATGAAATTAATTGAATGCTCACGTTTGTCAAAAAAAATATATATATATATTAACTAAAATTATTTAATTCAATATGGATCACAATTCTTACCACAAACATGGCAATTTGAGTTGCAGAACCCAAAGCAACTCCTAATGTAATATCCTGCATTTTTACATGAAGAGAAAAATTAATTAAGAAGAAGAAAAACTTCCTAAATATGTGTGTTGGCTAGAGATATATAGTTGAAATTAACTGAAATTAGACATAGTTTAATATTACAATTATTAAGTAAGAGAACAATTATAATTTTTCTTATAAAATTGAGGCACAAATAGTGATCCGCAACTGATTATAGATGTCACATTTTTACAAGTACCACATCCCATCTATTGTACTACTATAATGTGTCTGTTTATAACTGAAACGTAAAAGCAGTGCTACAAGTACAATTATACATTCTAGGATTCCCATTATCACTCACCAGCTTATTCTTGAAAGCGAAGATGATTGCCCCAGCGTGTTCTGCTGCGTTTCCGACAATCGGTAGCAAGATTATGCTCAAGAAGCTAACTGACAATCCCCACGAATCCGATGCATCCTAACAAAATCAAGTGGAAATTTAAAAAAAAAAATGTTAGTAAGGAAAATGTGAATTTGATGTATACATTACGTAATTGGTGAAACGAAAACTGCATGGTTTACCTCAATTGTTTCCACAACGTACTCGGACAACAAGGCTATGACAACAGTCATTCCGACTAGCCAGGTAAATCCACTCCAAAATCCAATCACAGCTTCTTCTGATCCCTCATTGCCGTTCTCGGAATCCTGTTCAGTTGCAAACATGGTACATTAGCTAATTTTACAATATTAATCTTATCATCAGAATTTTTAATCGCCTTTTTTTTTCCCCCCCTTTCTTTCTGGTAGTTTTAGTCAATTAAGTCTTGAACAACATTTCACAGTAATTGATAACTTGCCCAATACTAACAAGTGGTAAATGAAATGCCAAGGAAATAGCACTTTCAAGTCATGAATATAAGAGTCAGATATCATGTGATTATCAAAACAAAAAAACAAAAAAATAATGGAAGATATCATGTGATACTTTATGGCATTTCTTGGTTCTATCTGGCGTTCTCTAGAAGCAAAATTAATTGCTCTATTGGTTAAAATGTGGACTTTCATAGCTGGCATTGTACGACTTTTGTCCAATCAAACAGTGCCACATAACCATAATATATTTATCTCTGTCAAACAACGCCTGATACAAGTGTATATATGGACCATGTACTTACTAACTTTTACACAACTGAGAAATTGGAATCAAATAAAAGAAATAACATCTGCAATAACTTCTTTTTTTTTTTTTTTTCCTTGAGGGAAGTTTGTTTCTTGTATACCACATAAATAATTGGTTTTATCCAAAAGATAAGAAAGAAAATTCAAATTTTGAAAAAAAATTTATTTACTTAATTACCTCTTCTGCTTCAAACAACTGGCGATGTGTCCACAATTGGAAAACAAGGTAGGCAATGTAGGCGAGCAGCATGACAATGCTGCTGGCTCTTGAGAGCTGCAGCGTCGAGTCCACCGTCGACACAGTAGCGGCGGCCCCTGAGAGGTGGAATAGCATCGGCAGCAAGTGACACAAGAGTGCGAGCAATAGCATCAACGAATTTACATCGGCTTGTCTCTGTGTAATCAAAATCCGAGCAAATCAATCCACGCTTAATTAAGTTGACATTAACAACCAATGATAAAAACATAATTTTACATTGTGATATAAGTGAAAAACAAATAGTAAAAAGAGTTTTCATTTTTAGAGAACAATATCAAAAAGCATTTAGCATCATATAAATCATGATGTGATAATGTTTTACTTTGTGGATCAGCCCTCGTAACACTACTAGTTAAATTTATCAATTAGTTACATTTTTGAAAAAATAAGAAGTGAAATATTAGTAATCTTGCTAATTAGAGAATTGCTCTATAAACTAATAGAATAAGATTAGGGGCTCCCAAGAGCCTTGCTCCGCACCTCATAGACATGAGCCCCGACTTACTTCTGCGGGGTCCACCTCCGTGAGCTGCGAGCCTCGGTTTCAAGAAGCCAAACAACAATTCTCTAAATTCCAAGTACATGGTGTGCGATTGTCAAATCATGACATTCCCATGGTGATTGAACATGATTAAGTGTGATCATAATTGATCAAAAATTCCTCGGGTTCTAATCAAGTAGGAGCTGAAATTTAGTAAGTTAAATTTTTGTCTCTATCTCCCATCTGTCTTCCTTGGATTCTATTGAGATGTTGATGTACGTAAAGCACGTTTCGCACACCAAATAACGACAGGAAAAAACACCAAAAAAAAAAAAAAAAAATGACAGTAAAGCTTAATTACTCTGTCATATTTTTGTTCTCTTCCAAGGTTGGCAATTCCACCACAGAATAGAGAGGTACCCAGGACAAGAAGTAGATTAGAGAGAATGGAACCCAAGAGTGAATACTTCACCACATCTATTTTTCCCTTCGATAGAGCGAATACCGCTATAATGAGCTCCGTCGCGTTGCCACATGTCGCATTCAGAAGACCTCCCACTGCATTATAAGTACCATAATTCACACTACTCAAAATATGATATATATATTTTTTTACCTACCAGTTAGAATTCTCATAAAAGCAAATGTGAAATTCAGAAATTGAGCTCGAAAGTACTTTTCTGTCAGTTTTTTTTTTTGTTGTTGTTGTTGTTTTCTAATTGTAAGGTAAGGACTTATTTGGACATCGACATCAATAATCAATTAATAATTCCAGTCAATCTTTGTGAATTTCTGTACCCTTAAATTTATTCACCTTCTAATTTGGCATTGTTAGAAAATCAAGCCAAGTTAGAATTTTCTTCACATGTACGTGAATTAAATATTTACTACATATATGTTCTCACAATATGTACAAATCAGCTTTGACACTTTTATTTTTAATTTTTTATTTTTTAAATAAGATGACCTTGATGGAATTCTCAAAGTTGGTTCTCATGGACCCTTGCCATTTCTCTTGGGAAAAAGATTGCACTGATCAAAGTTAAATATAAAACTCAAATCCTAATAAGCACGAAAAAAACTCTTGTAGTTTTTTTTAAAATTAACTATCCAATAGTGATAGAATTACGAGGAAAGGAAAAAAGAAATTATTTGAATCGTATCACGATAAAAAGATATTAAAAATAAAAACTCAGTCATATACCACCATTTCAAAATCAAGTCTTAATATTGATTTTTTACGAGTAAGATAGAAAGTTATTTATTTATTTTAAAATTAGGGTAAGGGGTTTGAACTATCTTTATTTTTTGGTGTAGTTATGTGTAAAATTACCACTAAATTATGCCTCAATGAACTTGTGATATCTTTTGGTAAATTCAGAGATTAAAAATAAAGATGAATACAATTTTCAGGGGAAAAAAAAGAGTAATACCTGTAGGTCCGGTGAAATAAGCAATTTGTCTGAATTTTTGACCAGTCCCAGAAGAAAAAAGGAAAAATAAGAAAAACTTAAGTTAGTTTGGATACAGAAATGGAGTCCTTACACTTTCAAAAAAAAAAAAAGAAAAAAAAAAAAAAAAAAGAAACGGAGTTCTTATTTAAAAAGAAAAAAAAAAAAAAAAAGACGAAACGATAATATCGAAGTAAAGTAATTATCTAAAAGAAAACACATATATATATATATATATATATAAATATGTATGTATATGTAGTAATGTTTGGCAGCTTACTCAGTGAGGAAGCTAACACGTTCAGCAAGCGCAGTAAGCCCAAGCAGACTCAGTGCGAAAACCCACGGCTGTTACATTCACAGTACAAGACGACAACAACGGCAACATCAAAAGAGAAAAAAAATTAAGAATAACTTAACGAATATTTGTGGTTGTGACAATATCATCAAGTATAAGATTATAAAAAAAAAAAAAGACAATTAAGCAAAAAAAAAAGAAGGTAAGTATCGCCCATAGAGTCTGTAATTGTCTCTTTCTCTATGTTGATCATGGACCCTATACACCCTCTGATGCAGTTGATAGAATATTAATGACATGATAATGAAATCTCGGTATGTTACGCATAGTTTTAATGGTAATTTTACGCTGACTCTGTCAAAACGTATAGAATTCAGAACCCAGTTTATAATTACCTTTTTTTCCTCCTTAATTCCAATTCTAATATAGCTAAATATGGAACAACAAAAACTTCCTTGGAGTCAATTTCATAAAGTATCTTGAAAAAGATCAGTTTTATTTGAAGGAATGATAAAAACTATAATGTCCGAAATTAAGCCAAGAAAAGTGGTTAAAAAGAAACAAAAAAAGAAGCCAAAAATCAGTTTCTAGTTTTCAAACATATGAAGCAATAATTCACTGTTCCATTGAAAAAAAGAAAAAGAAAAAGAAAAAAACATATGTTTTATATCGGTACACTCACTCTTCCAAAACCATAACATTCAGCGGCAATGGCAAGGGGGATAGCTGGGAAAAGGACAGAGAGTTTGGTCCCCAAAATGACCTCTTGCAGGTTAGCCAAGAGCTTCCTGAGGAGGCCACAGGGGACCTTCGAGACGAGCTTGAGATCGGATTTCTTTCGCAGCGACGACGACGACATGTTGTGAGCTGTCCTCCCGTGCTTCATCTCCTTGCTCAAACCCTTCGGATTGCCGTGTTCTGACAGCCATTGTTCATGGTTAGAAGCCATTACTGATTGAATTTTTTATATTTATTTTTTTGAAAAATCCCACTAAAGGAAAAAAGGCAAAAAAAAAACTTAAGTACTATAGGAGAGAGAGAGAGAAAAAAAAAAAAAAAAAACAACTATATTATTGGATTATAGTAGTCTACTACTATTTTCTCAAGAGGGGAGGGTGTGAGAAGAAGAAGGCGAGAATGTACCGTTTTAAACAGAATTATGGCTTCTCAATAAGCCACGTAGAGATGCAGAGGTATCTTCCTCGAAGTTTCTCAAATTTTTTTTTTTTTGGGTAATGTGTATGGAGATATAAATAGAATAAGATATATCATACTTGTATATTTATTTATGAATATGTATATTTAGACATATATTGGAAAAAGAAATAATTAGACCCCGTATGTGGGAATTTTTTGGATATAAATATGAATATATGTATATTTATTTATGAATATGAATATGAATATGTATATTTAGACAAAAAGAAACGATAATATCGAAGTAAAGTAAGTATCTAAAAGAAATAATTATGGGTTGATATAGATATAATTTTTCTTGTTGTTCCTTAAGCAGGCTTATTTTGAGTAGATTAAGGACATGTAATAGTTATTGTTCTAAACCAGATTGAGTGACATCGTACAAGGTACATTATTTTGTTGGACAAATTATTTTGTTAGATCAATCGATTTAGAGATAACTATCATTGATTTTAATAGGTTGTAGTTAATAAGAAAATATTTTCTAAAATTTGATTCTATGTTAAAAATAAAAATAAATAAATAATTAATCTTATTTTTTAATTTTTTAATATTAAAACTTAGTTTGAATTGATTTTTCTATTTAGTTTGAATTGATTTTTCTATTTTTTTTTTCAATTTTAAAATTTTTTAAATTAAATGAATTTATAATTAATTTAGTCTAGTCCGGTGATACACCAAACATTGGATTACTTTTCCAGACACCTAATCGGATAGCTTACCAAATACAGGATTGGATATAACATAATCCTATCCAATATTAATCTGGTCCAATCCAATCCTAACCTCCTAATCCAATCCAGTCCGACGTACCAAATATGACCTTAAAGTATAAAGAGTTCAAAAGTTGTACATAATATTCAAAAAGAAGCTCTTCCAACTCAGCTTTCAACGGGGATTCAAACCTTTTTTACTTTAATCACCAGCATTGAACTATTTTCTTTCTATCAAATCTCAACCTTGTTTTGTCCTATATACTTTATAGATGCCCGGTCAAAAATAAAATAAAGTAAATTAAAGATACAAGAAGGGGGGAAAATGTCTTATGATATTGTTTGTTTGCTCACGAGATTATCACTCAGAAACACTACTTGAAGAATGTCTTTTTAACCCTTTTGCACAAAAGGGAGGGAGAGGGAGGGATGGAGGGAGGGAGGGAGGGAGAGAGAGTAAGAGAGAGAGAGAGAGAAGTTAATCCCAAAACATAGTTATATCTAAAACTTATTTTTTGATGCTTGACTAATAATTCGTACAAGAACAAATTCCCCATCTATAAGATTTTCTTAGATTAATCATTCCATCCATTCAAATATTAAAATTTCAACAAGAAAAGACTGTTGAAGAGTAAGAGTAGAACAGAACAATGGAGGCAAAGAAAACTGAAAATAAAGATGGGTTTGAAGTGTATTGAGAATACTTTCCTTTAGGGTTTTATTTTCCCTCACTACTAAATTTGCTAAAGAGTGATGAATGAAAAATTACTCCCAAGATACAACAAACCCTTGAATACAATATCTATCAATAATGTTATATTCCAGAACAAAGATTTAAAATCTATAAATTTATGAAGTTTTTTAAAAGCACATAGGTACCTTTTCATGAACCGTTACAACCATAATAATCTATGTAACCTTTTCCAAGAGGTCCTTTTCATTGCAAAGTCATATCTTTTTGTATCTATCAATTATCATAACTGATATATCAGTTATTGATAAAAATTCAATTTTGTATGAAATATACAACCAGTAGACATAACAGTTCAAAACAACTCAAAAGACACATTCAGAACATCTCATATCAGAACGTATTGTGTGGCCGCGCGCCTAACTTGCATTATCATGCTGTCCACTTGGCTCGGAGGGCTGCATTGCCCTCTCGGCTAGAAATGCTGCAAGGGGTGTGCCCGCACGCCATGTGTGGTGTGGCGGCACTGCCCTTGCGGCCTTTGTGGCCCTCTTGGCCCTCGCGGCCCTCTCGGCCTTCACAACCCTCGCGGCCCTCTTTGCCCTCGCGGCCCTCTTGGCCTTCTTAGCCCTTATGGTCCTCTTGCTATTGTATCTTTTGATCTTATGACAAATGAGAGACATATTACAATCTATCTTACAATCCCCCACTAGATTGTAATATTTCTTCGAAAATCAACAACAATAAACTCATACATACAAGAAGGTATCTTTCGATTTTAACCTTCAATTATTAGTGAAAATACTTCAAAGTATTCACAAGACAGTAGTGTGCTTTGCATTAAACTTTGTCTCTTAAGTAAATACCGGAAAAATATCACATATGAGCTATTCCAAATTTCAAAATTATGTTCCAATCATTTAGCACTATTCTGACCTTGTGCTCTATCTTGGATTCATGAACATTTACAAGACTAAATCACAATCTTGTTGGAAACGACACCGTTTCTTATGTTCACTTAGGTGAAGGTTCAAATCATGTCTCTTGCTACTCTGAGACTTGAACTTCATTAAGAGTATACACTCACCCTCTACCACACAGCTACTTGCATCAAAAATCCTGGAAGGGACTAGTAAAATTTTCTCGGTGCTTACTGGTCATGACTTGTTCTTACCTATTTAACTATAGAATAGTGGTACAACTATTACATAGTTGGGCTACCATCATCAGTGAATCTTTCAAAGAAAGGCTTCAGTCCCATTCTATTAGATGTTTCCTTGACTAAGTCTCTCAAAAGACTTTTTGTCAAGAGATCCACTAGGTTCTTATTTGTCCTAACGTAAACAACATTAATAACACCATTCGTTATTAATTGTTTCACATATTCATGTCTCAAGCTAATATTTCTAGACTTTCCATTATACACTTTATTGTAAGCTCAAGACAATGTAGCTTCACTATCACAGTACAAAGAAAGAGATGGCATCGGTTGTGGCCACAACTCATTATCAAATAATAGATTTCTCAGCCATTATGCTTCTTTACCTGCCACTACTAATGCTATAAACTCAGACTCCATTGTTGAGTAAGTTATGCAAATTTGTTTCTTGGATGCCCAAGATATAGCTCCTCCACCAAAGTGAATATCCATCCAGATGTGCATTTGTTATCACTCGCATACTGCTGGATAATCATTGTAAAACAAACCCATAGTAATGGTTCTTTTAAGATAACCAAGTATCCTTCTAATAGCATTCAGATGCTCAACACTTGGGTTACTCGTAAACCTTGATATTTTGCATACCGTAAACGCTATATTTGGCCTTGTACAATACATAGATAACCAAATATCCTTCCAATAGCATTCCAATGCTCAACACTTGGTTTACTCGTAAACCTTGACATTTTGTATACATCAAGCAACTAATCGCACTAGCATACTCTAGGTATGCTACCATTCATCCTGAATTTTCTAGTAATCTAATACTAGAATCATATGTGGCATTAGCTTCTTTAAATTTCAAATGATTGAATTTAAGAAGCACTTTCTCGATGTAATGAGATTGACATAATGACCCACTATGCTTCCTAACCTTTATACCTAAGATAGTATCTACCTCACTAGGATCTTTCATCTTAAATCGTGAAGTTAGATACAATTCCTTTCCTGGTAACCATTGCTGCATTATGATTCCCCATGAGAACCGTTTGTCCTTCCTTTTCCACTTGATATGATGAGAACAATTTCTTGTCATTACAAACAATTTCTTCTATCCTCAAGTGGTTTTGTAATTCCTCCAAAGTTATGTCATCTCTCCTATGAAGGAGTTTCTTTCTATAACCATTCCAACTTTGGGGTAATGTAGAAATAATAGCCCCCACTTGAAATGATTTAGAAATTTATACTTTCAATTCTTGAAGCTTAGTAATAATGATTTACAATTCATGTATTTGATCAAAGACGGACTTGGTATCAACCATGAAAAACTTAAGATATTTCAAAATGAGGAATTTGTCCGTACCTTATTTCTCCATTTTGTACTTGTATTCAAGAGCTATCCATATTTCTATTGGAGATTCGATTGAATTGTAGAGATCATGGAGCCTATCGGAAAGTGTGTTGAGAATGTGACCCCAGCACATCACTTCACACCTTAACGCTTCTTCCTTGCAGCCTTCACTATGTTGGAATAGTCCTCCTTTGGTTCTAGAAGTTGCTCCAACTTCGATCAAGAACATTGGCAATCTTGAGGACGGTGAGTAGGAAGAACAATTTTCATTTCCAGTGGGTTAAGTTTTTGCCATCAAAGTGATCAAGTTGGACATTTGGTTGAGAAAAGAAGTCATATTCTTTTCAACCTCCACTGCAGTAAAATAAAGCCTTAAAGATTGTTGGAGAATGAGAGTAGAACAAAACAATAGAGGCAAAGAAAACTGAAAACAAAGATGAGTTTGAGGCATATTGAGACCTGTAAGGTTTTATTTGCCCTCACTACTAAATTTTCTAAAGAGTTTAACGGCAAATTACCCCAAAGATGCAATAAACCCTTGAATATAATATTTAGTAATAATATTGTATTCCAGAATAAAGATTTAAAATATGTAAATTTCTAGAGTTTTTTAAAGGTACAGAGTTGCCTTTTTAAGAACCATTATAACCATGGTAATCCATGTAACCTTTTCCAAGAGGTGCCTATTCATTGCAATGACATCTCTTGTTGTATCTATTCAATTATCATAATTGATATATCAGTTATTGATAATAATTCAATTTTGTATGAAAATATACAACCAATAGACACAACGGTTCGAAACAACTCAAAAGATACATTCAGAACATCTCATATCAGGACGTATTGCATGGCCGCACCGCCCTCTTGGCTCAGAGGGTTACAGGGGACCATGCCTTCTGGGCCAAGAGGGCTGCAGGGGGCCATGCCCGCACAACCGCATGCCATGTGTTGCATGGCCGTGCCATCCTCTCGGCCAGAAAGGATGCAGGGACCGCGGCCATGCTCCATGTGTGGCGTGGCGGTGCAGCCCTCGCAGCCTTCGCAGTCCTCTTGGCCCTTGCGGCCCTCTCAGCCTTCTTAGCCCTCGAGGCCCTCTCGACTCTTGCAGCCCTCTCACTATTGTATCTTTTGATCTTATGACAAATAAGAAACATACTACAATCTCTCTTATAAATACACGTTATAAGGGTCATGTGCCACATATAAAGTGGGTTAGATTATAATCATAATTATATATGTTAAAACATGATAGTTAATTAGGAAATATTGTCCTTTTTGATGGAGATTTAATTATATTTAACATATAGATGGACAAATTGACGGACAAATTTAAAATAATTAGGTGCATCAGGAAGTCGTACATGAACGTGTAAAAAGTTAAAACTAAAATGTGATTAAATTTAGAATTTAGAACGTAAAACTGAAATTAACACAAATTAATCCACTTCTCTTTTCAAAAACAAGCACATTGAAAGGATGCCGCTCCGCTCAGATCTGGCTTTCGTTCGACAGCCAATGACTTGCTACCAGTAGATCTTTCTTTCGTTCTGTTGTAATAAGGGCATTGATATTTCCACTCTTTTAGTGTGTTTTTTTCGATTTACTATGGTATTTTTACTTCGATAATAATGGAGGCAATGTCATTCGCTTGTATCTCTCATCCATTTGTTATTAGATGCCGTGGTGTGAGTACCCCCGTTACATGGGGATTGATCTCGATTGGCTAGTCCATCAACTATTTTGGTATTGTTTAACGAGTAATGATCAAGCTTGAAGTTTATATGCCGAGCTGGTCTTTACCGATTTGAGTCTCGGTACTTGTCTTCACCCCTATGCTATTTTGGTCTTTATTGATAGATCCAGTCTTTGATTTGAAGTCGAATACGAGCCATATGTGTCTTATGTATTTTGTTTCTTATTAAATGAAATTTCTCTTTTCAAAAAGAAAAAAAGAAAAATTGTACAAGATACACTTGTTGAAGAAATAACAAATTAAAACCCAAAATGTTAATATACTCTATTAGAACCACCTGAAGTAGTGTCAAACTTCCATACAACCTTTCAATTATTCACAACCATATACATACATACATACATATATATATATATATATATATATATATATATATGCTAGCTAGCTAGGTAGCCACGTTAAGGGGCTTGATTTGTTGTTATTTTTGTTTAAGATTTCTCTTTTAATCGGTATATAATTCTTTCCCCGGCCGGAACTAACTATACCTACATCAAAAACAATTTGAAACTAACCACGTAGATTTCAGACCTAATTCCGTATCAGACAGAGGAATTTAAACGTACGGATCAGTACATCTACTGACAAAATCAAAGGAACCTTCTCGGAAACTTCGCTCATGTGGTTTGCTGGTCACTGAACACTGATCTTTTTGGCAAGTTAAAATTAGCGTCAATCATTTTATTTCTGGATTCTTGTATATCACTTTGACTTTAATTAAATATGCCTAATATCTGTACACTCCTTTTAGTTGTCGTGATAGAATAATTGAAAAAATAATGGAATAGAGTTGACATCAAAATTCATTGTTTTTTTAAAAATATCGAAGTTTAAAAAGAAAATAGTAAATACTCAAAACTTTGGTTTTTATTTCAAAATAGTGTCCTTATTTATTCGATTAAAGTCCAAACGCGAAGCTAAGTAAAAACGACCACACCTGATTAAAGAAAAAACACTAATATACGAAATTCTTCATAATTGGAAAGTACTGAACAAAATGGGAAAATGAAAACTATTAGACTCAAATAATAAAGAAACGCAATTGGAATTGAAATCCAAAATTCCTAAGTCTAACTTATTACAAAAACAAAAATCATTAAAAGTGAAAAAAAAAAAAGAAATCCTTTTGAAAAGTGACGTACGTCATGGTAGAGAGATGAGTATTTTTCGTTGGCTCGTTTCCACCTGAAAAACAATATTTCTTGAGGGGCTATATTTACACCTATAATATTTATATATACCCCTACTAAATAAATGTTTCTTAATATAAACATAATAAATCTATCTTTTAATGGAGAGTTTTAATATAATATCATATTTAACTCTCTTCTATACACACTTTTATTTTAATTTTAATTTGTTTTATTATAAATAAAGTAAAAAATCTAAATAAGAAAAAAAATATATAACGTTTTCATTTTCAAAAAGGAAACGTTATCTCTAAAAAAAAAAAAAAAGGGAAACTATTTTTAGTGTGGATAGACAACGAAAACCTACAAAGTAGATTGACAAAATTAAATAAACTAAAATCATATATGTGAATGGGTACACAATTTTAAAGCTTTTACCATCTTGATGTTGAATATTCGGGGAATTCCACAATGGGGGATAGTCACTCTAACCTATCAATACGGTAAAAATTTTTTATCATTAGATCATCTTTAAATGTTCTAGATTGAAAAGATGGAAAAGATGCACCAAAGCTAGTGTGGGATTTTAACACTTAATTACACTTAAAACAAACAAAAAAACAAAAAAACAAAAAAACAAAAAACAAAAAACAAAAGAAAATACAGAAGCTTTTCCTTTCCCCTCCGTCGTCCAAAACACTGTGCAAGGCGGTAGGGGGCTCGACGGAAAGGACTTGCATGGCAGAGGTTGTTTGCACAGTGCATCGGATACACGATGGAGAGTTTTTCTTCCCCTTCCTTTGTCCAAAACTTCGAGCACCGAAGGAAAGAGGCTCACAACTGTCACGAGAGGGTGGCGGCGAAGATCTAGCCGGCTCGTCGTGGCTGCAGGCTGCGGAGTTATTGTCGTGGAGCATCACCGGGAGTCCAGTGGAAGCGGTTGTCGTGGGTGACCCTCAAGGGCTCCACGCGCTGGCCCACGGCAACTTCGACGCCCGCGAAACAATGCCGTCGCCGCCGCCACTGTCGTCGTCGTGGTTGCGAGCGTCCGGCAACTCATCGGACCACGCGAGCCGTTGAAACCCCTTGCTCGCCGCAGTCCTCCCCTTCCCCTGCTCGTTGCCGTAGCAGTTATTTAATTTTTTAACATCTGGCAGGGAGGTTTTTATTTATTTATTTTTATTTTTATGGAAATAGTGGTCTGATGGGGAAGACGACGAGGCGCGACAACAGGGGTGTCGGCGGCGCCGAAGATAGAGAGGAGATGGGAGGCGTCAGAGTCGGAGTTGGGGGAAGACGGAGTTCCGATGTCGGCGATGGTAGAAGAGGTCGCATTTCTTATTTTTATTTTTTTGATATGATCTGCTGGAAATGTTTCATTATTAATTCGGTGAATCTTTTTAATCTTGACTATTCAAAACCAATTAGATGGTCAAAAAATTTTACTCTATTGATGGGGTAAAAAAACTTACATCATTATAGAATTGCCCTGAATATTTTAGTATAATTAATGACAGAATTATCTCTATTCTTGATATCCAGCATTAAAAAAAATATATATGTATGTATATAATCACATAATTGAACATAGTAAGGGAAACAAAAAAAAAAAGGAACGAATAAAAAACCCACAAATAATTATTTTCAAATACTTAAAGCAAAGAAAAAGAACACATAATACTAATTAATCAAAAAATTAAAAATATACATGCTTCAATAGTTGTTGGCTCTTCAAGAGATATAGTTTCTTTTATTTTTGTTTAACTTGAATCTTCCATTGAAATATTTCATTTATTTATTAAGATTTCTTAAAAAAAATTATTAAGAATAATTTATGATTGATAAAATGAAATTACTGTTAATTAAATTTGTAGGGATTTTTTTTTGTTTCTTATAAATATTATTTTCACTTAAAGATAATGCGGTGTATGATTTTAATTATTTTATAAAAAAGAATATTTCTATTTGTAGGTATGTGGGGTATGAGCATTCTTAATGGGTTTTAAGGTGATTTTATTGAAGGATATAAGTGTAATAAAAATCTTTAATGATTTTGTGGAGATATTTATCCATATTTTCAGTGTAAATAAAATCTCCTATTTTTTTAAATCAAAATCCAACAGCATTAACAGGCCCTATAAAAACTGTAAAATTATCTTATTTGAGCTTGGGGTGATGCTATCGTGCCATAAAGATTAAGGCTCCGTTTGGAGCTCAAGTTTAAACTTAAGGTTTAAATTTAAATTTTTGTCTTTTTTTAAAAAAGTTTTTTATCTTTTCTAAAAAATCAACAAAATTTACTATTTAAACTTAAAAAATTTCAACTCAACTCAAACACCAAACACCCCCTAAATCTTAATTCACCGCATCATGTCCGTAGGATAAGACGTGTATCACTAACTATAATTACAGTTAACATGATTTGGCTAGTACTGGAAATTCTTTCATGTGCTTTCTTCTTTAAATTGGCGTTGAGAATACATGATCTGTACACAAGTTTTTTGGTTTGTTAATCTAGGATTTGCTCCCTAATAAAAGGCTAATCAATATATAAAAAGCAAATAGCTTTCTTTTCTTTCCCATGTGGATAGGAGGTTTTACTTTAATTTTCCCATTCATGAGTGCATTTTGGACTTCAATTTCTCATACACCCATTTTGAACATACTAGAATGTCGTTTTGAAATCCTCACAAAGGACAACATGAATCTATCTAACCCGTCACTGATACAAAATGGATTTTCTACGTCATTTTTTGTAACATTTTTTTAAATGATCAAAAATCATCACGTATAATGTACTCATGTTAATTTTGACCGCACATTCAATCAATAACAAAGAAAGAAGCTAATCCTCTCATTGATGCCAGAGTCAAACTTAGTACTCATTATTATCATTTATTTTTTCTCATCTATTATTTTCGACATTTGTTTGTTGATTAACACATCGAAAACCAATCTAGCTATACGTTATTGGTACCAAGGGATTCGTTATAGAAAAAGTAATAAGATTGGAAGTAAAATAAACTAATGTGGATAAAGAATTCATTGATTTTCTTTCTACAATTTATTTGTTCATTAAATGATGTAAAGAAAAACAATCTCATTCTCTTTTTAGTGTTACTAAATTTGGTAATATTAATTATATCAATGTAATTACTTAAATATCATTTTACACTCTCAAACAATAATTGACACATAAAAACTTATTAAAAGTACAAATAAATAAATTTATTAAATTTAGTATTTATTCTCTTTGACAAGAAATCAGTGTTCAGAGGTTGACATTCTCTTTTTTCATTCCCCTATATTGTGTTAGACTAATTAAACTCTCATTTCTCATTTATAAGCTTATGTTTGATGCACCAGTTGGAGTTGTTTGATTTTTCAAAAACCAAATAATTTTTTTTCTTTTCAGAAAAGAAAACAAAAATGAATTGAAAATGTTTAGTTCTAACTGGTGAACTAAACAAGATCTAAGTAAACGCAAGATTAAATTAGAAAGGAAATGAATGCTCACTTTTTATTTATCTTTCATGCAAAATAAATACAATAAATTACTCAATTGACGCATGTCGTGCTTACATGGTACACCCGTTCTTTAAATATTTAATATTTGAGTATTTTTTTCTATGTCATCCTTTTGTTTTATATTTCTCTTTCTTAATATGCAATTCATTAATTGTCAAATTAATACCACTATAAATATCTTATTTAAATCTCTTAACTTAATCAAATACATTTTAAAAAAATCTTATTTTTTAGAGCACTTTAAACATTTAATTAAATTTTTACTTTGAGGAGATAAAAATAGAACCACATCTAAATCAACGAAAAAGGAGTTTAAATTTATATAACGGAAACATGATATTTACATTCATATAACTAAAATGGAATTAAAAAGCAAACTAATCATTATGAAATTTAAGTATATGAATATTTTTGAGTTTCAAAGTATTATTCACTAACATTTTTTTTTTAAGGTCAAATACCATTTTGAATTTTTTAAAAAAAATTTATCCATGCTCTGTTTTTATCACCCCAAAATGTTGTTTCAGTGCTAGGCCAAACCCACACGTTAAATTCATATTTTTCTCCATTCTCTACAAAATTTAAAAAAAAAAAGAGTTAATTAAAATAGGTAAAATACAAAACAGTATTGATCGTATTGGTTAAATGGTATAGTTTACTGATAGAATCGATTTTAATTGAGGATTATATCTCTTATATCATATGGTTATTTCATCTCTGGTATTGATATTTATACCCAACTTTAATTTGAATGATAATTTCTCTTTAAAAAAATGGTATAAAACGAATAATTTTATCGGGACACTGTGCTTGCACTTTGCAACATGATTGAATATTGATTATGATAAGAGATTTAGGTGAGAAATTTAGTTATGATGGTTTGATTTGACAATTAATGTATTGCACATTAAGAAAAATAAATGTAAAACAAAAAATGACATAAAAAAGCCTAAATATCACATTTTTATTGGACGGTTGATCACGTAAATACAATGATGTGATATACCTGATCCATCAAATAATTTCTCAATGACATGATAAACACACCCTTAGTCTTTTAGTTTTTTTTGACAGGGTAAGTAATTATAGTCAAGGTGTTCTTATTACATTCTTAATTGCACGAGGGTTTGGTACATGGGTTCAACTCAATTTCAGTCACAATATTTTGTCTTTTTCTAAAAAGTCAACATGAATTTCACTATTCACAGTTAATATTATACTTTTAAAACTCAAACTTTACAAACACAAGTCCAAATGAGATTTTTTATTTCAAATTGCTTAGAATTTCGATACGTGCATAACAAGCTCCATATTTTTTTTTCTCCTGAATACATTTTAAGTTTTTACACTTGTTAATGCAAGCAGTTCAAATGCCTCAATAAAGACACAACTCAATTCAACTCAAATCCAACCCAGAAAACTCAATTCCAATTGTGTACCAAACACATGCGCCTACGTATTCGTTTAAAGTGAAGTGCAAATTAAACGATGTATATGTACTTTAGTGTTCAACGAAATTTTGCACCAACAGAAATAATCTTGGTTTATCACTGATCATCTTTTGAGCGTGAGACTGGATTTGATAGTCTTACTTATCAGACCAGAGTAGTGTTTCTCTTGAAGATTCCACACTTGTTAATTCTGGTCCATTACATACCAATGTACGTTTAAGTGGAGACGAGCCAATAACAGTTTTATATTTTAATACTACCCCTTACATACAGGCCAGACAATGAGCAAACGTAAAGACAAATATTAATTTGAAAGTCCAACACAAATTATAAGAAGCCCAAAACATATTGTTGGAAAAATGGTTCCGATATCAGAGTTATGGCGCAGCGGAAGTTTTTAAAATTTTTATGCCGATTCGGAAAAGAAGCTCATGATGTATATACCAATAAATTAAATACATGATCAAACGTACCTTGTTTCTCGGATTCCGAAATTGCTAGAGCGTTGACCAATGTATCTTCTCTACTATTCTCGAGTCCCCACATCTCAGAGTGTGTGTGGACCCACGTGCTATGAATCCAAGCGACCGGTACAGCTTTCCGAAGTCTAGATCCTTCCTTCTCAATTCCGATATTCCTCGTTGAGAATTCATTCCGGATTCGTTCTTCAAAATTACAAAACAGAAACCGGTTAATCTTCTATGAAAAATATCACTTGGTTTAACCTTCCTCACAGTTTTGATTCAATGAAAATTTCTCTCTTTTTCTCACACCCAAGAAGGATGAATTTTCTCAAGCCCGAAAACCCTAGTTTTTGTTTTTCTCTCTCTCAAAAAAAAAAACGTCCACCTATTGTATGATATGATAGATGGTTTTTTCAAGAACCCCTAGCCTTTATATAATACTCTAATCCTTTTTCAAAAATATCTCCTACTTGAAAAATAATTAATAATTATTTTTCTGGATAATCTTTTGAACCAAAGGATCAATCGAAATTTCGGGCTAGGTTCTTTAAACCTTATGGACGGTTTTTTTGCTTGGAGAATCTCAAAAAAATTCGTGCTCCCCTTATATAGATATTGATTGGTGGTTCAAATTTAAATCAAGAATCTAGACTAGTCAAAAAGTCCTAATCCTATCTAGATTCAAACTCCTTTTAAACCTTTGAATTTAAATAAGATTTTCTTATTTGAATTTAAATAAATATTTTCCACAAACATTAACCATATTAATTAATTTAAATCAATGGAATATTTCAAATTTTCTTTCCTCACAAAAACCGTGCACCTCTTTTAAGGAAAGAAAAATCCATTAAATAATCTCCATTATTTAAATCAATTAATAATTTAATGTTAGGAATATATTTGAACAATTTTGAAACAAAATTTCTTCCCTCCACTCAATTAAAAAACGTGCACCTCTTTTAATTAGGAGAAAAAAATTTTGTTTTCCAAAATTAAATAATTTAAACACAATCTTATTTCTAAAATTCAATTAACCAATCACATGTTGACAATTCATATTATTTGTCTACATTAATTTCACATGTCCAATCCTTTCGGGATTGCATGTTAGAGAGTACCATGTCTTAATAGACATTATTAAATTCCCATTTAATTTATCGATCTCATTAGGAACAAATCCCGAGACGCTTCGTGGAACTATATGAGCTAGTAGAGGGACCCGATAGAAATATGTAAAGAGGCTCCTGTAATTGTGAAAAATTAATCTCGGATTAATTATTCATCAATTATCAACTTCAGGACTATTCCACTTAAAATCTGAAGCTGAACTCCTGTTTACATACCATATTATGAAAGCTCTCTAACGCAGTGCTTTTTCCATGATTTATTCATCGATTGCTTAATCCCCATATGTTATCTATGATTGAATTAAGGACTTTTTCCGTTTTACCTTTTTAATCATTTTAACTTAAAGTTCTATTATTCTCCATTGAAAGAACCACCAATTGTAAAACCATACAATTAGTAAACCATTAGAGAACACAAAGTAAACCAATGGCTAAGATCTTGTTATAATATCTTTCAATCCCCGAATAATACCTTTAAGTAGATAACATGTACTATCATTAAGATAGCTATGGATTCCATATCTATGAATCTTGATTTCTCCATCCATAAGTCATGCACCCAAAACACAAGTATTTTGACCATGAATTAACAGTGTCTCACCTGTAGTGCATTAAAGTACATAAGTCATGGATACGAACTCAAGTAATCATTTCAGGATTAAGATTAATGTAGGATGATAATCAAAGCATCATTGATTCTTATAAACGAAATTATTAAACCGAATCAATTAACACTTTAGGTCCTGATGAGGACATCAAGGCTCAATGGAATTCTCACGAACCGATTCAAGTTCCAGTTGGTCCGATGACTAGAGCTCGAACTAAAAGATTCAAACAAGAGTTGAATAACTTAGTCCAGAAAGTTCTACATCAAGAAGAGAGCATGTTCACTACTGATGGTGAACAAAGATTAATTTTACTCGTCAAATTTGACCCGGGAAAGACCCAAGACTGATGTGGACGTTTTATTTTCCGACGTTGAAGCGGACGATATTTTCCAACAAAGAATCAAGTCAAGATTACGTTTTCAAGAGTTCATAAAGTTTAAAATTCAAAACGAGATCTGATTAAGATTTGATTTCTTTGTAATCTGATTTTTAATTTTAAGTTTTAGTTTAAAATTTGAATTTAGGTTTATTTTTAATTCCGAATTTATTTAGATAAATTTGATCTTTTTATGTTTTTTATTCAAGTTTATCTTTAAGGGTAGATTAGGAATTTTACAAAATTGTAACTTTGCCTATTTAAGGCTGACTTCAGATGATGGAAAAAAGATTTTGATGTTAATTCATATTGTGAGTTTTTCTTCTTGAGTTCTTGAAGAAACTTATTCGAACTTATCAAGGATTCCTTGTGGCGTTCAAATCGACTTATCAAACGGACTTCCATAACCGTTTGTGGCGTCTTCATCATACCAAGGTTCTTGCTTCGCTAAGCAACGGGTCGCGGTTTCCATCAAACT